>JAWZYU010000004.1:95412757-95970257 GCA_038380435.1 Ryuthela nishihirai
ATGCTCAGGATTATCCACCAGCTGATAGAACATATCCTGTGAATCTATTCATTTGGGGCTGTCAACCCACAGACAAACAGGAAACACAGTGGAAGATTTTCCCTCCACAGAATCCCACTAGTGCAGCAAAATCGGGATCCATAATCAAGCTCAGAGCCATAATTCCGTTCAGTGTGGTATATATGGTCAGCACCAGGACCCTGTGTGGTTGACCACTCCTCAGCCGGGTAGAAGAAAAAAGAAAAGTAGTCATAGATGTCCAGATCAGTAGGCCACACCAATCTGGCAGCCCTCCCCTTCCGTTCACTTCCACAAGAGAGTATCTCTTTTGAAAGGTACTAGCCGTCTGCACCACGAGAAGGCGGAGTCGGACATTAGGTGCTAGGCCTATCCGGTTCTATGCATCACCGCAGCGGATTGGTGCATAGCTCTCCTTCCAGTGACAACCTATCTACCATTTACAGATCTAGAACGATTAATGCCATTTTATTGAAATGCAAGCAGCTGTTAACTTACACTGAGATGTGCGATGGATTACATTCTTAAAAACAAATATGGACAATTACCACTTTATCTACCCGGAAAAGTGGTATAATTAGTATGATGTTGAAGTGTCCCGCGCAGCAATGCATTCATAAACACGGCGGGGAAGGCTATCGTACAGCTCTATAATGTCCGTCTAAGGGATGGAACGCAAAATAGCGCGAAGTCGCTGTTTCATTTCAGCGACAGTGGTTGGTGCACATATTTTATTTTTGCGAAGGGCCCAGGTAAGACTTAAGATGGTGCTTAGAAGCTACCTTCAGTGAACAACATAGTGCAATTTAGTGAGGTGAGTTGTTCGCTATAGTTTTGAGTTTCGTTGTGCTATTCTATTTTATTGAAGTGTTAGGACTGTTGTTTTTAAACTTCGTTGAAATAGATATCACACGAGTTATTGAGAGATTCTGTGAAGTTTTAGGACAAGCATTAGATTCCAAAGAAGGAGCTGTAATTGCCCGGTTGAAAAAGTTGAAAATTGCAAAATTTTCAACGAATATTGTAAACGGCATATTTATATTAGAAATTTGATATTTTGGTGATTGAGAGTGACGGTCACGAAGTTTCCATAGGCAGCAATGGGATCACTCCTTAGACCCAGAGGGTGGGTGGGTGGTTGTAAAATACAGTTTTATTAAGCATTGATGAAATATTCCGATTTGCATTTCCGAATCTTCCAAAAGCATTACCTAGGAGGAAAAATCCTCTAGGAGGAAAAATTTCTAAATTCGAAAATTTCAAACGAGTATTGCAAACGGATTTTAAAAGAAAAATGTTTGTTTCAGAGATAAATAAAAAAAAGTATATTTGTGTTGAATAGGTATTAATGAAATATTACGATTTGAATTTTTCGAATCTTCCAAAAACTTCAATTCAATTTCCAAACGAATATTGCAAGCGATGAAAATTTGCTAGAAATTTTAAATTTTGGTTGTGGAATGTGAAGGTCACGAAGTTTCCATTGGCACCAATGAGTTGACCCCTTAAGCCCAGGGATGGCTAGGAAAAGCAATTGTTTTGTTTTCAGAGATTATTGGAAATTAATTTTTAGTTGGATTGGTACTAATGAAATATTATAATTCACATATTTCAAATACTTAGATAATTTTAATTTATACCTTTAGAGATCACTGAATACGGAAAACTTTTAACGAATGTTGCGAATGATCTGTTTTATGAGAATAATTTGAAATTTCGGTGGTAGAGTATTCAAGAGATATTCCACTGACAGCAATAATCTACCCACTTTTCTCATTAGGATGTGAGAAAAGCAATTACCTAAATTTAAGAAATAAACGACAAATACTTTTTCTGTTGTATAATTACTAATAAAATACAAATGGATGATGGAGTAAATCCATCATCCATTTGTTCGAATTAAAACTTTTTACGAGTGAAAATGTAGATAAACAAAAAATTCACTCTCTTTGGAAACGAGATTCCTTATATGCACCAGAGGCGATATGCATTCTTCTAGTTTAAAATGTCACTTTGAACACAATATTTAAGTAGTTGTTTGAACTAAAATTGCCGTATTAAAAACTAAACATAAAATAGAATATAATTTTGTTCATTAATGACAACTTTTTCGTTTTATAATAAATAAAATAAATATATAAATGCTTGATTTACAATTAAAATTTGTTTAGTAAGTTACTTTGTTAATAATTATAATTTTAATAAAAGACTTGAGGAAAATCTATGAAAAGAATCATTTTATATACAATTAGATTTTTCGGTAATTCTCTAGAATTCCAATATCTGATTCCCGATTCTTGAGAATTCAAAATTATCGCGAAATCAGAAACCCTACTGAGAATTGGCAGTCTTACATCTCCCACTGCTTCCCTAATTGTTCCTCACTCTTCAGCACTGTTATGTAGAAGGTAAAAGTTTATCTTAAAGATAAAACAGCCTATATAGTTTTCATCATAAGCAGTAGTCTTATTCCAATTTATTAACAACCGGTTATCTTTTATCGTAATTTTTATTTCGCTATTATTTTGAAAGTACAACAATACGAAATTCCCATCAGTAAAGGAAGTAACAAGAACGGTCCTCTTTATGTAGGCATATTCGTCTCATTATTAATAATTCTTTACGTTCTTAATTTTTTACCACTATGTTTTTAAAAATCCATTGGAAGGAACCGTCTGAATATACCCCTGATCAAAAATCCTGCTTTCTGTTTATCATGTATTGAAGGGAGAAATCGAGAATTTGTGAAATTGGAGGATTTCAAAATTCTGACAGAATGGGTGAGCTTATACAAACGAGAAAAGATGATTGGTTCGAAAGCCGACATTTTAAAGAATTCGGTAATAATAAGAAAGTCTGAATCTTAAACCTTTAAAGCAAATTGACGACCCCTTAAAGTTTAATGTAATTCTTATACTAAACGTGTTTGTAATTAATCAAAAACATATATTGATGCTTAAATGTTAAAGAAGCAGTTTGTAAAAATGAAGATAAAAGTAAGCCACTGAGATTTGACTATTTTTCCTATTTTATTCCTGATTAAAATTGCCCAAATTTCAGGACATAATCTAACAAAAAAACCATTTAAAGAATTCTGTTTAAGTGATAGAATTTGTCATTTAATAATTAGTATTGCGAAATGTCTTTTCATTTAAAAGTACTTATTAAACAGGGGTCGTCCTCCTTTCTTTGGTCCAAAAGAGCACTTCGGTGGGTATTTCTTCATCACCTCTTGAATGACCTTCCTTTTGAAGCGATTCCAGTTGGTCAATTCCAAGTATCGGTCAAGCACTTGTTGCACTGTCGGATAGCATTCCTCCAGTTGCATCTTCATCTTCTCCAAGTAGCGCTGCCCTGCTTTGGCCAAAAGAAACCGTGGAACCAGGACACACTCCACTGTGTCAATGGCAGTTATATACGATTTGCTGAGGTCTTCGCCTGCAATGAGGCATAAGAGTTATAATGAAATTGTGATTTAGGATTAGGGTATATACTAGCAGATTAAGCACGTTGGAAAGGCCATGATTTGTTTTGATTTGATTAAACTTGCAATCAATATTTAAGGAAATAAATTACTTTTATTTTTAAAATACTTTATTCAATATCTGTATCTTCTAAGCATTTTATGATCACGCCGAAGTTCTCATATCGCAACGTTCACGTGAATACTTTGTGATCATTCACAACATTCCCTTGATTCTCTTTGATATTTAGCCTTCCAACTGTATATGAAAAAAATGAGAGTTTGGGAATAGATCTTTCGTTTTTTTTGGACAAAGTATATACACCCAATTCTGTTTTTACACGGATTTTTTTTACACGATTTTGATTTAACATGGTTTAGAAAAAAATTCCAATAATCTATTTACACGATTTATTTTGATCTTTCGGCGCCTTTTTAAAAGTTTCTACTTGAATTTAATTCTGAAAAATATTTCCATTCAAGAAAAAATTCCTAGAATTTACGTTTATAACAAAGATACCGCTTTTATGCTCACATTTTTCGAAGTAGTTTTAACTCTGAAAATGTACTATAGATACACATTTTGTGCACTAAAATCCCCAAAATAAAAACTAACACTAAAACTAACACAACACGTTTTCTCTATTTTATTCTCTATTTTATGGAAAAATTGTACAAAACCTACTTCATTCGGAATAAAGTGGCAACATTCAGTTCCGGGAATTTCCCTCAATTTTATCTTCAATACATACGTAGTCTTGGTCTCTCATTTCGTGTTTAAAGTTAGAAGTTTTAGAAGAAGAAATCGAAAAAATTTTTGTTTTGTTTTTTGAAGTTTTGTGTGCGTAATATAAATTTATTAAATTTTCTTATAGGTAATTTACAATTTTTCATCATCTGATTTATTAACTACAATTCAAATATTTTTCGTAATCCTTACCAGGACGTTGGATAATTCAACCATAAAAAAGCAGAAAAGGAAAGCTATCTCTTTAGATACTAGTTTCGCAGTCAGCATTCTAATTCATTCCAAAGGCATACCATGGGGTTGAGATCACGGCTGTATGCAGGCCAGTCAAGTTCTTCAACACCCATCTTATCAAACCATTCCTGCACTGTCCTCGCTTTGTGGACGAGGGGGGGGGGGGGTCATGTTGGTACAGGAAAAAATTTCCCCAAACTGTTGCTATAAGTTGGGAGCACAGATTTGTCGAGAATATCATTATAGGAGTTCAGAGTTCCATTCACTGTAACTAGGGGTCCAGCCTGAACCATGAAAAACAGCCTAAGAGTATGATGCTTCCTTCACCAAACTTCACAGTGGCACAACACAGTCAGGCAGGTAGCATTCACCTGACATCCTCCACATCCAGATTCATCCGTTGGACTGCAAGATGGTGAAGTGTGATTCATCACTCCAGAGAACGCAGTTCTACTATTCTTTCGTGAAAATTATATTTTTGTCATTGCAATGCAATCTACATCGCGACATCCTAAGGAATGAAATTTGTCTTGAATCGGCAACGAGATCTGACTTTTCTAGGCCGAATTGGTGTCTGAAGTGGCTCAGTCAGCAGCGCGCCAGGCCGTAACCTTCGAGACTCAAGGTCTTTGCAGTCTAAATTGACGTCACATCCGGTGGATCTACAGTGCTTCCTGCGCACGTAGTACTACCGTCGCAAATCGAGCAACTTTTTTATAAGGTCGGTGGGCATTTTTGTTTGATACTATGCTCAAAAACTGATTGACATAGTATGATTATATTGTATATATGTACATTAATGTAATATTTCTATGGCAAACTTTAAAATAAGGAAGACGTTGAAACTAAAATAAATCTTGTTTTGTAATTGTGCTAAATAGATGACTAAAAATGCAGAGTAATCATCGTTTAACGTTCTCTGAACATGTATAACGATATATAAATTACCAGGAGCGTCATAATCGGTTCTACATATAATTACAATGACACAATATGTTTAAAAATAAGGTAAAATGCGAATAATTACTCGGTTATATATTAACAAAAATAAAATAATTTCCTTCACATATTTTTCCTGATAAATGCGGTCAATAATTGATCGTTTTTTATACCATTGATAATATAATCATGACATATAAATTGTTATGGAAAACTAATGTTTTATAGTAAAAGAAAAAAAAACACAAAAATTCTTCAGAACAATTTTATTGACAAATGTGAACTACAAATTAATGATATACTGTAATGGCTTTAACTGTAACCATTGCAGTTATGATTTAATTGAAATACTTTTTCTTAGTGATTAGACTGAATTTATAGGACATGGATACAACCTTTCGATGGAATACATATTCAAAAACTAGCAGGAAAAATGCATTTAAATTTTACAAACTACAATTTACTGCTACATTTTGGTTTACAAAGCTACCTGTAAATCTATGACTTAAGATTTGATAATATATCGCTCAACTAACCTCCCAAAGGTAAAGAAAATAGTCTCTAATCAATCTTCAATTGTTAAAAATATAATTCTATGCAGCCTGGTAAAGAAAGATTAAATCATTTAGGTATACATCTTTCCAGATATAAGCCAGTGTCATCATCATCATCATCATCATCATCATCATCATCATCATCATCATCATCATCATCATCATCATCATCATCATCATCATCATCATCATCATCATCATCATCATAATCATCATCATCAAGCAGCCATTGGCTATGGAGGTCCAACCAGACCGCGCAGTTTAATTCTCCAAGCATATCTGTCCTGAGCTACATCTGTTGCATCCGGCCACTGTACACCAATTCTAATAAGATCCTGTTTGACATTGTCTGCCCACCGCATCCTAGGTCTCCCCCTCCTTCTGAGTCCTCTAGGCACACTGTTCATAACCCTATTCGCCAATCTATAATTATCCATACGGGCAACATGGCCAAACCAGCGGAGTCTCTCTCTGCACAATATGCTGCTTAAAGGAGGTTGCAGACTCATTTGCCTAACCTCATCATTAGTTACAAAGTTAAACCACCTAATACCCAAGATACTGCGTAAGCATCTAGAATCAAAAGCATCTAGTTTCCTGTTATCTTGTTTACACAGCGTCCAAGTTTCACTACCATAACTAACCCTAGAAAGAACCAAACTATTATACAGTCTAATTTTAGTCTTTAGGTGTATACGCCTATTTCTCCACAATCTCCATAGATTCTTAAAAGTCCCGGCAGCAATCCCTATTCGTCTGTTAATCTCATGCCGCACATCACCAGTATCAGTTACGTAGCTACCAAGGTAATTAAACTGTGACACCTGCTCAAGACTGCAACCATTCAGATTAACTGAATCACAACCTGCCTGACCAATTTTCATCACTTTAGTTTTCTCTCTGTTTATACCAAACCTACTCTACTACCAGTCTCATCAACAGCTCGATGAAAGAGTTCATCTCATCAACATCATTTGCCAAAAGGGCTAAATCATCAGCATAATCTAAATCAGATATTTTCGTATCTCCAGCCCATTTAAGGCCAAAAGCTTTCCCTTGAAGTGAATTTCGCATAACATAATCAACAACCAAACTAAAGAGAAAAGGAGACAAAATGCACCCTTGTCGAACACCAGAAGTAATGCTAAACCAATTGCTACAAGACTTACCAACTCTCACACATGACTCAGTGTTATTATAGAGAGCTTTCATTATGTTAACTAACTTGTCTGGTATACCATATGATCTCACAATCAACCACAAATTATGACGATCAACAGAGTCGAAAGCCTTTTTGAAATCAACAAAGCTAGCAACCAAAAGTTTCTGAAACTCTAAACATTTCTCAAGAATCTGCCTAAGTGAAAATATCTGATCTACACATCCCCTACCACTTCTGAATCCACATTGCTCATCAAGCAATTGCCTGTCAACCAGATTCTTAATTCTATTAAGCACAATCATGGAAAGAACTTTACCTGGAACAGAGAGTAGGCTGATACCCCTATAGTTATCACAAGAACTGCGATCACCTTTTTTGAAAATAGGGATAATAATGGCTCTGGTAAAATCTTTAGCAACCATGCCTTTATCATAAACGTTATTCAAAATTTCAGTCATCCAAATGGTAACTGAAACATTCCCAGTTCTAAGCATTTCCGTAGTAATTTCATCCACCCCTGGGGATTTATGAAGTTTAAGTTTAGAAATAGCCAAACTAACTTCAGATTGTGTTATAGGGCCAACATTAAAGCCAACAATGCATCTATCATCATTGCAAACAATGGGAGTAGAATTAACCACATTGTTTAGAACATCACTGAAATGCTCAGCCCACCTAGCCATGACAGAATCCTCACCTTCTATAACCTACCTTGTTTATCTTTCAATCCCTGTTTACCTGTTCGGTTTCTACCACACAAAACATTAACTATCTGGTACAGCTTTCTGCTGTTGTGCTGTCTAACTGCTTCCTCAGCTTTGTCAGCCAGGCCATCAAACCAAAGATTCTTATCAGTAGCTAACTGATCCTTTACACGTTTATTAAGTTCTTTGTAATGCTTTCTATTAGGACTAGTAGGGTACTGATTAAGGACATTCCTGCAGTTCCTTCTTTCTGAAATAAGCTCAAGTGCCTTATCACTTAAATAATTCTGCCTCCTCTGCTCCTTTTTCCCTAAAAGAGTACTGTTAGTTTCCAAAAAAGCCTGTTTAAAATGGCCCCATTCTTTCTCAACTTCAGCATTAAGCAAACCATGACTGTCATAATGACTAAGCAACCTATCATGGTAAGCTTTAGCTATAACTGGGTCTTTCAGAGCTTCAGTATTAAAGGTAAATTTTTTAACCCAAGCACAACACTTTTTAAGTTTAAGTTGCAACACACTTTTAACAAGGTAATGGTCAGATCCAATTTCAGCTCCCCTATATGCCCTGGTATTTCTAACAGAACTAGCCCATTTGCTGTTAATTAATATATAATCAATCATATTCCTATGCAGCCCATTAGGTGAAACCCATGTGTATTTATGCATGTCGCAGTGTTTGTAATATGTGTTAGTTATTCTGAAACCATTGAGTTTACTTACCTGTAGGAGACGTTGCCCATTGCAGCTACCAATACCAAAAGGGCCTAACACCCCTCCCCAAAGGTCAGAGTCAGTACCAACTTTGGCATTGAAGTCACCTAGAACAAGGGTAATATCTCCTTTCTTGACAGAATTCAAAATATCCTGAAGTTGCCGTAAAACCTATCCTTCTCATCCTCATCGGCATCCTCAGTGGGGGCATAACAGCAGATAACATTCAAGTCTTTAATGCTTGTCTGAAATTTTGCTGTAAGAAAAATTTCATTAATGCACTCATATCCTAGAAGAGCATCACTAGAATGTCTGCCGAGCAGCAGACCCACGCCTTGGTGATGCTTTCCATCCTCCCTCCCTGTAAAGAGAAATTTAAAGTTATTTTTAAGTATCTCACCTTTACCTGTCCATCTGGTCTCTTGCAAGCCTAGAATATCTAGGTTATAGCGCTGGAATTCCTGCATGAGGACATCAAGAGAATAATCTCTATGTAATGTCCTCACGTTCCACGTTCCTGCAGAGAGAAAATGATTAGTAGGATTTTTAAAGAAATTAGGTTTATTGAGATTGGTAGGGCCAACAATATCAAACAGCCCCCTGATCGCAGGCATGGGGCAAAGACCTGTTCCTCCTCCGCTAAAGGCTGAAGTCACCGATGCTGGTAGGAACTTCAGGCACCACCTTTTCAAGTGGACTTTTTCAAGAGCCATATGGCCTGCCTGAGACACATTACTCCAGTTTAGGCTTGACGATGCCCAACTAGCTACGTAAGGTTCAGGTACCTGCGATGGCCTCTGATTAGGATTATCCACCAGATGATGTAAGGTATCCCATGCCTCTGTTCACTTAGAGCTGGCAACCCAGAAGCAAACAGAAAACACAGCAGCAGACTCTCCCTCAACAGAGGCCCACCAGTGCAGCAAGTCCAGGATCCATAATCAAGCTCAAATCCATAAACAAGTCCAGTCTAGTAGGTATAAATGGTCAGCACCAGGACCCTGTGAAGTTGACCACTCCTCAGCAGGGTTGAAAAAAAAGAAAAAAGTGGCCATAGATGACCAGATCAGTAGGCCATACTGAACTGGCAGCCCTCCCCTTCCGTTCCCTTTCAAAAGAGAATATCTCTTTTGAAAGGTACTAACGGTCTGCACCACGAGAAGGCGGGGTCGGACATTAGGTGTTAGACCTGGCCGGTTCTATGCATCATCACTAGGGATTGGTACACAGCGCTCCTTCCAGTTTACGCCTAGCTACCATTTACAGGCCCCAGTGGTGTAAGACCACTAAACTCTGCCTTTTTTTTTCCACTAATAGAACTTATTAGTTTAGTGGTCTTAGAACACTGTGGCCTGTACCTGGAGAGATATGGTTCAAATCCCACATGCCAACAAAACTATTAATTTCAAAGCCAATAGTGGTTTTCTATTTAACATATACAGTGGTTTTCTATTTAACCTATACAGTGGTATTCTATTAATTTCAAAGCCAACAGTGGAGTTCAACTCTGTGGATACTATTTATTGAGGGTAGACAACTTTTTTTTGTCACTAAGACATTTTTTCTTATTTCCCAAATTTTCTAATGAACAATCATTTTTTTAAAATATATTTGTTGAACACCAGATAATTATTTCTAGAGTTTTTCCAATGCAGTGGCCAAATTCACAACTTGAACGATAATCAAGTAATTCTGCATCATGTAAAAGACTGGTTGTGATTAAAGTAACAACATTTTTGCCACTTCCATAAATTCTTCTTCAAATTCAGTACACAATTTTTTCATAGTAATATAATTTAATAATACAACATTAATTTCTATCTCATTTGGGCAAAAAAAGACTGCCTCTATCAAATATTTGTAAATACTTAAATTTTACATCCAATTCTACTTTTTTATCAAGTAATAGTAAATGTTTACAAAGATCACATTTCAAACTTTTCAAAACTGAAAATACACAATAACCTGCCATATATGCAATTACAGGAAGAGAGTTATCACAATCAGACAAATCTGAAGGAAGCACTGTAATGTTAAATTTTAAGCTAATATATATAAAATTCATTTCCTTAAAATCATCTTTAAAATCCAAATCGGTTATTTTAATTTTACCACTTAACTTAGTGGGAAGTTTCAACAGTGACTGCACTCTTAATTTTGTTTCACATTCTAATAATTGACACTTATATTATATTGGCTTCCAGCTAAATGCCTGTAGAGGCCGAAACGATTCACTAAATTATCAGTTTGAAAAGACTCTCTAAAGTATCAGTTTGAACAGTTTGATATACCAGATAAAATATATTTTGAGTTCAGAGGAACAATGTGAAGCAATTTCCAGCATTGAATATGTACCAAGTCTTAACGCAGAATGGGTTTCTTTCGTTAGTATACCAGTTGTGCAACTCATCTGTTCCCATTTACCTAGCCAACAATAAAGTAAAATAAATACCCCCTCAAGCAGCTGCTTGCCACAGAGGTCTGACAGGAGCTTGTTAGTTACTGATCAATTAAGAAGAAAAATATGCCATAGTAGAAGGTCTGAGAGGATGGCAGGATCTCAGCAGAAAAATGACGCATACATTTATTCAGGAAAGAATTCAGAAATGAGACATTTTCATCTGAGTCTGAACACGTTAATGGCATTTGGTATTTGTTATTCAAGCGTTCACCTTTAAAAGGTGATTTTACATTTACAATATGCCACCATGTTAAAATGAATTTAATGAAATCTGGTGTATCTTGGTAATGTAACAATTTGTGTTTTTCTCCTATTTCTAAAAGTCCATTAACTACAAAGTCATTAAAAATATTTAAGACTAATTTAACATTTTGTCTCTCAAGGTTACTTGGGTTCAAGGCTCTATACGAGAGATTAAATCCATATTTTAACAATGAGTTTGCTTCAGTTTTATGCAGTTCTTTAAGAGTTGATAAGGACGCAATTTTGAACGATGAAATACTATATCCATTATTTACAAAATGTGGATAGTACATACATTTTTCAACATGTTTTTGATTTAGCAAGTTATTTCTGATACACTTCAACAAATGAACTGGGTCAGTAAGAAAAAAATAAAGGTGTTGATTTATCTGATGGATGAGGACATACAATTTGAACTTTAGGGGGAGAAAGACATAATGACATACTCTTATGATTGATAGAATTATTGTGAGTTACGACGCATATCATAAAGAAACAATTTCTTCCAAACCAATGATAATTTTTTAAAATATTACTGTAAAGAATATCGGCATTTATTGCTTTGGCTGGTAATATATGAACTACATCTTTATAGTTGGAAAGCAAACTAGTTATAAATACATGGGCACTGGTTGCCATGTTTTGTGTGTCAAATGACAGACCAAACAAGATTATTACATTTTAAATCCAAATACTGTTTGAGATGAATTTCATCAAGCATTAAAATCACTTTTTTTTATCTGTATCACTCAAAAAAGAATATTTTTGCCTGACATATGATAAAATTTTTTAATCTGCTTTCTCTATAACAGGAATAGCCATAAACCGAAGACAAATGCATCGAATTGTGCTAGGATGTGGTAAACTAATGTTTCCACTTTCTCTAACAAAATTATATGCATGAGGAGCCATGCTAAAAAAAAGTGATGCAAAAATCATCATATCTGATGAATACCTTGAACGACCCAAATAGTATCAACTGTTCCTCAATGAATTTTAAATGATTGTTATTACTTTCATCAGATGTGCGAAGTACTTTCAAAATATTACACATTAATCAATACTATGTCTAATATTACTTTCAGGAGTTTTAACCCTTATTAAAAAATTTAAATGATCATTTAAAACATCAATATGACTGATGTTCTAGAAGAAAAGTATATTTTCCAACTTTGTATTGCTCATTATCTTTTTCATATGCTCTCACCATAAGTTCAGAATTAACAACATAAAATTTTACTATAGGAACTGGAGTTTTGATGGAATGCTACCAGGAATTAGTCTGGGGACTTTCAATTGCACAGTAACCGTCTTACCAGTTTTCTCATCGAATGAACGTGAACATCTTTGAAAATCACTCTCTTTGAAGTGTAATTCACAAACCTAGGGAGAAAGATGAATATCATTAAGTATGTTGTGTTTTATAAGTTAAATTTTTTTGTCTGATTGTTACTGATCAATTAAGCTTAACCTACAACACTGTTGTGTTATTCCAGTTATATATGCTTTATAAAAATAGTAAGAAAAGTAAAAAATATTGTAAATGGTCAAAAGTCCAAATATGTCAACAAATCAAGTTTCTCTGTGTTTCGAGAGATGCAAACTTGAATTATATTGTTCAAGTGAGTAGAATAATTGCAAAAAATATTGGACGCATTAAAATATATCTTGAATTACAAATATAAGGCAATGATGAATTTGTGTTATGCATTAGTTCATTCCTACAGTATTTATGATATCTGTTTAATGAAACACCAATACTAGAAATTTTCTATATCTTGCAGAAACCTAATTTGAGACATATTTTACATTTGATTTATAATGATACAGTAAAACATTTCGTGGGTAATTTGCCATTTTCAAGTCTATGATTTTTGTATATAAACAATTCTATTATGCTATGTATATTTGTAGATGAAATGATCAATCACTATATAATTTATGCTACACAGGCATTCATTATTTATTCATAATGTACAAATTTTACTTGATGACTATGGCATTCAAACATTAAGTAATGAATGGTATAAAACCTGTTCTCTTGAAAATGATTAAAACTAACTAACACATTAAAACTCTGAGGAAAATGTGAAAATTAGAAATACACAAACCTGAGACACTTTCAAGTAAAAGTTAAGAGATATGGGTTTCTAGATGCATAGTTTATTCCTGATATTTCTCAAGGTCATCCAAACTATTAATGAGTGACTAATGCTCTGTACTCTATTTACAATATATGTGTTGTTTTGTGATCACTATTTCTTAAACCTATATTTCATATAACTATATAAAAATCTCATATTCAATACCCTCCCTCAGCAAAAACAACCACGATGCAAATAGAAAAGGATAATAAAACAACTAATTGCGACTAAACGTATAGCAGTTAAGTTATATGAATGTACAATTATATTGCAATTTTGTTAGGATTTCAGCAATCTCAAAATTTTATCACAAATATACTTGCTATTATAAAAAGCCAAAAAAAAAATTGACATACCTTGCTAAATTTTGCTACTGTGAAGTTTTCTCTTCTTATTGCTAGAAGCCATTTTCTGCACAACTCTTCATCCTGGGGAAAACTGTAAACGCGCACATTTCTTGACTTTTCGTAGTTTCCTCTACAGCCAGGAACAGAACAAGGATGAGGCATTTCTTCAAAAACTATGATTCACAAGTAAAAACCTAAGCACAGAAAAATAAAGCGCCACTTCGAAGATAACTCAACATTAGAAAATCCCGCCAACACAAGCAGCTACGGGGTGTCAAGATGTTAGAACGCCACGAATGGTGACGTCAGAACATATGACGTCATCAGTGAAATGGCCTTGAGTCTCGATGGTTACGACCAGGCTCGTAAGCTGTAGATCCCAGATTCGAGTTCCAGCTGGGCCAGGGTTGAGATTTATCTCAAAACGAAGTGATGCAGTTGACTCTCGTTTGTTTTTCTGGTTTTTTTTTGCTTTCATTTTGAATTTAAATGTAAGCATGGGATGCAGCTTCAATTTTTCTCCTAAATTTGAATCTTTTCTCCATTACAGAATCATATTCCGCTACTTTATCTATCGACTCTCGCTGCATTTTTATTATTTCATTCAAAGCTTTGAGGTTGAGAGAGTAGCCATTGCAGCAACTTCCTCTTCTCCTTACCGTCCTTATTAATGAGTTCGGTAAAGTTATTTTCAGTGAATTCTTTGTTCTGTGCTCCGATCTTGTGTAGTACGTTGTGAATGTCACAGATATGTGAATGTTATAGCCGGATAAGTCATTAGATTTATCTTATTTTTGTATTTCAAACTACGCCCATTGCATTCATATAATATATTTCGTAGATGATTTGTAATTAGTTAAATATTGTGCTGCTGAAGATATGGAAATGATTATAATATTGTTGTCAACAGTCACATGGATGACTGGTTATATGGTAGAAAAACGTTTGTGAGGTATACCAAAAGGTCACCTGGATACATCAAGGCCTGGATAATCGATGAGAAAAAGAAGGGAAGTTAATTATTCATAAAAATGTAAGTAATTTATTTTGAAAACACACATCATAAAAAATAAATTGCGAATTTGAAAAATCATTGAAGTAAAACTCGGCGAACCTCAGGAATGTGGAGGGTTTACTGTATTCTTTAATAGACTATTAGAAAGTGAAAATCAATTAAAAATTTAATGATATCGTATTCTCATACTTTAGGTGAAATTAGGTTAAAATAACTTTGTAAATGTTTGGCTGTCCACCAGTGTCTTAGAGAAATGAAAAATATTTCTGATTCACTGCAGTGTCCAAGTGGTTAAACTGCTTGATTGCGGATCAAAATACTAAAAATGATGGAATGAAAAAATTCGATGTAAGAGCAATATCTCTAATTTGCTGCTGAATACAGTATTTAATTGCATGCAATATACTAAATTGCTTAAAAACAAATGGAAGCTAAATAGAGGCAAAAAATCCTTTTAAATCTTTACCGTTTTAGAATTTTTTCTTGGGCGGGGTCCCCACGAGTCATCCACTGGTTACCTTTCTGATTCATATTACTGATATGTTTAAAGCATGATAGCGTTTAAAAGGACAAGCGGTAGTTTGGTTTACCTTAAGGTATGTACATTACAATGAAAGAAATGTACAATTATAACCATAAATTTCATACAATTGAGGCAATGTAGGTAGCATTTGTCAGATAGGTTAAGAAATGAGAAAACTTCACATTTTTATGGCATGCATGGTCTCTTTGTGTGTGCTCAACATAAATAGACTGATGGAAGAATTAGGATTTCCACACAAAGCTGAAAAAAGGAGGACATTTTGGATTTTTCTAAAGTAAGTTTAAAGGATGTTCTGTTCCACAATGAAAACAAAAAACCCTAAATACCTCTGACTCATTCGGCTGCTTTGAAGGGAACCTAAAACAGTTTATCTCCAATACTGAATGCAATAAATTACACAGAACACTGTTGTTCTTTGTAATTCTCTTACTTGCAATAACAGTGCAAGTAATCTCACTGTTATTGCAAGATGGATTCACACAGCAACACCGTGTTTTAAAGGACTGGCCAGCCAGAGAAAACTTTGTTTCTGGAATACGCAATGCTAAATACACATCATTAGTGAACCCCGAGTCAGTTCATACTTTGCTGCACATAAAACTGGGACTTATGAAGAACATTGTACAAACTTTGGACAAAAATACTTATGGTTTTGCATACCTAAGAGAGCAATTTCCAAAATCGAATTCGCAAAGCTGAAATAAGATATCTTTGTTGGCCCGCGAATAAGAGAACTTTTGCATGAGACCACTTTCGAAAGCAAACTAAATCCCAATGAATTAGCAGCGTGGAAATCCTATAAATCAACAGTTCAAGGATTTCTTGAGAATAAAAAGAAAAAAAGTACAACAATTAATAGAGGAATTGTTACCTAACCATCAACTTTGAGGATACGGGATGTCACTCAAATACACTTTATACATTCTCATCTAAACTTCTTCGCAGACAACTTGAGTGGTGTTAGCGATGAACAAGGTGAAAGATTCCATCAAGATATAAGTACAATGGAGCAACGCTACCAAAGATGGTGGGATCCTATAATGATGGATGACTATTGTTGATTTTTACAAATACAAGATGATACTGTTCATAAGACGAAAAAAAAAACTGTCTGTTAGCAAATTTAGAGACTTAGTGGTTTTGCTGTACTGTCAAGCATAAGCCTTCATAGTGTTTTCAAGCGTATTTTCATGACCACCTTTCAAGCCTTATAAGGTGATGTATATAAAATACAAAATAAATGATAACAAAAAATCTGCGAGTATTAGAAATTTTTTACTGTCGTTTTCATGATCAACATACTCGATGTAACCAAACACAACTTATTTCGTTCATGTTATCGTAAGAAAAATTAATATTTGTTGATCAGTGTAGTTAGTGGACGGAAGAAATCTGTTGAGCGAAGAAATGAGGTAGCGAGCAATCGGGAGGCTTGAGTATCGACAACGTGAGTCTGAGGTAGTCAGATGGCTAAATATGAATTGTAGTTTGTAAGACCCCCTTTGGAACCGATTTCGAACAAGCCAAACCATCTCTAGAAGATATATTCTAGGATATCCGAGGGCCACATCGTTTAGAGATAACCGTTAAATGCAAGGCATCATAGAATCCACATAGCACGTCAGCTCGCTTTCGAAATCGCTGCATCCACAGCACGGGCTGCATCCCAGCAAAATGTGTACAGAAGGCTTCATGTAGGTCATCTTTATGCAAAACGACCAACTGTGTGTGACCCTTTGACGTCTGGCCAGAGAAAATTTGAATTGGTCTTGAGAACATTGCAACTGGATTCAACGTCAATAGGGGCATTTTTCGGGTCAACGATGAATCCCGATTTAGTCTACAAACCGATTCTCGACGATAGTTGGTCTGTAGATAACCCAGAACCAGATATCATCCCATTAAAATAAGGGAAAAAGTCAGTTTTGGAGCTGGTGGCGTATTGGTGTGGGCAGGCATCACTCTCAATGGCCGCACAGACCGTCATGTCTCTCCAGAAGGGACTGAAACAGCTGCAAGATATCGCAATCAAATCCTTTATGTTCGTCTATTTCTCGCAGCAATGGGTCCTGATTCCGTGTTAATGGACGATAATGTTCGCCGTCACAGAGCTCGCTTGGTAGACCAATACCTTGAGAGTAAAACCATAAGCCGTATGGACCTTAGTTACCCGATCACCTGACCTAAATCCAATAGAATATGTTAGGAATGCTCTAGAGCGATGCATCGTTGGTTTCAATCTACCTCCCATGACTCTCCAGGAACTCCGTTGTGCACTCATGCATAAATGGCAATTACTCCCTCAAACCCGCATTGATACCAATGATTTGCAGCATGACGAGTCGTTGTGCAGCCTGTATCACAGTTCGAGTTGATTTTACACAATATGACCCCTAGGGGGAATTGGTTTTGATTTTGATTTTGTGAGCTCTGTGCATTTATACGAGTAATATAGCAATTATAAGGCCATTGGCCAGATTCTTGCTGCTTCTAGTACAATCAGAACCAATTCTTTGAAAGAGGACCTTGATGTGGTCTAGGGGCTCCCTTCTTGGAGGAGGGTCTAACACTCTCTCAGACAAGTAGAAGTAGCTGCCTGGTGTGAACCCCAGGGTACCAGGTAGTGATGGCTAGTGAAGTGAGTGAAGTGAGTGAAATGGCCTCTCAAGTGAAGAGTGCCATTAATAAAACTAGTGAACTGTTTGAAGAATTGGACTTATCTTGAACAGTAGTGCAAGTAAGGTGACGAAGCAGCAAGGAGCTGAGATTAGAAACCTTTTCAGTAAATTACAAGATGTAGTACAAGAAAAAGAGTTGAAAATCAGCAACCTCGAGGGCAGGTTGGCTGAAAGAGAAACGACGCCAAAAGTAAGGCTGTAGATCTTAAAGGCAGTAGAATGGTTTATAACTACTAGTACAGACACAGAAGCGGACTTGTACTCGGATAGTCAGTCAGCATTATTTGCTTTGCAAAGGATAAACCACAAGAACCCAACTGTGGATAAAATTAAGAGAATAATAATAGAACTCGAAGAAAATAGGAAGATATACTTCCATTGGGTGAAGAGTCATCAAGGTTGTCCAGGAAATGAGTTAGCAGATGAACATGCTAAGAAAGCATTAAAAAATCACAAGTTGATATTGAAGTGTTTACTTCAAAGGATAGCGTTAAAACAAGCCTAAGACAGAAAAGCTTAAGAATATGGCAATCAAGATGGAAACAAGAAGACTCTAAAGGGAGACACACTTTTAATTTTATAAAGAAGGTTTCTATTAAGAGAATCTCTACAGACTTTTATTCAAATCAGATGTTCACGGATCATGGAAATTTTCCGAAATATTTCAATCGTTTCAATCTCAAAAACTGCTCATGTGCTTGTGGTTCCCGTGAAGATGGAGCCCTTCATTACATTTTTGATTGTCCACAGCTTGCGGCAATCAGAGGAACTAACCTAGCTAGAGTTGGTCCTGACAGATTAAATCTACTGTGGGAGATGGAGACGTTAAGGTCTCAAGTTAGAGATCTTATGAAATACGTCCATGACAACGGTCATAATCTTGTTATAACAGACTAATGGGAGGAGATAAGGCTCTCCTCCTACGGTGATGAGAAGATTATAATATAAAGCGGTCTAAAACTCATGAAGAAGGAATCAGCAGATAGAAGACTTGTAATTATAATAGACTAATGGGAGGGGATAAGGCTCTCCTCCTACGGTGGTGAGAAGATTATAATATGATTATAATATATGAGGCGGATTAAACTTCAAGAAGAAGGAATCAGAAGACAGAAAACTTCGTAGACAATTGTTATGTTGTATTTAACTGAAAATGCATAATGTAATTGTTTATTTTTGTAAAGGGTACCAGAGTGTACCTTACCTGTATATACCTGTATATATGTTATTAGTTTAAATAAAGAGAAAGATGTTAAAGGAAAATGATGGCGTTCTTCAAGCGGAACTGGGGGGAGGGGGGTCGCGGAGAACAAAATTTTAGAGTAGCTCTATTTAGCCTGTAGTGCCGTTTTTGGCGGCGCAGGCATTCACTTAATTTAGAGAGTCTTACACCATATGAAAGGTATGTATCATTGAACTTGCACATATCATTTTGAAGTAATAATTTTCTAATTTGAATATCTCATTAAATATCCACAGATATTAATTTTTCAGATATTAATGTGATATTATTATGGATTTAACCTGTACGTTTCACACTGATATATAAAGAAGGACTTGTTTGCAATTCATGTTTTTGCCTTTGTTGCTTAACCTTTGAGCAACAATATGAAAAGAATTGGGGAGAAAGTGATTCTAGGTTTCGAAATCGGGTTTCTATTAGAGGTATGGACTTGAAATTTTAACACAACAAATTTTATCTTGAAATTAAATGGCCTCCTTTAACCACCAAGCCTTCTCAATCACAATGAAATAGATAAATAAAAGTTTTAAATTGGAACTCGAATTTCATCATAGCTTGAATCTTTAATTAAACACTGAGTGGCATTGGGGAAACCGGTAGAAGACATTTTGGAATGGAAGGTTAAGGAGAGAAAGCCGAAAAATGTTAAAAAAATGTTAAGAAGCCGAAAAATTTCAATCTTTCAGTTTTTAATTGAATCTGATTTTAAAAAGGGGAAAAAGCAATTAGAAGCACTAAATTGTTCTGTTTTTGGAAGGGATTTGAACTTTTAACAACATAGGGTGGCACAGAAGATACCAGAATGCGAAATTTGGAACTTTGCAGTCAAGTATTTTGGAATTAATGGTACACCAAACTCTGTTTAAAAAAAGAATTAAATCTGTAACAATTTGTCTGGTAATTTTCTATTACAGCAACCAATTTTATTTTACTTATTCAGACCATACGGCCATCTAGGTGGGCGGGGGTTAGCTCAGACAATAGCGCGCCAGACTCGTAATCTATATATTACACGTTCGAGTCCCACTTGAACTAGCGTCGAGATTTATCTCTGCTAAACCCCCACCTGCTGTCAGTCAGAAAGGTAGACCGCTAGTCTTGTAAAGGCTGCCGTCCATCATATGAGACGTAAAGCCATGGGCCAGTGTGCGGAAGAGACATACCCTGTGAATGCTAAAGAACAATCTGGATGGCTTTGAAGGGTGGGTACCATCTGTCTCTTAAGCGCTGTCCAGTGGATCTAGTTCCCCAACATTTTCTGAACTCTTAGGGCCCTCTATCCCTTTTAGGCACCTGACCATATAGCCAATTGCGTCCAAAGAGAAAAAAGTGTTACTAAGAGGAAAACTAACCAAACTCACAACAATGACTATCTAAACACAAGCTAATGAACTATAACAAGAAGTCTCATTCATTTATTTAAAAGATTTACCCGGCGTTGCTTGGGTTTGAAACTCTCTAAAGTATGGACTGCCCCCTGGCATCTCTCTGGATATCATTCCCCACATTGCAAGCTTTCATTGCCATAAAAAGCCCTTCCCACTTCCCTTTTCTTCAGGAAACATTTTCTCACCCACTTTTGGGGAGATCAGAAACCCTCTAAAGTATGTAAATAACACTCCCTACGTTGCAAGCTTTCATTTGTCGCAAAAATCATTACAATTTATTCCCCCGAGTGCTACCCCCTGGTAAAAATTGCATCCCACTCTTTTAGGGAAGGTCTGAAACTCTCTAAAATGTATAGTTGATGACACTCTACTTCCCAAGTTTTCATTTGGCATAAAACTCATTATAATCGATTCGTCCTCTTTTTATCCTCCTCGTTAGGGGACGTTTGAAACTCTCTAAAGTTGTAACAGATGGCATTCCCACGTGATTTTGAATAACTGCTGATGTTATTAAATCTATAACAGATACCGGTTTTTAACTCTAATTTTAAATCTAAGGAGCTTTCGCTAGATTCAAACCCGACCACCTCAATTTTGATTGACCCTCGCAGTTTGCACATAGCCTATAATCTACCCCTCGGTGAAGGCAACATTCATGCAAAGTTTGGTACCTCTAGCTTTTCTGGGGACCGAGTGCATAAGCGGAGTGACACACACACACACAAACGAACACACAGAAACAAACTTTCTTCGTATATTAGATTGGGCAGTACAAAAGCGATCTTTTAAAATCTGAACCAATTTCAGGTTTGTGAAAGGGAAGCTTGTGGTTCCGAACTCATGATCCTAGGAAGTCATCCAATCACTTCTAATGAGTGTGCCTTAGCCATATGTGCCAGGTCGGATATAGAAAAACAATATAATGTGTGTGTATGTGTCGGGAGGGGGGAAATTGATTTCATTTTTTTTCCCTTTGTCTAAGATGTTTTTAAAAAATTCTTAAAAAATGCATGAAACGTAACACAAGTTTAATAACACTGGTTTACAAGGTTTTTATAGCATGAACAATTATAATTATAACTAATGCTACAATAATTGTAGCTGCCCTTAACTATTTTTCAGATGCTGATTTCAGATCTAGCCTTAAAAAATGGCTAGCACATCACGTTTTTACGTTATTGGTGATTTTGATTGGTATTAGATCTTCCTATACCAACACCTCCAGGCAAATGGGGGAATACTAGATATTTTACTTTTTGTGGCTGGCAACACTGATTGTCAAGTGGGAGAAAATATGTAACAGTAACCTAACCTCAGACCGCCATTCTTGTTGTTTTCATTGTAGGGGGAACACATGCTGTACGTTGAAGAGTGAATTTTGGCATTTAAATGGAACAAAGACAGCGTCGCGGATGTATTAATGTGCCAGATAAGTTTTGTTATGTGTGTGGAGATTATATTTTAAAATCCCAGGGTGGTTCTTTAACAAAGATTGTAAAGAAAGCCTCTAATTTGCATTTTGGATGTCATATTGGAGATTAGGACAGAACATGGGCTCCACATGTGTGTTGCATTTCGTGCTTTGTTGGCCTGAGTGAATGGTTGAAAGGTAAGATAAAATCCATGCCCTTTGCAGCTCCAATGGTTTGGCGTGAGTCAACTACTCACTAGCATGATTGCTATTTTTGTTGAACTAAAGTGTCGGGCTTCTCAAAAAAGAACAAAAGCAAAATACAATGTCCAAATGTTCCTTCAGCCATAAGGCCGGTTCCTCATCGAGAACTTCCTATACCAAGACCTCCAACCAACTGGGAGGAGATGGATTCACATTCATCAGAGGAAGACTTTGAGGCACATACAGATCCTGATCCTACATACCCTAAAACGTTAGACGAGCCTCATATGATTCAGCAAAATGAACTAAATGATCTTGTTCGAGACCTAGGACTTTCCAAACAACAAGCTGAGGTTTTAGGTTCAAGACCTCAAGAGTGGAATCTTCTGGCCAAGGATACCAGAGTTTCTCTGTTCAGAAAGAGAAATTTGGCTTTATCTGCTTATTACGAGATGTGAGATGGTTTGTGTTTCTGCACAGATATTTCAGGGCTGATGGAAGAAATTGGAATAACTCATGACCCTAAGGCCTCTAGTTGACCCCTTTGATGTTCTGCTCCCACCACCACACATCAAACTGTGGCTTATGAAAAACTTTGTAAAAGCTATGGACAAAACTGGTAAAAAGTTTTTGCACTTGAAGGAAAAATTTCCAAAACTAAGTGATGCCAAACTCAAAGAAGGAGCTGAGGACCAACAAAGATGCCATCAACATCTTTGTTGGTCCTCAGATCAGGAAGCTACTGAATGATACTGTTTTCGAATAAAAACTGAATATGAAGGAGAGCGTGGCATGGAAATTCTTCACGTTTGTTGTCCAGGGGTTTCTCTGGATTCACAAAGAGGAAAACTACCATCAGCTCATTCAAGGTGAAAACTATGACTCACTAGAAAACTCACTCAAAAACTATGAAAATCTTGGCTGCCGAATATCTTTGAAGATCCATTTCTTGCACTCGCATCTCGACTTCTTTCCAAGGAGAAATATTTCACCAGGATATCCGAAACATGGAGGAGAGATACCAAGGAAGGTGGGACTCAGCAATGATGTATGACTACTGCTGGTTCTTTCAGAAGGAAGATACCTCGGCACATAAAATATAAAAATGAACTTCTTTTAAGTATAAAAGATCCTTATCAATGTTTCTTATTTTGCGTTTCAATATTATTTCATTTGTTACTTTATATTCAGTGGTCTACAACTGTGATGTTCCTAATTTTTTTCACTGTAATCACGTAATTAATTAATGAGTTTTAAGTTGCAATTTAACAAAATAGTCACATTTATTTTCATTTCCCAGATATGGGTATTCATTGAAATTTGAAATACATCAATCCGTAATTAAAAAAAAAACTGTACGTGCTGCAGATTTTCCACATCCGTATTTGAAATTTGAATTAGCACTCCAAAAAAACATCCTATTTGACCAATGTTATAAAAAAAAGTTTCAATTTGTTGTCTAGTGTAATTTTCAGCTTCCATTATTCATATTAGCATTCTCAAGGGGGGCTTCTTGGCCCCTACCTACCTGGATGTCCCTGATCTGCGCTAAAGGGCTAAACGGTCAGACACTTTACTTTAAACATATATGAATTCTCCACTGGATAACGGGATATCTTTACATCCAGGGTTGGATTGGTAGAATTAAACTACTGTGGAACTCTCCTCTTTTATGCCTAAATTGCATCCTTTATCACCAGCTAGGCCACTTTGCTTAATCTTGCAATCATTCCACAAATACCCCTCTGATCTCATTCTTCCCCGAATGGCTCAACGTAGACTAATTGGTAACGTACCAAGCTCGTAACTTGGAGCTGATATTTTAATGCATTTAAATTGCAGAAGTTTGTCCTTTCGAGCTATTTCTTTTGGCTGATTTATACTTACGTCATTTCTTGAAATTTATCAACTAATTATACGAAGTATTGTCAATTATTATTATTATTATTATTCAACATTACAACAAACTGGGAGATCCTTCTTTAGGCTTTCCCAAATGCAATGAAGAAGAGCATAAAAAAGTTACAAAGCAATTAAGTATATCAAGATAATAATATAAACAAAGAATAAAGAAAATCATAATTTACAAGAAAAAAGTTAAATTTTGTTTCATGAATTAGTCTCTCTAAGAAATGTTTCCAAAATTCCAAAAAAAATCATAATTCATTTTGAAAGGATAGGAAAATTTAGTAGGTTCCATGTGGTGAGTTCCAAAATACCAATACATTCAAGTTCATGAATCATTTTAATATTTCTTACAGTTTAATAAAATATGATGAATATTTTCCGTTGTAATACAGTGAGAACAGTTAGAAGTTGATGATTTTTTTAATTCTCAAAAGAAAGGGAAATTTTAGTTAAGAAACTTCTTTGAAGTAGTATTTTTTCAATGTATTGAATGTTGTTTAAAAGAAGAAATCTAAAGTTGTTTTTAATAAGTCCATGTGTTTTAAAATATTTATTAGTTAAATTGAATTCCATTTTTAAATTATGTTTTTGATGTCTAAAAAGAAGGAGAAAGGTTGCAAAATGTCATGAAGGTAGGCTGTTTTTTTTGGCAAGTAAATCAACTTTTTCGTTTCCTTGGATTCCAGTGTCCTGGAATCCATTGTAGACAAATTTGATTATTTAATTGGGAAAAATTGATGTCTGAAAGGATTAAAAAATTGTTGAAGAAATTGTCCATATTCTGTGTAAGAGATATCTAGAGATAGAACATTTAATGCACTTTTGGAATCTGAATAAATTACGAAGATTATATTTTTGTGGTTAGATGTAATCCATTTTAAAATTCAATGATGGGAAAAAAATCTGCTTGTAAAATAAGAGTGTCATTTAATAATTGAAAAGATTTTGAAAAATTTAGAGAAGGAAAGCTGCAGATGAGCTAGGAATTTCAGGTTGAAAAGAGCTGTCTGTAAAAATTTCAATGCAGTTTTTGTATTGAGTATTACAAAATGCTTTAGTGAGAGAATGTATTGCAGGGAGTGCATAGTTTTTTTTATTTAAAAAAAGGGATATCAGAAACAATTTTTAGTCTTGGAAAACTCCAATCTGCGATGGGTTAAAAATATTTCCTTTATTGGGAGGGTTTAATAAATGTTGAAGGGATGGTTCAGATTAAAGAAAATTTTTGTAATTTAAAAATAATTTTTTATTGTTTAGAAAATTTTGAAGAAAGGGATAGTTGGAATTTTATAAGCTATTCTTGTTAAATATTTTATCATTAAAATTTTAATTCTAAGTTGGAAAGGAGGAATTACAGTTTCTGCCACAAGAGCTAAGGTAGGAGTAGAGTTGAAAAGACCAGGTACAGCTTTAATACATTTATTCTGGATAGTATTAAGTTTAGTAAGTTTAAAATCGGAGGTACCGAGAGTGAATTCCAGTCCATATTCAATTTTGGGTCTGATTGAATTAAGATAAAATGAAATCATGCATTGGGGTGAAACACCCCAGCTGAATGAAGAAATATATTTTAAAAAGTATAGTAAAAGTCTGTAGCATTTATCAATTTGTATGTGGAAATGGGTTTTCCAGTTTAACCAAGAATCTATATGAATTTCTAAATATTTAGTATTGTTTAATTGATTAATTTGTTGAATGCTAATTTTTAAAAGGATTTCAGGCAGGATTGAACGTGTTTTAATGAATGGAATACAGATCGTTTAGTTAAAATTTATTTTAAAATGCCATTTTTAAAAATAATAATAAATTTTGTTGAGTTGATTTTTGATTATTGATTGAAGATTATTAATATTTTTTATCAGAAGCCCAAGAAACAATACCATCTGCATAATTAAAGTCTGGGTCAAATGAATTAAAAAGTTCAAGAAGATAGAAGCTGAATAAAAGAGCAGAAAGAATTGACCCTTGAGCCAATCCTCTAGTGATTGCAAACACGTCAGACAAAGTAGAGTTGATTTTTGTTTTTAGAAATTTTTCTGAACAGGCAGAAGTTAAGAAATTGAATCGTATGACTTTTTACATTAAAGTTAATTAACTTAACTAGAAGACCTTTGATCCAAATAGAATCGAAGGCTTGAGCTATGTCTAAAAATACCGCAAATGTGATTTTGTTTTTCTTTTTTGCAGTGTAAATATCATTGATGAGAAGAAAGATACATTCTTTTGATAATTTAAATTTTCTAAAACCAAATAATTCAAAAGGAAAACAATTTTGGGATTCAAAAACCCAGTTAATTCTTTTGAAATCATCATCATCATCATCATCATCATCATCATCATCATCATCATCATCATCATCATCATCATCATCATCAAGCAGCCATGGGCTACGGAGGTAAAACCAGACCGTGCAATTTAGTTCTCCAAGCAAGTCTATCCTGAGCTACATCTACTGCATCTGGCCACTGCACACCAATTCTAACAAGGTCCTGTTTGACATTGTCTGCCCACCGCATCCTAGGTCTCCCCCTCTTTCTGAGGCCATTAGGACCAACCCTATTAGCCAACCTATAATTATCCATACGGGCAACATGGCCAAACCAGCGGAGTCTCTCTCTGCACAATATGCTGCTTAAAGGAGGTTGTCGACTCTTTTGCCTAACCTCGTCATTAGTTACAAAGTTAAACCACCTAATGCTCAAGATACTGCGCAAGCATCGACAATCAAAAGCATCTAGTTTCCTGTTATCTTGTTTACAAAGGGTCCAAGTTTCACTACCATAATTAACCCTAGAAAGAAACAAACTATTATACAGTCTAATTTTAGTCTTTAGGTGTATACTATTTCTCCACACTCTCCATAGATTCTTAAAAGTCCCGGCAGCAAGTCGTCTGTTAATCTCATGCCGCACATCACCATTATCTGTTACATAGCTCCCAAGATAATTAAACTGTGACACCTGCTCAAGACTGCAACCATTCAGATTAACTGAATCACAGCCTGCCTGACCAATTTTCATCACTTTAGTTTTCTCTCTGCTTATAACCAAACCTACTCTACTACCAGTTTCATCAACAGCTCGAATGAAAGAGTTCATCTCATCAACATCATTTGCCAAAAGGGCTAAATCATCAGCATAATCTAAATCAGAAATTTTCGTATCTCCAGCCCATTTAAGGCCAAAATCTTTCGCTTGAAGTGAATTTCCCATAACATAATCAATAACCAAAACAAAAGAGAAAACGGGGCAAAATGGACCCTTTCCAACACCAGAAGCAAAGCTAATCCAATTGCCACAAGCCTTACCAACTCTCAGACAGGACTCAGTGCTATTATAGAGAGCTTTCATTATGTTAACTAACTTGTCAGGTATACCATATGGTCTCACAATCAACCACAAATTATGTCGATCAACAGAGTCGAAAGCCTTTTTAAAATCAACAAAGCTAGCAACCAAAGGTTTCTGAAACTCTAAACGTTTCTCAAGAATCTGCCTAAGTGAAAATATCTGATCCACACATCCCCTACCACTTCTGAATCCACATTGCTCATCATGCAATTGACTGTCAACCGGATTCTTAATTCTATTAAGCACAATCATGGAAAGAACTTTACCTGGAACAGAGAGTAGGCTTATACCCGTATTAAGTATCACAACAACTGCGATCACCTTTTTTGAAAATAGGGATAACAATAGCTCTGGTAAAATCCTTATGAACCATGCCTTTATCATAAAAGATATTCAGAATTTCAGTCATCCAAGTGGTAACCGAAATATTCCCAGCTATAAGCATATCCGTAGTAATTTCATCTACCCCTGGGGATTTATGCAGTTTAAGTTTAGAAACAGCCAAAATAACTTCAGATTGTGTTATAGGGCCAACATTAAAGCCAGTAACACATCTATCATCATTGCAAACAATGGGAGTAGAATTAACCACATTGTTTAGAATATCACTGAAATGCTCAGCCCACCTAGCCATGACAGAATCCTAACCTTCTATAACCTTACCTTGTTTATCCTTCAATCCCTGTATACCTGTTCGTTTTCTATCACACAAAACATTAGCTATCTGGTACAGCTCTCTGCTGTTGTGCTGTCTAACTGCTTCCTCGGCTTTGTCAGCCATACCATCAAGCCAAAGATTGTTATCAGCAGTTATCTGATCTTTTACACGTTTATTAAGTTCTCTGCAATGCTTTCTGTTAGGACTAGTAGGGTATTGATTAAGGACATTCCGGCAGTTCTTTCTTTCCGAAATAAGCTCAAGTGCCTTATCACTCAGACAATTCTGTCTCTTCTGCTCCTTTTCCCTAAAAGAGTATTGTTAGTTTCCAAAAGAGCTTGTTTAAAATGGTCCCATTGTTCCTCAACTTCAGTAGTAAGCAAACCATGACTGTCATAATGAGTAAGTAACCTATCATGGTAAGCTTTAGCTATAACTGGGTCTTTCAGAGCTTCAGTATTAAAAGTAAACTTTTTAACCCTAGCACAACACTTTTTAAGTTTAAGTTGCAAGACACTTATAACAAGGTAATGGCCAGATCCAATTTCAGCTCCCCTATATGACCTGGTATTCCTAACAGAACTATCCCATTTGCTGTTAATTAATATATAATCAATCATATTCTTATGCAGCCCATCGGGTGAAACCCATGTGTACTTATGTATGTCGCTTGTGTTTGTAATACGTGTTAGTTATTCTGAATCCATTGAGTTTACTTACTTGTAAAAGACGTCCCCATTGCCATTGCAGCTACTAATACCAAAAGGGCCTATCACTCCTCCCCATAGGTCAGAGTCAGTACTAACTTTGGCATTGAAGTCACATAGAACAAGGGTAATATCTCCTTTCTTGACAGAATTTAAAATATCCTGAAGTTGTCCAATAAACCTATGCTTCTCATCCTCATCGGCATCAGTGGGGGCATAACAGCAGATAACATTCAGGTCTTTAATGCTTGTCTGAAATTTTGCTGTAAGAAACCTTTCATTAATGCACTCATATCCTAGAAGAGCATCATTAGCGTGTCTGCTGAGAAGCAGACCCACGCCTTGGTGATGCTTATTGTCGTCCCTCCCAGAAAAGAAAAATTTACCATTACTTTTAAGAATCTGACCTTTATCTTTCCATCTGGTCTCTTGCAAGCCGAGAATATATAAATTATAACTGTGGAATTCTTGTGTGAGGACATCAAGAGAAAAAGCTCTGTGCAGAGTCCTCACATTCCAACTACCTATGGAAAGAAAATGGTTAGTGGGATGTTTAAAGAAATTATGTTTATTGAGAGAGGGAATGCCGACAATATCAAACAGCCCCCTAATCGCAGACATGGGGCAAAGACCCGTTCCCCCACCACTAAAGGCTGAAGCCATCTACACTGGAAGACTTCCTCCAATGTAGAATTTGACGATGCCAATAGAAGCAAAGAGTTCAGGTGTCTGCGATGACCTCTGCTCAGGATTATTCACCAGCTGATAAACATATCCTGTGAATCTATTCACTTGGGACTGTCAACCCACAAACATATAGAAAACACAGCGGAAGATTTTCCCTCCACAGAAGCCCACCAGTGCAGCAAACTCAGGATCCATAATCAAGCTCAGAGCCATATATCTGTCCAGTCCAGTGGGTTTATATGGTCAGCACCAGGACCCTGTGTGGTTGACCACTCCTCAGCAGGGTAGAAAAAAAAGAAAAGTAGCCATAGTTGTCCAGATCAGTAGGCCACACTAATCTGGTAGCCCTCCCCTTCCGTTCACTTCCACAAGAGAGTATCTCATTTGAAAGGTACTAACGGTCTGCACCACGAGAAGGCGGGGTCGGACATTAGGTGCTAGGCCTGGCCGGTTCTATGCATCATCACAGGGGATTGGTGCATAGCTCTCCTTCCAGTGACTACCTAGCTACCATTTACAGACCAAGTCTTTCAAATAATTTTAAAAAGTTAGAAAGAAGAGAAATTGGTCTGTATGATGAAATTTCAGGTTTTTTACAGGTTTTAAAATAAAAATTATAAAGAAATGAGTTCAGGAAAGGGGTAAAAATGGTTGACCCAAATGGAATTAATGATGTCAAGGAGTTTTTTCCTCCAGTTTTGAGGGAGGTTAACAAACATTTTATTTAAGATATTATCCGATCCAGGAGTGGCTTTAAGATTAAGTTTATTAATAGCATAATTGAGTTCCTGAATGGAGAATAATTTATTCATGACATGGATGTCGGGGGAAAAGTTAGAAATAATTTTATTTGTTTTATTTTCAATGAGTTTTTTCAAAATTTGAAAGTTTTTCAGGTTGAGTAATTTTCAAATTTTTACTGAATAAGTTGGCTGTTTGGGAAAGAGTGAGATTTTTTTCCAAAGCTATTTCTACAATAGGGTTTTTTAGTTTTTCTGGAGTAATAATTTTTTTAAAAGTTTTCCAAAGATTGCTTTTTGTAGAATTAGGAGAGATGTTAGGGAAAATTCTTCAATTATCCCTATATAGCTCTTTTAATTTTTTACTAACAAGAGCTTTTATTTTTATAATTTGTTAATGTTACTGAGATTATGATCTTTTAGCCATATTGTCAGCTTTTTTTCTAATTGAAATAATTTTATTGATGCATCAAAACGTTTTTATAAATTTTTAGATTTTTGATAGAAATTGTTTTGAAGCATGGCTGTGTAATGTCAAAAAAGTTTTCGAGAATATTACAATCTTTTGAGAACTGATTAGGCTCAGGTTTTTTAAGGATTTGGTTAAAATGTATCAATTGTTGAGTTTAATTAATTTAATAAAATTATTTTTAAGATTAGATTGTAAAAGTATCAGATGATGGTCACTGCCTCGTGTCTGAAAGGAGTGATCATTTAAAAATTGAATTAAAACAGGTGAAATGAAAGTGAGATAAATGATGGATCTAGGTGACTGAGGATTTTCATGTGTAGAGACTTTTTCATTTAAAATAATAAGATCTAAGATCATTATTAAGTATGAAGTTATTTAAATGAGAACCAACACAATTTGTTTTATATGAGAACCAGTACTGATGATGAGCATTAAAATCCCATATAAAGATATAGTGTGGGAGGGGGGAGATCTGATCAATAATTTCCTGGTAAATATTTTCAGGAATATTAAGAATGGATTATAGACATTTATAACTGAAAATTTAAAATCATTAATTAAAATTTTTACAATTAAAACTTCTAAATTTGGATGGGAAATATTAATAGAAATTAATTTATGATTAAGACAATTTTTAACAAGAAAGGCAATGCCTTTGGAATTATGATTTTTAACAGAGGTATATGTAACATATGATGATAAATTGATTTTTTTTACAAGTATGGATTTCTTGTAAAGCAAACAAATCAACATTTTCGTATTTAGAAAGTAAAATGAAGTCTTCTGTTTTTGAGGAGAATCCTCGACAGTTCCATTGAATTAAATTTAAGTTTTATGTCTTGAACCCCACGAGAATGTCTTTTAGAATTTCAAACTCTTCAGGTCACTTACAAATAAATTTGCATCGATGAAGGATGAGATCAACAATGAGGTTGTCAGAAATGTTTTCATTGGAGATTTCCTCCTCAATTGTGTGGGGTGAAAGAGTGGATATTTGGAAATTCTTTGATGGTTCAAATTTTCTAACAGCTTGAGTATATGTAATCTTTGAGTCAAGCAATGAAGAAGTACTTGGAAGAGAGTCACAATGGGAAGACTGAACTTGAGTTGAGGAACTTTTTTTCCCCTGGAAGGAGAGAAGGAGGAGAGGAACTGTCTTTCTTTTCTCGGCGAGGAGGCAGAGGATTGCAAGGATTTGGATGGGCAGAAAAATCCACAACAAATTGATGAGATCCAGAGGTTGAAGAGAAGATGAAGATCCGCAATTAAATTCCTGCTTGGCTTACTGAAAAGCCACTTCCAAGCTGAAGAGGTGAATGTCCAGGGTTTTTTTTTGCCCTACAGGCGATCTTTTTTACAGGGCATGCATAGAAAGTTGCAGGATGTGGTGCACAGCAGACCGGACATTTAAGTTCTCGAGATTTGCAAAATTTATACAAATGAGGACCTGAGCATCTCATACATCTGTTTTTTCCTGTGCATACATTAGAGATATAACCAAATCTACAACATTTTCCGCAAATTGGTGTGGGAGGGGAAATATTTTTTAACACTTAGTCGTGAGAGACCGATGTAGACAAATTTTGGAAGTTCAATCGAAGCAATTTTAACAACCACACATTCTGTGGATGTTTTAATAATACTTGATCCATTTTCATTAGGTCATCATTATTCTGACGTGAAATACTTTAAGCCATGCCATATTTTCGCTGTATGTGTTTGAGTTTTTCTCGTTTTCTTGCAAAATTATGAAGATTTTGTGCTTCGTCTCAGGATTCTAATTCCCTGAATTCTTGCAATCTTCTTCGTAAACAATGGGAAAGCTAAAAAAATTCTAAAATGTAACAAACCTCTGGAATACCTCTAAAATAGAGCGAAAACGCACAACTAAATAAATTGAATAAACACATTCAAAAAATGATGCTCTCGGAACAACACCGATCTTTTTCTACGAACGATTTAAATAATTACCTATATATATTTAAATTTTTATTGACTTTTCAAAAATGTAAAATCAAATTAAAAATATTCAAAGTAAAAATGCCCCATTTCCTGACTATAATGATTGTCAATCAATACACTCTGAAATGTCCTCTTCTGAAGATCTTAAATCTAATTTCTCTGATAAAAAAATAATGACCAGAATAACTTAGCAATTATCTTTTTTAATAATTCTTCCAAACTTTCTGATCTTGATGACAAAAAAAGTCACTGATTTTTATTTTTATGTTAGTTAGACAAAGAAATTAAAGGTCATTTGATTCGAAAAGGAGATTTAATACTCTTCCCAGAAACTCCTGAGGATCTTGAAATGTTAACTAAATTTAATAAAATTCTTGATACTAAAGTTGAATACAGATTTACTGAAAGAGACTCAATTCAAGATATGATTCAAAACGGCAATATAAAATATTCAGAAAGATTTCTTCACGTTTGCTTTAAAATTTTGAAGTGAACGAGAAGAAATTTTTCTGAATATTTTATATCGACATTTTGAATCATATCTTGAATTGAGTCTCTTTCAGTAAATCTGTATTCAACTTTAGTATCAAGAATTTTATTAACTTTAGTTAACATTTTAAGATCCTCAGGAGTTTCTGGGAAGAGTATTAAATCTCCTTTTCGAGTCAAATGACCTTTAATTTCTTTGTCTAACTAACTTAAAAATAAAAATCAGTGACTTTTTTGTCATCCAGATCAGAAAGTTTGGAAGAATTATTAAAAAAGATAATTGCTAAGTTATTTTGGTCATTATTTATTTTATCAGAGAAATTAGATTTAAGATCTTCAGAAGAGGACATTTCAGAGTGAATTGATTAAAAATAATTATAATCGGGAAGTAGGGCATTTTTACTTTGATTTTTCATTTTTGAAAAGTCAATAAAAGTTTTAATAAAATCTAGGTAATTATTTAAATCGTTCGTAGAAAGAAATCGGTGTTATTCCGAGAGCACCATTTTTTGAATGTGTTTATTCAATTTATTTAGTTGTGCTTTTTCGCTGGATTTGAGAGGTATTCCAGAGGTTTGTTATATTTTAAAATTTTTTTTGGCTTTCCCATTGTTGACGAAGAAGATTGCAAGAATTCAGGGGATTAGAGTCCTGAGACGAAGCACAAAATCTTCATACTTTTGCAAGAAAACGGAAAAAACAAACACATACAGCGAAAATCTGGCACGGCTTACTGTTAGCCGAAAGCCATAGTGTCAATTTAGCCATTTTTAGACCGCTTCTACCTACTTGAAAATTTAACCCTCAACGTATAAATTCCTTACCTGATTTTAGTTTTCTGTCTAAAAATGCTTATGGAACAACCACAACCATCCCACACTAACTTAAATCGTATGTTTATAGTTTTGAAAAGGAGTGTAATCAAAAGTGATAAAAAAAATACATATTTTAAAAATTGCAACTTAAATGAAACTCACCAACACCAAAATAATTTCCTGAACGGAGAAGGCAAATTTCTACTCTTTTTCTGTAAATTCTGGGATTGCTGTCGTGATTACAAGTGGTGTATTGTTCACTTTTTCCCTCAGCTGTATCAGGTGGTGGCCTCAGTCTTTTGTATCCCAATCCGCATTCTATGACGTAGTCAATGTCTTGCTCAAGTTTGCACTCTCCAAGCGCTACCAAGTACATATAATTAGGCAGCTCTGTGGTGGCCCCAAGTATAAGCTGAAAAATATAATCACAGCTTTAAAACAATTTATTTATAGACAGGAAAAAAAATCCTAATTACCGAATGAATTTTGCAATTCAATACATCGGCATTTTTAGTTTGACAAACTTTCTTACTAAAATTAATATTTAGCTAAAAGCATAGACAAATTTAATTTTGCTAAAAAGTTAATTATTAACTTTAAAGTAAGCTCGGTAATTACACCTAAACATGATAAATGCGTTCTTTAAAAACTTCGCTTAATGTGAAATCGTGTTAGTCGGAAACTAATTTCTCATAAGAAATAATGTAAATGGGAGGAGGGGATGCTTTCCAGAATCGTAACCTGATCAAATTATCTTTGATTTTTATTTCTTTATTGTGACTATATTGTGACTAATTCTTAGTTTTTTTATATATACTGTATATATAAAACTCATTTTTAGAGAAAGAAACAATAATAAAGGTAGAAAAATGTTTTTTTATTTTAATACATATACCTGTTGGTAGATAATTTTTTAGCAATGAAGATTGGAAATCATAAATTGATTGCTGAAAAAATTGTTATCGAGTAAGGAAGATGACTAACTGTATGATTACAAGCGTTTTTACTCTATACGGAACTCCTTCTAATTTTTATCCATCAGAGTGAATTTTTATAAGGGTACATTGTCATCGATCAGGGACAAATAAAACCTTATTATTTTACAAACACATCACATGCTATATAGCTGTTTAAATTACGCTTATTTGTATAGCAAATGTGAAAAACTTTTTCGAAGTGCTTAAATTACTAACAAAGATAGATTCCAAGATGGTGAGAAAAAGAAAACATCCAAGATGTCTTCTTATATGGTAAATGCAATATCATAAACGATCGTAGATCAGTAGAGGAGATTATCGTGCTAAATCACACGACCAGTCGTATTAGTCGAAAACCAGTCCTACTTTAAAAATCACGTTGAAGCGAAACGATGTTGGTACTGTGTATTTTAAGTTCAAAGTAGAGTGGACTCTTGGAAATTAATCAAACAAAAGTAGGTGGAATCTTGGCAATTATTAATTTAAAAGTGGAGTGAAATCTGGGCTAAGTTAAAATTAGAGTGGAATCGTGAGAAGTATTAAAATAAAAGTGGAGTGCATTCTTGATTAAAATAAACGTAGAGTGAATCTCGACTATTACTAAAATAAAAATAGAACGGAACGTTTGGTAATTATTAATTTAAATGTAAAGTGCAAACTTGGCAATTATTAAAATAAAAAAGTGTAGCAGAAGTTTGGCAATTATTAAAATTAAAAGTGTAGCGGAAGCTTGGCAATTATTAAAATTAAAAGTGTAATGGATTCTTAGTAAAATAGATATGGAATCTTTGAAAAAAATTAAGTGTGTGGAATGTAAAGTGGAAAGGAAAAAGGTTGCACAAGAGATAGAGGAGAAGAATTTGCCAGGTAACGTCGACATTTCTGTTGGTGGCAATAGTTTTTCACGAAAATTTATTGTAAAAGAAATGAGGAAGTAATTTATGACAATGAAGAAAGCATGATTTGTCAGAATACAAGCAATAGATCAGATTTAGAGAATGATTTCGGAGTTTTTGAAAAAAATCTGTTACTTTCTGCTCAGATAAGCTAGATGGATATATTCATATTGTCAAGGAGATGTCAAAAGTCATCAAAGAGGTACAACTCCAAAATTTGAATATGAGAGAACAAAACGAAATTCTGTGACAGAAATTAAAGCATTTATGGTGGGGTATAAACAAACTGCAACAATACACAAGAAAATCGAATATTGACGTTTCCGGTATTCCGGAAGTAAAAAAGTAAAATACAGAAGAAATTGTAAACAAGGTGGCAGATATATTATATATTGCCAAACGTAACAGAGATTTCCAACAATTTATAGAATTCCAACTCGAAATAAAAATAGGAATCGTCCAGTGAGGATCAAGAAAGATGAAAGAATCTGATCAAGCAATGGAAATTAAAAATGGACCTATAAACGACCGAGTTAAATGAAAATTTTAAACCTGGAAACATTTTGTCGATCTGACATCAGAAAATATAAAGTCACTGTATGAAGTAAAAGCTAAAACAAAGAGACAGAGGATATCAATTCACATGGGTTGGCAATGAAAAAATTTTGTAAGGAAAAATGAAACTTCTGCAATAATTAGGATTAGTACTGTAGATGATCTACGCAAAATAACTTGATATTTTTTGTTGTGCTCCAATTGGTTTCTGTAAGTTAAACTATTTTATATAGTAATGGTAACTGTGAATAGCGATTATAAAATGTAACAAGCATTGGAACAGTTCAGGTATACAATACTGAATATTATGATTATAAATAAAAAATAAATACTCTCTCAAGCAGCTGCTTGCCACAGAGGTATGACAGGAGTCTGTCAGTTTAATAAGCCATAGTAGGTATGTGAGGATGGCAAGACCTCAGCAGAAAAAACGACACGAACATCCATGCCTCATCTGGGGATCGAACCCAGGACACTTAGGTCAGTAGCCAAGCGCCCTAACCAATCGGCCACGGGACGGGAATTACGAGAGGAAATTAAAAAATATTCGCAGTATGCGAAAAAATTTCGACCACTTTTAAATATATCTAAATTTAATAGATGCAATGCCAGATATAATCGTATCGACAGAAATTTGGATTAAGGATAACAAGACTGAAAACTATTATATTGAGGGATATAACACTTTTGGTAAAAACGGTTGCATAAATCGATCTGGTTGAGTGATAATCTATGTGAAAGACAATATTGAGATGTTTACCATACCAAAAAATTTCGAAACGGCAGATTTGATTAAATTTAAAATTAAATGATCACAAGTTTACCATTTTGGCGCTTTACAGATTACACGAGTTTACAATTAAAAGGTTTGTTGAGGAATTAGAAATGAAATTAGATGAAACGGATGACAGATATGTAATTCTATTAGGCAACACAAATTTGGATCTGCTAAATAAAATTGAATTAGTTACTTATTACTTGAATTTGGTAACAGCATGTGGTTTTCTTTGCATTCATGAAGAGATAACTAGGCCGAAGTCAGAAACCTGTCTAGACCATGTATTTTTAAGAAATTTTGAGTTATGTAACTGCCATACTTACATTATCAAATTATTTTTAACAGATCACCACTTTATTGGTATCACAGTTATGTTAAAATCGAAAACAGAAAGAATTGCTAAACACTAGTTCAGTGAAGAATATAAATTAAATAAAAATAAATTTAAGAGTAAGTTAAAAGAAATAAACTGGGAACAAGTATGAAATTTAAAAGTGGTAAAGGGTTTGGTTTTTTTTTGTTTGCATTTTGCAGAAATTAGTCGAGGAATTCAAATATAAGATAATATTTAAGAACAAAGATAAAAAAAATTAAAATAATGGATTGCAAATGGTTTCTTAGAGTCAATCTCAAAAAGAAAAAACATGGGTAAATATTATAAGGCTGGACTTATGATAGATCAAGATATTAAGGAGTATAAGAAATATAAAACAATGTTGGGTGAAATTGATTAGAAACGCGAAAATAAATTATTATAAAATTAAAATTTTCAAATAATTTGTTAAAAAGAACTGGGATACGATTCAAGAAATGTGCGGGACACATGAAAGAAAAAATTGGATGCCAAAGGAAATAATTGAAGGGAATAATCGATATGTTAGAGGTATGGAGTTAAAAAATAAGTTTAATAATTATTATGCTGTGATTCCATGTCCTTTAGTTGATAATATACCTGACAATTAAAACTATAAACAAACTAATTATTCCAACAGCTCTTCCTTTTTTCAGGACTATTTCACAGGAAAACAGAGAGCAGAAGTTGTAAAGGGTTTATCCATAATAAATTGTTGTCCATAATTCATTGACCCTATATCCATAATTCTTCGACATTGTGAGGGGTCATGCAGAGGCGTGAAGTTGTCTACACATTCTCTGTTGCGGAGAAGTCTGGGGAACACTGACCTAGGCACCACCGGACATTTTGTAGGTACTGTCTGCTGATGTTGGCAGCGTGCAGTTGGACATTATCATGTTGAAACTGGGCATCAGGGATGCAACATAGATATGGAAACAAAACGTGTTGTAGAACCTTATCGACGTATTGTCGTGCTGTCATTGTACCCACTAAGCATATAAGAGGTGAGCAGCTATTGAAACTGATAGTAAGTACACCACACCATGATACCAGACTGAGGAGCCATATGAAGCTCACAGATGGCAACAAGATCAGCTCAGTGACCACGTCATTTCCAAACTCTCAAACTCTCAATAAGCTAATGTTGGTGCTGAGACAGAACCGAGACTCGTCACTGAATATGACATGCTTCCATTTGTCCCACCACACGTCTGATATGGCACCACTGGAACCTTACGCGACAATGTGCTATACCTGAGTGGCAGTCATCACAATGGCTGGCAAGAGCGTAAACCTGCCTCAGCCAATCTGTGATTTACAGTCACGTGTCAATGTCCATAGCTGCCTGTACACTGTATTGAATGTCGTCTGCTGTGGATTGTGGGATTGCATAGCTTGCTGTCAAATGCAGTGATTGACGCATTCGGATGTTCGCCTACGTGCACCAGTTCCACTTTGGTGATGCACGTTACCTTATTCAAATCACTGTCGCCAAATTCGGCCGACAGTTATTGCATACCGATGAGTTTCCACCGTGATGTGATGCAGGGACAAACCAGCTGTAGCCCTATGATGAAGTCTCCGGTAAAGGTGTCCATGTGATGATAGGATTCCCGATGAAGTACCCCAGAATTCTCACACCTTACATGTGCTTTCGTCACTGAGATCGCTCCGATGCAGTAGTACACACGCCTAGGTGAGGACGATTAAACTTAGCTATGCCGAACCGTTTTGTCATATTATCTCCCTTACCTATCATATGATTGGTTCGCAACTGCACTCATTTTCATAACCCGACTGTGGACACATACCCACCTATATGCATGGCGCTCTGACAAATACTTCCTGGTGTGACGTTTTCTATGTCGAGCAGACTAAGGTGGACTCGGTCAGTTAGGGTGGAAAGAGTGAGAGCCAGAATCGCCATTTTGGTGTCAGGGCTCTTTCTGCCTAGCAACAGAGCGCTAGCAGCAGATCCAGTTTGGGGGAGCTGGGTGAAGAAAGGGGAGTAAGAGTCGACATGTCACGGGGAATCGTGTGATGTCCCATTGGCCGAGAGACCCTAACCTTCCCCGAAGAAACATCACGTGACGTCACTTGGTGGTTCGTTCGAACTGGAGGACAGTTAGGAGAACTAGGACTTGTGGGCTGACAACGAACATTCCGTATGCCAGTCGGATTGTCTGTCAGATTGTCAGACCTTTAGTTCTGTCATCTAGCAGTGGGACCATTGAGGCTCCTTGTAGCTTGTGCTTAGCGAGTGACTGTACCGGGTGGGCAGTCAGTCATTTGTATGCATATATAATATAAATGTAATATTATGTAAATAAAGTTTACATATACATAGTACATCTGTGTTTTGTGTTCATCAGCCAGTAGGTAGTATCTACATCCTGACAAGATAGAGATAAGTACCCTTCTGCACACTCTCATGCACAGTCAGTTGAATAGCAACCCAGCCCAGACAGATCGAGAAGATGCCTGTCTACAAAAAGGTAACGAAGAAGAATATTTTACAGGAAAATTAATATATCATGAAAGAGATTGCAGTCTTCTATGTGTAACTGCGAGGCCCTTGAGAGCTGGACAAGAAAATGACATGGGAACATCATATACAAAGTGTCTATAAAAGAAGTAATGCCATTATCCCAAAAAACATATTATATCAGAAATTTTGTTGATATAGCTCTTTGCTTCAAATAATTTGTAATTCATGGATTAAGCCATATGGGCTATTTATCTTAGGGAGGTACGTTTAAAAATATACAAAGATTATTAAAATTGTTCAAAATAAAGTTTTAAGGTGTATTTTTTAAGCAAAACTGAAGGGAAAATGTTAGTGAGAGTTATAGATATTTTGGTGTTTTAGAATTATGCAAATTAAATGCATTAAATTATTTGATATATTTCAATAAAAATTGGGATATTGGCAGAATTAAAAATTTTCCTGTCCACACGAGATTATCTGAAAACATGTTATTAACGAAGTACCGGTTAAGAAAAATATTTTTACTAAACATTACGTTTCCTTGGTTTCAATGACTGTAGAACACGTTGCCAAATAATTTTAAACTTATACTTAGTGTTAAAGAATATTCTTTTACTTTAAGAAATTGGATCATTCATTATTTCAAAGTATAAGACTATAAAAATGCTTTTACGTTTATCTTAGGTAATTATCAATGTTTAAAACTGGGAACGACTCTACTTCTTATAACGTAAAATTTTCGTTTTTCAGTGGAGCCATTTTAACTATTAAAATGTTAAGTGTTATTTCCCACTGACTCGAGTGGGACAATGAATCAGTTAATGACTCAAAATTTGAGTCAATGTGAATGCAAATATTTTTGTCAGTATATAATAAAATTTTATCTTATTTTTTATAATACCTACAGAGTAAAGATGATTTAATAGTTTCAAAATATTGTTTCATTATCATTTATATTTAGAAATTAAACTGGACTCTATCTTTTGCGTATTGAGTACTCAGAGAAAGTAGTGGTTAGGCTTTCATCCAATAAATAAGGACATGGTTGCTTAGACAGAATAAGTATAGTTCGTTGATTCACAAACTCAGGCAGCCTCGGACTACGTCCGATAATAATGTCCAGGTGTTTTCCCATTCTTGATTGAAATGGTCAAGGAGTTTCTTGTTGATATTGTTCTACACTCCACCAGATCTAGGTGATGGGGGTAAGAACTAGGGGCAACCGATAGGTCAGGCCCCAAAGTACTGGCTGATGATTGAGTTGTGTTTTCTTTGCTATTTGCAGGGGAAGCTTTCCTTCTCATCAATAAACTCTTATACGTACAGGAAGGTACATGACAAACACAATTTATTATTCAGAAAATACACGACCGGTTGTCTGGGGTCGGATCATCACACATCAATATATAGTACAGTCGCTCAAAAAAGTATCCGAACACTACGGTTGATTACAAAATTCAGAAAAAATATCTGGCACCGAATTTTTTAGAAATTAGTGATCTGGCAACCTTCGTGTCACGTGACACGAAGGTTGCCAGATCACTAATTTCTAAAAAAATCGATGCCAGATATTTTTTCTGAATTTTGTAATCAACCGTAGTGTTCGGATACTTTTTTGAGCGACAGTACACGCCAGGCAACTGTGTCTTGTTGGCGAAATGTTCAGGGAGACGCAAAGAGAAAGGGGGACACTCAGGGACTATTACTGGAGAGGCAAAAACGAAAAGAATCTCAGAAAAACGGCTGCTGACCTTTATATCTTAGTCTGCTCCATCGTTGGGCTCTTCCTTGTCTGCTGCGCTAGGGCTTGGTCAAGGGGCGATCCTCACTGCTCTGGGAGTTGCAGTTCTGGTTCCGTTAATCGCACGAATAGTTCATCGGTGAAAAACACCTCATAAGTCCGCTGTTGACAAAGCTGGAGGTGCCGGCGGGTTACTCTGGCAGGTAGCTTGGCAGGGGATTTCGTCTCTCCCTACACGCAGGACGTTCCAGGGGCTGGGTTGCTCGCTGTGTTCTGCGTTGGTGCCTTCTTCTCGCTCTGCGAAGGGGGTCCTCGACGGTGGCTTGTGGGACTTGGCAAGTCGGCTGCATCAGGAGGGTGGGGTTCTTCACCCTTTCTTTCCTAATCGTCTGCCTCGGCGCATGGGCTGTCGTCCCGCCCGCTTCTCCTTTTTCTAGTTTTTTTCAGTTGTGATTCTTGCAGTTTCTGTCTTTTCCAAACCTGCATTCCTTCTTAAGTCGAGCACATTTCTGGTATCTACCGCGTCTTCGGCCGTTACTTTACTGTTGCACTTTCCATCTTCGTAGGTCTATTGTCCCTTTGTGCTCAGAGCTCACTTCTTCTCACACGTCCTCACTCGCACATACACTTCTCCTCTCACTTGGCCGCGCTTGCGGATTTCAAAAAGGGCTCCGCTGTCACTCAGCATTGGTCAGCAAAGTTCGTCGGTGACAGTGGTGGCCAAAGTTCATTGGCGCGGTCCGTTTTTTATTGGATGTCCCAGCCTCTGGCGTGATCCTGAGTCATCCTTGTCCCGCTCTTGGTGACCATTGCTGCGCACATTCGAAAACCTCCCTTTCCCCTTTTTATGGTCTTGTTTACTCTTCTCTTGGACGGGGTGCCGTGTGCAAAAGGCCCAGATGGTCCGTCGTCCTCAACATGGCGGCTCAAGTTGCTTTTCCTAGCCGTTTTGCTAAGGGAAAAGTCGGGTGGCTGAAAGAAAATGGCGAGAGATAGGTATATCGAACTCGGAATTTCAAAATTCCGAGTACGACAATATCATTGATATTCTGAATATTAAACTTATTTACGATATGAGTGCACTGTATACTTTTGGCAAGTTGATCAGCTTTGCCATTTCCGAAAATATCTGCATGACTAGGAACCCACACCATGGTGATGGCTTTCCAATTTGTTATATTTTCATGACTTTTTTTTTTAACAATTTCGAAATTTCTTTGAAAGTTGAGTTTTTCTTAAAGCAATAAAATCAGAAAGTTTTCTAGTTCTTTTGCAAACTCTCTCAAGTTTTCTTTTTCTCGAAAGAAGTTGGTTAATAATGGGGTTGTATATGGCACAGCCTTTAACAAGAAAAAAGTCAATTAATATTTTTTTCCCTATATTTTTCCTATTTTTCTTGTGGTTTACATTAATAGAATGTTGAAAATTGTCATAATTTAAATTAGAAGAGATATGATCAAAACAATTTCTGTATTGATTCGAGCATATAAAATATTTATTGTAGAGATTCTCATAATTTTTATTTTGAAAACTTAATTTAATAGAAATGCGAAAGTGCTAAAAGACAAATTAAAAAAAAATCAGTTTAAGTAAAAAGAACGTTTCTGAGGAGAGTGAAAATAACAATAATAATGATGTTCATTTCAGGTGTTCTTTTATTTGGAGGAACAAATTTTTCAAATATTTGCAGATAAGGTTTTTTTTATTTCAATAAGTATCTGATTAATGGTATTATTTTTCTCAGTGACGTTGACCTTCTGACTTTTTGTCATTTTAAATAGTTTTTAGCTTTTTTGAACTAAATCTGGGAATGTGTTCATTTTGTTCATTTTGTGATGAAGAGTGGTTATTTGTATCCCCATTTTTGATTGGTTTAATTGAAGGAAGTTCAAGAAATTCAATGGTGGAAGTCAAATCAGGCTGACTGAAGTAATTTTTTTGGCATAAATTCATCAGATTTATCCTTAGGGGGAGAGGTAGACTTTTAAATGGTTTCAAATTTTCAACTGGTGCAGCATAAGTGTTTTTTAGAGCTTGTGCTTATGTTTTCTCTTCAATAAAAACTGACATTTTAGCTGCTATTGCTCGTAAACGGTATGGCATTTCCCATATGTTGCCACAACAATTGCAGCAGACGATAGGCTTTTCTTTAGAGTATTCTTTGGAGACATATACTTCTCCGCAAAATTTACTTCATGCCTTTTCACAGCAGTGTTGAAAAGTATGCCCAAAATGGAAACAGCGGTAACACTGCACGGGTGGTGGACTATATTCAGTGATCTTATAGTTGGTTAAACCAAGTTCGACATATTTAGGAAGATGTTCTGATCTGAAATACAGTATCACTATGTCAGTATTTTTCCTTACCAAGTCTCCATGAATATTTTTATATGCGTAGATTAATCGTTTAACTTTAAGAACACCATAATCCTGCAAACCTGTAAGGATGTAGTCATCAGGTATGTGAATGACAATGCTCTTTATTATTTCTTGTGGTTTGTTATACGAGAGAGAAAATTTAGCTGATATTTTAATGTTGTCAATATATTTGCAGCTTCAATCAGCTTTAAAGCAGTTTCATGATTTTAAACTTTTACAATTAAATCACCATTGACTGTGAAAGATGAATCCAAAGGTTGACCAATGCAAACTCTAATATCTCTTGCAACATCATTGGCATTTACTTTAGTAAGTTGACCATTTAAAGCACTTAATATAACTGGCACATTTTTATCGGTATGAACTTCTACGTTACGTGAATTATCTATTTTATCAGTGTAATCAGACTTTTAAACACTTATTTCTAACTATGAATAAACCATCATTTCACAATCACTTATTACACTATTTTCACTGTCACCTAGCAAATTGTTTTCATTAATTGGAGGTTGAGAGGTGGAGACATCCATTAAGGGATCTTTATTCTGCTATCATTAACAACCACCTTCTTTTTCTCCAAATTGTAATGAGGTGGTCGAATTCGCTTTTTGATAGCAGAAGCTTGGGCAGTTCGCCCTGGAAGCCACCATCTGTAGACGCTTTTACTGCCTAACAAGGCACAGTCAGAAAGATAACACTAAAGTTATAAATTTTACTCTCCCAATACTCACGATACACGTACAGGTGATAGAAAATAGAAAAAAAAATCAGCACTCTCAAAGTCAAGTTTAAAAACAAATTTCGCTAATAAATTTATATGCAATAAGAGCGCAAATCAAACGCTCTGGACAACTCGGTTGCCACATTGATATTGTTGTTAGTCAGTAGTGTTGTAGTCTCATAATCTGATGTTCCCAACTTGTAGCCCCATCTGGGCCAGCATTGAGATTCATCTCCCCTAAACTCCAACCCTGTCCTCGGTAGAAAGGGGACACCGATGGCTAGGAAAGGCCGCCGTCCTTCGGATGGAACGAAGCATGGATGCTAAAGAATGCCCCCTATGCATGCTAAAGAACACTATGTATGGTTTTGACAGGAAGCTACCATGTATTCCTAAAAGCTGTACAGTAGATGACTTTCTCCAACTTTCTCTGATATCTTCGAGACCTTGTGACCTGGTCGCTTAGAGGTAAAACAATCCAACCCGATTGTGGAGAAATTGTGAACAGGCGTAAACGGCAATTGATTTCTATTACGGATGGGCTTGGAAAAGTCAACATCTGTCGGATGAGAATTTAATTCGTGGCCTCATGTGGAGAAGTACCACTGACAGATCGAATGAGACTCGACATGTTTGATATCCTTCAACACTATATAATGTGAAATAAAAACAACATGGTTTGAATTTTTCTCAGATGCATTTAGAAACAACAAAGTTCAAACCCGGGGAAAAATAAAGGGCGAAATTTGAATACTTACGGTATTTTTCTTATACTTTTCCACTCGACAATGAAAGGTGAAAAGTTCCTTGTTGACTGCGCTTTCTTCATAAGGGAAGTCCTTAATGACGGGGATTTCATTCAGTGTCTGATGACGTAAGCTGTACTCCTGCGTCATTTCCCCTTTAATCAGACGATTGAAATCTTCTTCGTCTAATTGCAAAACTTGGGTTAGCCCTATAAAAAATAAAAAATAATCCTAAAATATAAACATGGAATATTAACATTACATACTGGAAGGTTCTTCAACGATAAAATATTATCATAAAGTAGAGAAAAATACTTGATTATATTGGGGGGATTATAATGGGAGTTGGGTTGTTTTACCTCTGAAAGGCATTTCTTTGCACACAGTGGACTAATTGGCCAGGTCACAGGAATCCCAAAGACTCAGGGTTGGGTAGAGAAAAGGGGCTCATTGAATAGCTCTTAGGAGACAGATGAAATTCTGCCATCAATCATGTTCTTTAACGTGCACACTGTATAGCTTTCCTGCAAACGAAGACAAGGCTTAATGTCTCATCCGATAGACCGTGGCCTTTCCAAGCCCATTTGAGTCACCTTTCTCATGAAGGAGAGGATGCAGTTAACGGTGATAAATCTTAACGCTAGGACAGTTGGGACTCGAACCTTTAAATTTCAGATTATGAGTTACCGCCTGAGTTACCCCCTAACTCCAATTAATATTTGAAGATTATATAAGATTCATATTGAAAGATGAAGCAACTTTATTCTGTCATCTTTGGAAGCAAGTAACTTCTAACAGTTCTGTCTTAGAATTTAACTATGTTCTCCAGTAGCTCAGTAACTGATACCCAGTAAACGTCTCAGCATAATAGTTTTAATTCGTTGTACAAGAGCCGTTCAGTATTGATCAGAAATTATGCAATGAAAGATTTTAAGTTCTGCAATGTGTTTGCGAATGGGTTGACTCATTCGGAGGCAAACCAGGTTCGCAATCTGTTGTTTCCAAGTTCGAGTTCAAAATATCCCTGAGTTTAGAGTTTTCTCCATTAATTCGTGTTATGTTTTGGGTGAGAAAGACAACACTGATAGGTTTGAAATTCGTGGCCTCATGCGGAAAAGTTCCAAACACTGTAATGTTAAGCAACACTTTGTGTGTAAGTGGGTCAAGTGACACTTTGATATTGAAAGAGCCAGAAGACAGAGCCTTGTTTGCTGAAGTGATTAAACACATCGATGAAATGTTCAGTAAACAGATAACAGCTCTCAGGAAAGACATGATGGAAATAAATGACGGCCCAAAAAAATTATTGAAAGAATTGGGGGAGTATAAAAAGTGCCCGACGTACTGTTCAATTATATGTTAGATGATTTTTTAAAGGTTAAACTGACAGGCTCCTGTCAGACCTCTGTGGCAAGCAGCTGCTTGAGGGGGTATTTATTTATTTATTTTATTTATTTTTTTGGCTGAGTTAACAAAATAAATTAAATATATCCAACAACAAGATATTACTTATATATAAGATTGACTTATGACAAAAAAACAAACTTTGCAGAAAGAAATTAAGGGATTCAGATTTTTTTGATGAATGATGAACTTATGACTTAGATCATTATTATTATATTCTTAGATTAAATGAATGACTTAGAGCAAAACAGTAGGAACTTAAATTTAGAGATAGTAGGGGTTCCTTAAAAACAACGAATGAGAATGCGAAGAAGATAGTAACTCATATTGCAAGTGTATTAAATGTACAGCATGAAGATATTAATATACAGGCCGTTCATAGAGTATCAACGAAGAATAAGCAAAAAAATAAACTAATCTTCGTCTAGCTACGAGAAAAATGAAAGAAAATTGGATCAAGTGTTTGAAATTAAAGAAGATATTAGTCATTAAGGAAATACACGAAGGGCTGCCTGATAGCAAAGTTTATGTAAATGATCATCTAACACAAGACAACAAGCAGTTACTGCATGAATTAAAGAAATTACAGAAAGAGAAAGGTTTCAAGTTTGTATAGGTCAATGACTCAAAACTTTATGTAAGGAAAACAAACATATAGGGTGAAGAGGATTAGAAATAGCGACGACTTACATCTGTTACTGGCTTAGTGGAATGGAAAACAAAACCATGGATATCAATACTGATTTTGGTAATGAAATGATGAGAAATGGCAATGATTTGGAAACAGTTTCTGCTTATAATGATCTTAATTTGGATGAAACATACAGGGTCTGCATAATAGAGAGTGACAACGCTTATGATAAGAAATTGTATGTATGACCTAAGGATATAAATGCCATAATGGGTAACGTCAGAAGTTTGCGTAAGAATTTTGATTAATTTTTACTTTATTTAAATTTAATTGAACATAAACCTGATATAATTGTTTTACCATTGATATGGAGTAGTGACGATGAAGTACAATTGTCAAAATGAAAGTACATCAGGTGGAGTAATAATTAATGATTTAATAAAACTTTACAACTGCTGATACGGTAGAAATTTCTTTTAAATTAAACAATATAGTTTTTCTTTTACTGGCATTTTACAGGTTACATTCCCATACAAAAAATTTTGTTAGAGAACGAGAAAGAAAGCTAGAAACTATAAATAGCAATAATGTCTTAATAATAGGTAGCATGAATATTAACCTAAAGAGAAATGACACAATTAAACAAGAATATTTTCATCTGATTCAGGTTTTAATGTATGTCATTGGAGAGGAAGCAAAAACTTGTTTGGACCATGCATTTTTAAGAAGTGCGATCCAAAATATTTTAACTACTTATATTATTAAACTTAATATTACCAATCATTATTTTATAGAAATAAATTTTCGTTCAGAATTAAACAGAAGTCAGAAAAATATAACCACAATGTGTAGGATAAATAGGATCTCTAAGGGCTAAAGACCGGAATGAAATTAAAATAGGAAATGACACAAATGCATCATTCCAATTATTTTTATTACAATTACCGAACATGATAGAGTCATCAAAAGAAACCACACAGTTAAAGAATAAAGAGGCTGAAACCATGGATAACTAATGCTCTTATAAAGTCGATTAAAAAGAAAAATGAATTGTATAAGTTAATTCAAAATCAATCATTTAATACAAACTTTAATAATTAGTTTAGAAAATACAGAAATTTACTATTAAAGCTTATCAAAGAAGCAAATTCAAAGCATTACACTAAAAAAAGTTTGGATAATGATGGTATATTAGGCAGTATTGAAAAATTATAAATGATTTGTCTGGTAGGGTGCAAAAGAATACAATATCCCCATCAAAAATAAGGATAAATAATATTATTTACTCTTTTAACGAAAATTCAATGCTGTTTACTGATAAACTTAATAACTATTATACAGAAATTATTATAGACAGTACATATCAATGTACATGTAAAGCAATTAAGTGTGTACAGTACTGTGCGAATTAGTTGGGACAAGCGAAGCCTGGAGAACCTCTTCGATCCGGCCACATCCAGCAATCTTCCAAACACTCACCCAAGGTCATGTTTTGGGGATGTTTCACAGCTTCAGGACCACAGACGCTTCACCCCATTGAAGGAATGATGGACAGCAAAAAATACCTAGGCGTTCTGGAGGCGAAAATGGTCCCAACACTGCAGAAGCTGTTTCCTAACGGCAATGGGGTATTTCAACAGGATCTGGTTCCATGCCACAATTCTAAGCTTGCTAAGAACTTCTTTACCCAGCAACATTTGAAGGTATTGGAGTGGCCAGGAAATTCACCCGATCTAAACCCCATTGAAAATTTGTGGGCCATTATTAAAGCGCGCATATCTAAGATGGATTGCACGACGAAAACCAAAATGATAGAAAGTGTCATGAAAGTGTGGTACCACGACCCTGAAGTGAAGGAGATGTGTGGAAAGCTAGTGGCATCAATGGTTGAGAGAGTGAAAGAAGTAATTAAAGCTAAAGGAGGTCACATTCTCTATTAACTACACTATTAAACAAATAAATATTTTAGTTGTGTCTTTGTTACTGCATTTTCCTATTGTCCCAACTAATTTGCACAGTACTGTAGAATATTATAAATATTTGGGAGTTTATGTAGATAGTCGGTTGAATTGGGATGAATATATCAAACATGACAAAAAAGATTAATGCAATAATTCCAAAATTATTTTGCATTAGAAATTTTGTGAATATTACACTCTTAAAACTTATATTAATGCTTGGATATAATGCTTGGATTAAGTCATATTTAAAATATTGAATATCTGGGGTGGAATGTATTACAGTAGTTAAATCCCTGGTTACTATCCGAAACAGAGTAATTAGATGTATATCAAGAAAAAGAAAATATGAAACCGTTAAATATTGTGATAATGATCTAAAAATTTTACCATTACGAAAAATTTATGTTTATAACATACATTTAAAAAAGCACTAAAAAGAAAGCGGCATTAAAATAGTAATACAAAATACCAGAACAAGTGCACATATTTCCACTTCCGAGGAAAACCATTACGCAAAAATATTACATATATTTGGCGCCAAAGATATTCAACAGTTTATCAGAAATCATAAAAGATGAAATGAATTTGCATATATTTTCACGAAAACTAAAAACTCGGATTTATGATTTTGAGGATATAGAAAAAAATCCTTAAAATTAGGGGGACAGCTCTTATATTTCTAATATTTTTCTTCTTCCTTTTGATCTCTCTTTAAGACGTTAAAATTTTGAATGCAACAATTACTGCAATTACAGTTTTTTTGCCAAATCTGTCTTCCATGCCGTTGATGTGATCATGATAGAAAGTATAAATATTGTAATATATTAAAAATGTTGCTTTTAATGTTCATTTATATGTTTTATAACCTGCTAACCCGTGTGCAAGTCTTTCAACTCTTGTGGTGTTGTGTCTTTCTAAAAATATTTTGTAAATAGTTATATTGTATCATATAAGTTATAATATGAATGGAAATAAAATGTTTGATTCGGTTTATCAACGGTCAAGGCCATCCAAAGTACTATTATTTTAGATGGCCTTGACGGTGGCAATGTTTTGTTATCACATAGCTGAGTAAAACGTTGAATCATTTTAATGACAAGATGATGTTTCTAACGATTTTAATAGAAGTATATCGCCATTATTTCTAAACGAGCGATAGCAGTTATTGCAATAATCACAGAAACATTAGTCTACGTACTTTTCATTCCAGCTAAAGTTCTTTGTATTATTACTGTACGTTATAGAATTAAATATTTAATTGACAAACGACTCTGAGATGTACAGTGGGGATTCAAAAGTGTTAATGAAAGGCGGTCACATACCCAGGATTTGGTTAAGGATCGAGATTTTAATTTCGGTGGGGGATCTGAGAATTCAGTTTTGGGGGGAGTCCGATAATTTAGTTTCGGGGTGGGTGGGAGGGCGATCTGAGAATAAGACTTGAGTAGTGTTTCCCAATTATTAAAATATTCCATCGCAGAAGAAAGGTTAAAATTATATTCTGCACGGCTCAAAGTGGAAATCGCAACACCGCGAAGGAAGTGATATATACGCCCAAAAAACAGGACGAAAGCTATTAGGGTATATGTGCAAATGATAAAAAGAAAGTAACGTGAGAACGTAAAGTAAGGGCCTTTATTTATTACAGATTCATCAGTACATAGTAAGCCCACCTCCGGCGGTTACACAAGTCTGTAGATGTCTTGGCATTATATCAATCAAATGGTTAATGGAGTCCTGAGGTATAGCATTCCAAAGGCATCCAATTGGCCAAGGGAACATCTTCCAGCTGTCCCGGCAACATTTCTTCAAGAAATATCTGATAAATCTGCCCGTTGAGTCGGGGAGGCAGCAGGCGTGGCCCAATCAAAATGTCATGGACGATACCTGCCAAAACATTGACGGTGAACCGTTGCTGATGATCATATGCCACTGTGGCTTGTGGACTTTCGTGCGCCCAAACGTGAGGATTGTACAAATTAAACACACTGCACCGCGGTCTGCTGCAGAAACCAACGCACGAATTCCACACGAAGAGGGCAATCCTGAGGTTGCAATGTCTGGACTCTATGACGATGAAACGAATGTAGCTGCTGCTCGTTCAACACTCTCCACACGAGAGCGTGGTTCACACCGAGGCTACATGCAACAGCTCGCGTTCTTGTGCCTCAATCCGCCGTAGGATCTCTTCTTCCATGTCAGGAGTGCACATGGTTCTCTCCCGACCAGTGTCAAGCATGTTTGCATGGGATGTTCCAGTTTCTCGCAGTTGCCAGCGCAAAATCGTAAATGTTTGGAGGTTTGGCACACGTCTGTTTGGGAAATGCTGTCGGTGCAACCTCACAGCAGCTCTTCCGTTTCCATTGGCAGCCCCATACGCCAGATGCATGTCAGCCATCTCAACAGTCACGAAACACTCCATGTTACACGTAATGTGTCTGATTAACGAATGTCGACGGCAAACACAAGCCCATTCTCAGTTCCCACTTCGCCTCTCTAGCCAATTGCAGGCCGCAAACAGCGCGCTCTAATACTGAAGGGTTACGCCAGCGGACGTACATTCAATGACGAAAAAGGTTTGTCTAGGTATTCCCTATCTCTCATTGAAATTCGTACAGAGAGTTTTAAAACACCCTGTATACACCTTACCCCCCCCCCCCTCCCCGATACGGGACCACCTTGTCGAGGTGTAGGGGGGAGGGGGGCTTGAGGGCCTAATGAAGTCGAAGGCTATGCTGACCGGATTGGGCAACGGTTGGACATGGCTAAGATTTCCATCTCAGAAGTTGAGGGCCCTGCCGACTGATTAGATCCGGTCATGTTGGACAGGGCCCCGACAGAAGGGCCGGACTAAGAGTCCCAGTTACGGGAGCCGAGGCAACTTGGTTTCTATATCCTTGTTTGTGGCTGTCCGGGACATAGATTAAATTTAGGCTTTGACCGATGGATGAGCTTTACTCCTATAGTACTGTTCGCCATTAGGTAGTCGGGGATGAGCTGTATCTGTATGGTACTGTCTTGCCCCTGACTGTAAGTAGTGGTGAATATGGCATTTCCCTATACTGGTAGCGATTTAGGCGGAACTAGAGGGTCTTGTCATCATATATATTTACCTGTATATACCTTACGTATATTGACTAATTTTTGTTTACATTGTTTATTAACATCTTCAAAGGGAGGGTAAATAGGGGATTTTCTCGTTCCCTTTGAGAATGCTAATAAAGGTGATAGAGCCAAAAATTAGTAAACTTATGTCTATTTCCTGCATTTTAAAATTTTTTTAAAGGCCGCCAAAAACGATGGGTTGGGTTGTTTTACGTCTGAGCGGCACTTTTTTTGCACACAATGGACTAAATGGCCAGGTCACAAGGACTCCGAAGGCTCAGAGAAGGTTGGGGGAGGGGATCCACTGGAACAGCTGTTAGGAGACAGATGGTAGCCTCCCGTCAATGCCATCCAGCGTGTTCTTTAATGTGCACAGGATATGGCTCTCCCGCAGACGGGCCCACGGCTTAATATCCCATCCGACAGACGGTGGCATTTACAAGCCCATCTGTGTCCCCTACTGACCGTGAGCAGGGCGGCGATTTTTGCGGATATAAATCTCAACGCTGACCTAGCTGGGACTCGAACCTAGGAACTGCAGATTACCAGCCTGGCCTGCTACCGACTGAGCCACCCCCACCCCCCTAAAAACTATGGAGAAAATATTTTGTTTTAATGGAATTCCAGTCTCTTGCCTCCCCCCCTCCCTTTTATTTTTCTTTTATAGATCCGGGTTTGAATACACATAAATATATTCACAAATATTAGCAGTAGTTTCTAAAGAAGAAGACAAAAAAAGGAAGTAATCAGGTCAAAGTAAGCTTAAAAACGCTCTCCATCATTTTTTATATTTCTTTTCGGTGTCTCTAGAAAAAGGATGTGGGATACACGATAAGAAACACTAGATTAAAACACGACACTTTACACTATTTATTTAAAATTTCTCCTGATATTTGGCGATTTATAGTTGGACATTACTATATTACGTTACTCTCTACATTACTGATATTTTTCATTTCAAACTCCGTTAATTTGCATTTCAAATGAAAGAAATTACCTTTGCAGACTGCGGAGAGTGTCCTGCGCTGACCCAGGATGAGAGCAGTACTGCCAAAGTGGTCGCCATGTACCAGCAAAGTTTCTTCGTTCTGTACGACTTCTCCTGGGAAGATAAATGGGAATAAATCTCAAGAAATTCTAGAAATTATTATTCTTATATACCGTATATAACATATCAGAGCGCAAGTTCTCAACCGTTTTGAAATCCCCGAACTTTTTTCTTATTTATTTCTATGTTAAACACCTCTTTTACATTATCGTTTAGAAGCGTAGAAGTCACAACTTAAACCTATTTATTATATTTAGCGAATAACAACCCTGTTGTACATGGATTAAAAAATAAGCTGTGTTACACATTTTTATTTTTACTTTGTGGCCTAAATAATATTCTGTACTTGAATTGTAGCTGCGTTCGAGTCCCACCTGGGCCAGAGTTGAGATTTATCTCCGCAAAACTCCCGCTATGCCCTCTGTCAGTAGGGTTAAGCCATGGCCCCATGTCTGGGAGAGATCTTGTTCAAGTTAAAGAACACATTGGATGGCCTTGACGGAAGGATACCATCTATCGTCCAACCGCTGTCCAGTGAATCCCCTTCCTCAATCTTCTTTGAGCCCTTTGGGTCCTTGTGACTTGTCCATTTAGCCCATTGTGTGCAAGAAAAGTGCCGCTCAGACGTAAAACACTCAACCCCTCACTGTCCAATCTAACTCCATATAACTTGTGTAAAATTGTTGATAGGAAAAGTGCAGTAGCGATTCGTGAGTCTCTAAATAGGTGGGGTCAGCATAATATTATATACAGAGAAACCAACTTGACAGGATCGTGATGGTTCAGATGGTAGTGTGCAATGTCGGCTATTTCCGCCGTTAACCCGAATTCAGTCCTCGGTGAAAAAAGGAACATCGATTGGATTGGAAAAGAATACATATATATACGCACGTGTAATAAAATTTCCATACATATACATATATATTGTGGTTTAGTCAGGCACATACATCAGGATTTAGTTTCAGAGTGGAAGGGGGTTCAGAGTGGAAGGTGGGGGGAAGGGGATTCGAGAATTTAGTTCAGGGGAGGATTCAAGAATTTAGCCTCTGGGGTGGGGATGTGGACTTAAACCTTTTTCGTAATATTTCACGCTGATAATTCAGGCGCACAAGACAATTTCGAGGTATAACTTCACTAATTGCTTACTGAAATGAAATAAAATGGGCAAGATATTTTAGAGAGTAAATATCCATGTAAAATATTATTTTTATTACCTATTCCAAATCGGAGTTTAATGTTTTAGTATATATATATATCACAGAAATGTCGGTGGGCCCGGCTCCTAATGATGAGCCGCTACTGGAAAAGCGTGCTCTGCAAATTCCCCTTTCGTGAAAACGAAATTGTACAGTTATTTTTGGAAAATACTGATTTGACATGGGGAGATTTCTAAAATTTTCATATGAAAAGTACAGTTTCGACTAGTACAGTTTCGAGTACTTTTTTTTATCTAATCATGTGTTCATAGATTGAGTGAAAAATTACGCCAATGATTATGTGGCTTTCTGTTAGAGTCAATTTCATTTTTTTGCCCAGGCTACTTTTCGGACATTTTGTGTATTCACGACGTAATATTCACATTTTGAACTAACGAAATTTAAAGTAGTACACAAAATAGATGTTTCTGTATTGGGACGAATATTTACTTTATGTCCCTCTAATTTATTTTATTTTACGATATATTGTTTTATGTATATGTGCATTTTCAGAAGTGTCTTAAATAGTAATGCTGCTCATTAGATGCCCTTTGTGGCCTAGCTGTGTACTTCTCCAGATGCTTGCGGAAGTGAGCGCTAACATAATGGTTTTATGGCGACTTCATGTCACACTCGACTCCCTTTTTTATAGGAGCAGGGATTAGATTGGGCATCATCGAGAGAGAGGACGATGAGATGCGGAAATACCCAAGGCAGTACGAGAGAGTCCCTGCGGAACGAAGGAGCTCATGTTCGTTAGAGGGTCAAAAGTGAAGTAGCTATTTCTCGGAAACCGTAAAGGAACAGGGTTCGGTTTATGGAGAACGAGAGTATGTAGGCATGGATTAGGATATCCTCTCGCCGAGTCCTGAGATTTGTAAAGCGATTTCTGTGCGGTAAAGGGCAGATTTCCACCTCATTAAGTGAATATCTCTAGAAGCAAAGAAGCATTGAACCTATGTTAAGTTGATGAAAGAAACTCTCCAAAGCACATCAAGTTAAGCATTTCATCCAATAAAGTGTTGAGCAGAGCGTATTCCCATATTGCATATGTATATGTGTTAATGTATAAAGTGCAAATAAATGGTGTTGCGTCCTCTATTTAGTGCGTTGGACATTTATTTCATTCACCGAAGGCACTTTGACGCAAATCGAAGAACGAGTATAACATAATACCCGCGTATCTGTTGATTCACCTAAAATCACGGCTGAAGATTAATTAAGAGGAAATTCGTGGGTCCACCAGCTCTCGAGAAGTCCACTACACCTCCACTAAACAATTAACATATAATATATATTACTGTTGGAATAATATAAACGTATAGTCATATATGAATATTTATTTTTATACAAATTTACATAACAGCGAAATATGTATGAAATTATCAGACTAAAATTACATAATGTGTTAAAAATATATTCCTACATTTTCTAATAATGAGCAAAAATAAAAGTAAAGAATGCAATTATGTACAATTTGGACTAAATAAATAAATAATTAAAATGTAAGAGCAACAATAAATTATATAATAAAATAAATTTTAATTATTCTGTGTTTGATATTAAACTAATTACCCTTACATCCAAAGAAATAGTCCAGTTCGCTCTACCCTCTTCTCTGCAACTGGGTGTAATCGTTGGAGAACGAATAGTACTGGTTTAAGGTGCATTTTTTTTTATTAACCTTTAACTGGTTAAGAATTTGGATACTCTTTCAGCGAAATGACCTTGTGTGAATTAACTAACTCTAATCTAAATATTTAAAAAGAACCTAGTGTTACAAAGGAAAAAAAAATTCGGCTTACATACACGTTAAGAAGATATTATAATATACATTAATTGACTAAGTCAGGTTAAACCAAAATATTTTGATGCAATATGCCAATGGTTATCAAACGTTTAGACCCCATATGAATTTTATTCTTTCTGCGAACCCCTATGGAGTCTAACCCTTTTTGCAGATCATCTTCCAATCATTACTTGATACTGCATTTAAACTAAATCATGGATCATCGCAACGTGATAACTAATAGTTCCAAGGTAAGGTTATCTCTAATTTTGTGGAAAATATTATTCGCCGATGAGTGTAATTCAAACCCACGTCTTCCAGTTACACGCATGCTCTAACCACTAAGTTATCACCATCTTTCTCATTTATTCACTTAGTGACAGCGCTGGTGATAGTGTCGTGCTCACAGCGAATTCCTCCTGTGGACACGACTTTGGGAGCCGGAAGGTTCCAGAACACTGGCCGTGGAGCCAGCCGCCATTTCGCAAATTCGGCAGAACACGCAAGCGAAGGTGAAGGTGACCTCCTGACCCCCCCCCCCCCCCCTCCCCCGCAGCGGCGAGCGCGGAGGACGCCTCATTTTCGGACCCACGCCAAGGAACACGGAGAGGGAGAAGAGGGGGGGGGATCGCTTACATTGGATCTTCTCCAGTCGACCAATGGGAGAAAAACACATCGCGCTTAAAAACAAACGATTGGTGTAAAGACGAGAACAAAGGCCGAGAGAGTCTTCCTCAGGAAGAAGCGACCAAGCTTCACCCCCATTCGTTCGACTATCGCTCTTCGTGAGAGACGAGTTCTTTTTCAGCTGCGAGTTATCAAGATGTTGCAGGATGCCTCGTGCCTGCGCTGCGGACAGGCCAAAAGCATGGACAAAGATGCTACACTACGGGCGGAACACCAATAGCTGGACAAGGAAGGAGGTAAGGGAATTCTTATCAGCTAAGGGCTCCCATTCGATTATGCAGTGTTCTGCCGCCGTCACTAAGACTCCCATACCGAACATTTGGTTGTAATGCTCAAAACGTTTGGCCCAAGTTTTGGCCAGAAAAGTGACTCTAAAGACAGTTCTTAATTTAAATGAACTTTGAGCATCTAGTAAGGACTTCGAACAAGTAGAGGGAGATGATTGACCTCAGTAATTTGTCAGGAATTGTATGATTTTTATATGTCTAGTTAAGAGATCGAATTAATAAAGTAATGTTTGTTTGGTACCCCTTTGTCTTGTCGAGTTATATCCGAACAGGAGAGGAAAGATCGGCCGCCTATGAATGTCTATTATTTTAAATGTTAGAGAAAAGAACATGGCTCTGTCAACAGAGTAATTTGAAAAATAAAATACACAACGCAAATCACCGCCGTTTTGGGGAATTGAAGTTACAGGCTAATTTCTCCCCTAGTTGTGTCCACCCTATCTCCGAGAGCAGGTGAGGTGCACAACAAATTGGTCGCCGAGACCAGGATTATTCGAACCTAGAAAGTTATTGCGGATTATTAATGGAAAGTTGTCATATATTATTAATCGAGAGTTATTGTGGATTATTAATTGAAAGTTATTATGGAGGGTTAACAGAAAGTTATTGCGGATTGTTAATGGAAAATCTGAAACGTTTGATGTGAAATTATGTATGACTATGTGGAGACAGGCGGCGCTAGAAACTGCTAGTGTTAAAAGTGGAATGTTGTACTGTGTTAAACTATGTATACCTAGTAGACGATTGTTGAACTAGTTAGAGTGACATAGATGTTCTTAGGCAGGATTTTCAGAGGCATCTGTGAAAAAAAATGTATTATTGGTGTTTCATAAAATATTGTGCATAAGGAATTATGTGTGGTTATAATTTTTAAGAAAGTAGATCAGGCCCAGGAGTAGTGCTGTATAGAAGGATTTTTAAGAGATTGCAACTAGGGACTGCTATATTATTTCTATTAGCTAGGAGTGACAATCTGTTTATGTTACTATTAGAATTGCATTTATGTACTACACCTCCCTGCACTTCCGGAGGATACAATAAATTCGAGCATCATAACAACATTCAGTACACTTTTTACCCGATAGAAGGCCATGGATAGTCAGGACACGAGTGCGCCACCCATCCAGGAGCCGTCCCTAACGGCGGGACCCCTCCTGGCGGGTTTGTAAATTTGGTGAGCCCGTACGAGGGGGATAGCAGCCGTACTGCAGCAGCCTTTTTCGAACAAGTAGAGAGAGTAGGGAGAATTGCACGATGGCGGCCGAGCGAGATGGCCATTATTGCCCGCTCGAAGTTGCGAGGAGCCGCCGCAGAGTTTGTCAATCAATCACCAGAGCTGAGGAACGAAGAAGATTTTAGGACTTTCAAGAGAGCAGTACTAGAAAGATTTGACAGTGAGACCCCGTTAGCCACCCGCTTGCACGAGTTTACGAGTTGTTGGCAAGCCGCGGACAAAAGTGTAATAGAGTATGCTGCCCGCATTAGGACCCGAGCCTATCAGTTCTTAGGAACCGCCGGGAGAAGCACGGACGACGATGAACCAGGAATAGGCAATCAGATGCGCCTTGCCCAATTTTTGGCAGGTCTGGTCCCGCGACTCAGACGTTTTGTGCTGTCCCACAACCTCAGCACTTTTGAAGAGGCTTTGGCTAAGGCCATTTTGGAGGAAGGCAATGAGCGTGCCGCAGAGCGACCGGCAGCCATACGGGCGCTTAGCGAAGAAATGCCCACAAGACCCACAGAGCCGAACCCTCTACTCCAGCTCCAGGACCTGTTGGCAGCCCTTCCGCTATGCCAGATCCAGGCGGATATAGTGCGTTTGTGGGAGCGCATGCAGCAGATTGAAGGGCAGCAGGAACGAAATCGCATCAGTCGGCCCCAGCCACAGCAGCCCCTCTGGGCAGATCAACAGAGCGTCACGTGTTTTGCGAGCGGTGGAATAGGACATTACGCCCGTCAGTGTGCTTCGCCCCTTACCCCACGTGGCCCACAATACCAACCGCGGCGAGCCCAGCCCAAGAACCGTAATCAAGCGACCTCACGGAGAACCCGCTGGACGAGGAGCAATGGATCCCCTGTCTCTCCCCCCCCGGCAGACCCGAGATCAGCACAGAGAGGAGATGGAGCCAGCCAACTGTCCTACGGCTCCTTTTAAACTGGAACGGGAGGGAAGCCCCGGATGCACTTCCCGGAGTCCCCTCGAAGCGGTAGCCATCCGCATTACGCCGTGTGCCATCTTAAGCAGTGATGAAAATTCACCGATTGTGTCCGGCCGCATGGAAGACACGGAGGTGTCGGCCCTCATCGATACCGGCGCCATTGTGTCCGTCATGGATAGCCGGTGTTTCCAGCGCTTGAAGAGCCGGTTCCTTCATAAAATGGTCCCTCTTCAGCATCAATTGAAAACAGTAGATGGACACCCCCTTCCGGTGCTAGGCAGATTTATGGTGACCCTCACATTCGACGAGATTAGTTTTGAGCACCCGATGGTAGCCCTCGATATTGACACCCCACAGTATGATAATGGGACACGACATCCTTAAAAAGCACCGATTCGATAATGGGACACGACATTTGACCCCCACGATATGATAATGGGACACGACATCCTTAAAAAGCACCGATTCGTCATTGATTGTCATTCGGGCACACTGCAAAGGAAGAAGGACAAGGAATCGAACCCTAGGAACATCCCCCTCACATTGCCCGCCTACCCCGCCCAGGAGCACCCTTCACTCCCCTCCCCTACACCCACGTACTTAGGGCGCATCGTGCGGAAGCTCTGCGTCCCTCCCCGAGTGCATAGCCCTCGTCGAGTGTTCTACCCCCCAGCTTCGAGGCTGCACGATCTTGGCTCAGCCACATGAGCGGCTGAAAACCGGTTCCCTGCGCGTGGCTTGTTCGGTGAACTGTGTGGACGGTAGCGGCCGACTTAACGTCCGGGTCGCCAATACCTCTTTGGCCGTCATCTGGATGAACAAGAGCATGTGCATTGCCCGGCTGGAGGCACTTGACGCCGAACAGATAGAGCCCCCTAGTACCATCCCCCCCCCCCCCCCCCCCCGAAGAGGAGAAACGTGCCCCTGTCCCTGGAGGATTTCCAGTTGGACCATCTTGGGCGCCAGGAGAAGAAGAAATTGGGGAAACTGTTGATGAGAAATAGAGATGTGTTTGCGAGAGATGTCAGCGAGTTGACCAGCACAGATGCCGTGTACCACGAAATCCACCTAACCGACGACCGCCCCATGAGACAGCGGGCATACAGGGTGCCATTCGTGCTGCAGGGCGAATTGGACCGACAAGTGGATGAGTTGTTAGAGCAAGGGATAATAAGAGAAAGCGCCTCTCCTTTTGCGTCACCCATTGTTTTAGTGAAGAAAAAAGACTCCACATACAGATTCTGCGTCGACTACAGGCCACTAAATGCAAAAACAGTCCCGGACTCGTACCCCCTCCCCCTCATAAACGAAATTATCGACCAACTAGCTCACGCCAAATATTTTAGCTCGCTGGATATGGTATCCGGTTATTGGCAGGTTCCCGTTCACCCACGTGACGTGGAGAAAACGGCGTTCATTAGCAGGAAAGGGTTGTTTGAGTTCAACTACCTACAATTTGAACTGAAAAACAGTCCCGTGACTTTCCAGCATTTACTGGACCACGTGCTAATAGGAATGCGACAAGAGCAAGTTCTCGTCTACCTCAACGACATAATGGTGGCCTCCCAGACCTTTGAACAACACGCCGAACGGTTACAGAGTGTATTTGACCGCCTACGGGCCTACAATTTAAAGTTGAAGCCGGCGAAGTGCCAATTCATGAATGAATCCCTCACGTACTTGGGACATTTGATTTCCGCAGAAGGGGTCCAGCCGGACCCGCGGAACGTCCAAGCCATCGAAGATTTTCCCCGCCCCCGTAGTGTCCGAAACGTTCGAGCCTTCCTAGGCCTAACAGGCTACTACCGATGTTTCATCGATCGATAACCGGCGTATATCGATGCCGACCTCACAGCCCCCTTAGTTCATTTGGTGAAGAAGGACATTAGTTTTAAATGGTCCCCGGAAGCTGAGGAAGCGTTTCAAGTGTTAAAGAGAAAGCTAATGACAGAACCCCTTCTCCTTTATCCCGACTTTGGACGGAAGTTTTTCCTGTCGACCGATGCGTCGGACATTGCGGTAGCCGGTGTACTCGAGCAGGAAACGGACGACGGACTCCGTCATCCGGTCGCCTACGCCAGTCGGAAGTTGAAGCCCCCGGAAACCCGTTACTCAATGATTGAAAAGGAAGCCCTCGCCATACGTTTTGCCATCACACATTTTAAACAATATTTGTATGGTCGACGTTTCACGGTCATATCTGACCATGCCCCCCTCACGTATTTGTTGAAGCTTAAGGACCCCTCCAGTAGACTGGTCAAGTGGAATTTGACGCTACAGGACTACGATTTTGATATCATTTATCGGCCTGGGAAACATAATGTCCCCACCGAACATAATGAATGAAACATAATGACACGCAAGCCCGTCACATACAGGCAATAGAGAGAGAGAGACCCTCCCAGAACCCCTTTGGCGATTTGGCCCATCTAAGGAACCTACAGCTGGAGGACCCCACTTTCAGGCACACTATCGAAATGTTAGAGAGTATAACCCACGATTCACACACGAGTGCTGCCGAGCCTTTTTACCTGAGAGAAGGTATCTTATACCATTTGGCCCCCCCGGCAAGCCATAGCCCCCGCAGGGAAGCAATGGAGCAACTAGCGATCCCCGTCAGTCTTCGAGGACAGATACTAGAATTATGCACGACAACCCATGTTCAGGCCACCTGGGAGAGTATAAGACCTTACGGAGGGTAAGGTCATTGTATTACTGGCCTGGCATGTATGCAGATGTTCGAAATTACGTCCAGACATGCACATCTTGTCTGCAACGAAGAGGCTATCAAGAGAGAAAGAAGTGAAATCTGGTTCGAGCCCCACTCACAAGTCGCCCCTTTCAGCGGGTAGGAATGGACATTTTAGGTCCCCTCCCCCTCACTCAGCGAGGAAATAAGTACGCCCTAGTGGTTATGGATTATTTTACCAAATGGCCAGAGGTCTACGCGCTGGCTGACCAATCGGCAGAGTCCATTGCTAGAGCATTTGTGGAAGACTTTATTCCTAAGCACAGAATTCCCACCACCATTATCAGCGATAACGGGCGAAACTTTACCGGTCGCGTGATGACCGAGGTATTTAGCCGACTGGGCGTCACAAAACAGAACACGAGTTTTTATCATCCGAGCTCCAAAGGCCTCGTAGAAAAATTCAATCAGTCCATAGCCTCCATTTTGTCTCATCTGGTGGTCGACAAGAATGATGTGTGGGATGAGCTTCTGCCATTTGTTTTGATGGCTTATCGGAGCGCCACCCACAGTTCCACCCATGAGACCCCCTACTTTTTACTTTATGGCCGAGATGTTGCCCTGCCTTACCAGTTGTGGCAGGCGAAAGAGCCCCCGACCTACGTCGACACCGAGAGCTATGGCGAGCAACTGACCAACAAGCTGAGCGAAGCCTATGAGTTAGTAAAGACAAATCTGGAAGCGGCAGCTGCTAATCAAGAGAAACAGAGAAGGAAAATAGCTGTGGATAAGGTAATTCGCCCGGTGACCTAGTGTTTCTGTATAGCCCACGGGTCCCCCGCCGAAATACCAAGAAGTTATCGAAAATGTCCACAGGACCATGGCGAGTATTGCAACGCCTCACCGAGGTAAACTATAATATCGCCTTGGTCACCAACCCGCACAAAATTGAGACAGTGCACGTTGATCGACTTACAAAACTTGCAGAAACGTCGCTGTTCAAGAGGAACCCACACCGGAAACCCCGATGCCCCCATCACGACCCCTCCCTGAGCCCGAATCGGAAGAAGACGAGTGGGAACCGAACCCCCGAGTTACACGGGATCACACCGCAGGCCGTCTGGCGCCAGCTGCGCGGACGCGCCCTGCCGAAGCAAGCCTACCGCCGCCACGCGCTGCAGCAGCCAGCCAATACGAGCTACGACCACGTGAACAAGACGGGAGAGTCATACCGTCTCCAGCCCCCGCAGCAAGCCAGTCCTCACAAACCTTGGCCTGTTATGATGCCCACAAACACACTGGATCCACGCCCCCGCCTCCTCTGCCGCCCAGAGTTAGGCGGCGCTTGAGAACATTGAGTACAGAGATGAACGGCGACCTTGACGAGGCGAGTTCCACCTCATGGGCAAATGTTGTTGTGAAGGGACGCCTTCGCAGCGCGCCGCCCAATGGCGGAACGGACCGCCCCGGTCGTGTCCGACAACCGAGATGTCCGACTTTACGAGTATGCACACGCCAGCCATCCATCACTCACCCCCCCCGGCTGTCAAGCGAAAAGGAACGGTGGAGTCTGAGCAGGAAGTGAACGCTCGCGCGAGAAATCGCGAGATTTCTCCCGCGCGGTGGCAAATCCGGCTTACATGCGGATTGGTGACGATTTGGGTGGATTCGTGAGTGGTGAACGACGAACCCCCCCCACGCATCGGATAGGAGCGCTGGCCGGAGAAATGACATCATGCCGGGGCGCTCGTCCCGTCGCCCTGGGCTCGGGGGACGGGCTGCGAGAGCCGCGGCATTGGACACTTCGGCATCGTCAATCTTTTTCTTTTTCTTTGCACACGAACACTGGAGTTTTCAAGAGTTACATTGAGTTTCATAGAATAGGATTGTAAACTAATTAAGAAGTATAGAGAATTAACATGTGCAGAGTTAAATTATTGAGATAGAATATCGATTGCAAATTAATTGGGAATTGTTGTAGAATTGATTATTAGATGTTCAATGAATCGAACTTGAGTTTCCTAGAATAGGATTGTAAACTAATTAAGAACTGTAGAGAATTAACATGTGCAGAGTTAAATTACTGAGATAGAATGTCGATTGCAAATGAATTAGGAATTGTTGTAGAATTGATTATTAGATGTTTGATGAATCAAATTTGAGTTTCATAGAATAGGATTGTAAACTAATTAAGAAGTATAGAGAATTAACATGTGCAGAGTTAAATTACTGAGATAGAAGAATATCGATTGCAAATTAATTGGGAATTGATTATTAGATGTTCAATGAATCGAACTTGAGTTTCATAGAATTAGGAATTGTTGTAGAATTGATTATTAGATGTTTGATGAATCGAACTTGAGTTTCATACAATAGGATTGTAAACTAATTAAGAAGTATAGAGAATTAACATGTGCAGAGTTAAATTACTGAGATAGAATGTCGATTGCAAATTAATTAGGAATTGTTGTAGAATTGATTATTAGATGTATGATGACTCGAACTTGAGTTTCGCTGGATTTGGATTGTAAACTAATTGAGAAGTGTTGTAGGATAGAATAATCATACGTTAGTTTACTGAAATAGAACTCGAACTATAGATTACTGTGAAGTTATTAGAAGAAGAGTGTAGACACTGAATTTTAAGCATTTGGGAGTCACGTGACGGTAGGCACGGCGACGACCTGCGCGACCTGTACATGTGTGTGAATGCGGAGACCCAATGTTGATTTTTCCCTCCTTTCCTTTTCATGGTACCGCTCTGGAGTCACCGGTGGAACGGCCAGCCACAGAGACGGCCCCGGAGGGCCTTCCCGAGCCAAGCGATCCGGACTCTCGGCGCTTGGGTGGTTGCACTGGGCGACCACACCTTGGACTGGAGGAGACGATCTGTGCCCAAACCACCCACGTGCCCTTCGACCAGTGCCGTGATCCGTGTATGCCGAGTGAAGTGCACAATAGTTCGCAAGAGGTGCATGATGTTCAAGTGGTGTGTACCGTGTTCAACCAATTTGGTGGAACAACCGAACGCAGTGTCCTGGCCAGCTCCCCAGGAGCCTTTCCGTGCCCCCCACCGACTCCCCCTCTCCCTAAAGAGGGATAGATGTGTCGTGCTCACAGCGAATTACTCCTGTGGACACGACTTTGGGAGCCGGAAGGTTCCAGAACACTGGCCGTGGAGCCAGCCGCCATTTCGCAAATTCGGCAGAACACTCAAGCGAAGGTCAAGGTGACCTCCTGACCCCCCCCCCCCCCTCCCCCGCAGCGGCGAGCGCGGAGGACGCCTCATTTTCGGTCCCACGCCAAGGAACACGGAGAGGGAGAAGGGGGGGGGATCGCTTACATTGGATCTTCTCCAGTTGACCAATGGGAGAAAAACACATTGCGCTTAAAAACAAACGATTGGTGTAAAGACAAGAACAAAGGCCGAGAGAGTCTTCCTCAGGAAGAAGCGACCAAGCTTCACCCCCATTCGTTCGACTACCGCTCTTCGTGAGAGACGAGTTCTTTTTCAGCTGCGAGTTATCAAGATGTTGCAGGACGCCTCGTGCCTGCGCTGCGGACAGGCCAAAAGCATGGACAAAGATGCTACACTACGGGCGGAACACCAATAGCTGGACAAGGAAGGAGGTAAGGGAATTCTTATCAGCTAAGGGCTCCCATTCGATTATGCAGTGTTCTGCCGCCGTCACTAAGACTCCCATAGCGAACATTTGGTTGTAATGCTCAGAACGTTTGGCCCAAGTTTTGGCCAGAAAAGTGACTCTAAAGACAGTTCTTAATTTAAATGAACTTTGAGCATCTAGTAAGGACTTCGAACAAGTAGAGGGAGATGATTGACCTCAGTAATTTGTCAGGAATTGTATGATTTTTATATGTCTAGTTAAGAGATCGAATTAATAAAGTAATATTTGTTTGGTACCCCTTTGTCTTGTCGAGTTATATCCGAACAGGAGAGGAAAGATCGGCCGCCTATGAATGTCTATTATTTTAAATGTTAGAGAAAAGAACATGGCTCTGTCAACAGAGTAATTTGAAAAATAAAATACACAACGCAAATCACCGCCGTTTTGGGGAATTGAAGTTACAGGCTAATTTCTCCCCTAGTTGTGTCCACCCTATCTCCGAGAGCAGGTGGGGTGCACAACAATAGCTTAGTGGTTAGAGTACCTGGCAAGTAACTGCGAGGCTTAGATTCGAATCCCACTCATCTGTGAATCATTTTTGCCGAAATTTATTTCTTGAATTAAATGTGAACGCGTATCTGCGAATTTATTATTGATTAATTCTTAGGTTACCTCTTGTTCTTTATTTGCTACCCATTTATTGACTATTTTAGAATTTGAATCAAAGCATTTGAGTGGAGAAATTCGATGGTGCAAAAATTCTTGTCAGTAACATTATAATGCAATTATAATGTAATTATGTCATTACATCTTGTGATCAGCATGAGATAGCAGTGTTGCCATACTGAATTGACATAATTCCAGACAAAAGTAATAGAACTTGAAATGGTTATGCAACCGCGATAAACGTATCTTTTCCCTTAGAGCTTTCTGCAATATTGAAAACAGTTCGCGGACACCTTTTACTACTTTCGCGACCCCGAGGGGGTCCAGTGACCACATGGTGAGAACCACTGCCATATATGTACCATGTCATTTCTTACTGACTCACCTGTTGTCTCATCCACCCCAGGTAGGAGAATTGCGACAGTGCCTGCCATAATAACATACATAGCACAAGCATGATGGCCTATCTTGAGTATGATCTGACCTTTTCGAAAAGTAAAGAACCTCATGCACCTGGTTAGCTCTCTCCTGATGGTGTAAGGGAAACGCTGAAAGAAAGCCATTCCGGCAAACTCATCTTCGACGCTGTCGATGTCGTCTTTGGTGCGATCATGGGGCTCCTTAGAGAGCACTCGACGGGCTTCTATAGAAAGCCATCCAGTATGAGGCTGCAGCTTCCGTTTGTAGATAGAAGGGTCAAAGAAACTTTCCTGCTGAGACTGCAAAACTTCTTCCTCTTTTTCTAATTGCCGCTGCTGCTCGATTTTCCTCAAAATAGCTGGATTTTTCACGACTGATCTAATCAGCCTGCGTAATTTTTGACGAGCCGTCTGAAAAAAAAAAAGATCATTAAAAAATATAGATTTATTTTTTCAAATATTTCGCTTGTTTAAAGCTGATTACTCAGCGACACTAGTTTCCATAAATTAAGGAACAACTTTATGACAATGGAAAACACGTCGTAGCTCTATAACTTCTAAAATAATTTTTTTGTTTCGAAATATTCGATAGCAGATACAGATCTCAATCAAATAAATCAATATCTCGATTTTCGACAATATTCATTCGGTAATGAAGCTTGGACGCTGTGTAAACAAGATAACAGGAAACTAGATACTTCTGATTCTTGATGCTTACGCAATATCTTGGGTATTAGGTGGTGTAACTTTGTAACTAATGATGAGGCTAGGCAAATGAGTCTGCAACCTCCTTTAAGCAGCATATTGTGCAGAGAGAGACTCCGTTGGTTTGGCCATGTTGCCCGTATTAATAATTATAGATTGGCGAATAGGGTTATAAACAGCATGTCTAAAGGCCTCAGAAAGAGGGGGAGACTTAGGATGCGGTGAGCAGACAATGTCAAACAGGGTCTTGTTAGAATTGGTGTGCAGTGGTCGGATGCAGCAGATGTAGCTTAGGACAGATATGCTTGGAGAATTAAAATGCACGGTCTGGTTGGACCTCCGTAGCCCATGGCTGCTTGAGGATGATGATGATGATTTAATGAGATATGGAAACCTGAATATTTAAAAACAGCAATGCCAGTCATAAGAAACTTATACAAAACTCATGAATAGTGAAATAATTCTTAACACAAATGTCTAAAATAAATGCTTGTTTTATTAAACACTTTGATACAATATTTATTACTAAGTTTTAATTAACTTCTGAAGTAAATTTTTGTGACTGGCATTGTTATTGTTAAATATTCAAACTGCCATAACTCATTAAATGCTGAACGAATATTGTTGAAAATCGAGATACTGATTTATTTGATTGAGATCTTCCTCTGCTATCACATATTTAAAAAAACGTATTTTAGGAATTGTAGAGCTTCGACGTTCGCTCCCCATTGACATAACATAGGAGTAATCCTGAATTTATGGAAAACTGTAAATGGTAGCTAGCCATATATTGAAAAGGAGAACTGTGTATCAATCCTCGATGATGATGCACAGGACAGGCTAGGCTTAGCACCTAATGTGCGACCCAGACTTCTTCTGGTGTAAGCCGTGACCTTTCAAAACAGGTATTCTCTTCCTGGAAGGGGGGGGGGGGTTCAGTCGGTAGCGCGCCAGGCTCGTAATCTGCACTTCCCAGGTTCGAGTCCCAGCTGGGTCAGCGTTGAGATTTATCTCCGCAAAATTCCCCGCCCTGCCCACGGTCAGTAGGGGACACCGATGGGCTTGGAAAGGCCGCCGTCCGTCGGATGGGACGTTAAGCCGTGGCCCCGTGTGCGGGAGAGCCATACCCTGTGCACGTTAAAAAACACTCTGGATGGCCTTGACGGAAGGCTACCATCTGTCTCCCAACAGCTTTTCCAGTGGGTCCCCTCCCCCAACCTTCTCTGAGCCTTCGGGGTCCATGTGACCTGGCCATTTAGCCCATTGTGTGCAAAAAAGTGCCGCTCAGAGGTAAAACAACCCAACCCAACAACCCTTCCTGGAAGGGAACTGAAGTGGAGAGCTGCAAGATCAGTTTGGTCTACTGATCTGGTCATCTGTAGCCACTTTTTCTTTTTTTTTTTCTGCCTTTTAGAGGAGTGGTGAATTTCATTGGGTCCTGGTGTTGACCATTCATACACCCTGGACTAGACTGGCTTTATAGCTTTGAGCTTGATTATGGATCTTGGACATGCTGCACTTCTGTTGAAGAAAAATCTGCCTCTGTGCTTTCTGTTTGCCTATGGGTTGCCAGCCCTAGGTGAAGAGAGGCACAGGTTACTTTATATCAACTGGTGGATAATCCTGATCAGAGGCCATCTCAGGTACTTGAACCTTTATTTTCGCTAGTTTGGCATCGCCAATCTTACACTGGAGCAATATGTTTCAGACAGCTTAGTTTGTATCTAGATTCTGGTTTTTGAAAAGGTCACTTGTAAAGGTGGTGTGTGAAGTTGCTAACAGCATGGCCTGTTCAGTCTTTAGGGCAGGAGAACCGGTCTTTGGATTATTGCCCTGCGATAAGTGGCTGTTTGAAATTGTTCGCGCTACCTCTCTCAATAAATCTAGTTTCTTCAAAAAACCTACTAATCATTTTCTCTCCGTAGGTACGTGGAATGTGAGGACGTTACATAGAGATTCTTCACGTCCTCACACAGGAATTCCAACGTTATGACCTGAATATTCTGGGATTTGAAAGAGATAACATGGACATGAAAAGGTCAGATAGTTAAAAATAATTTTAAATTTCTCTTTTCTGGTATGGAGGATGGAAAACCTCTCCAAGGTGTAGGTTTGCTTCTCAGCAGACACGGCAGTAATACTCTTCTAGGATATAACTGCATTAATAAAAGATTTATTACAGCTAAATTTAAAACAAAAATTAAAGACTTGAATGTTATTTGTTGTTACGCTCCCACAGAGGACTCTGATGAGAATGAAAAATGAAAAAAAGGAAAAAATACTGCTGACTCTGGCAGGGGTGTTGGTCCCTGACTTTGGGCAGGGGTGTTAGGTCCCTTTGGCAATGGTAATTACAATGGACTGGTTCGGATAGGAATTACAGACTACACAAGGAAGCCGAAATTGAGCTTAACCATTACCTGGTCAAATGTGTTTTGCAACTGAAGCTTAAGAAATGTTGTACTGAGGTTAAGAGAATTATTTTCAATACTAAAGCTCTGAAAGACAAGATAAACCCACAGCATACCCATGATAGGCTACTAGGTCGTTCGTGGTTTGCTTACTGCTGAAGTTGAGAAAGAATGGATCAATTTAAACAGTTCTTGAAACTAACAGTTATCTTTTGGGTAAAAGTAATAGAGGAGACAAACTTATTTGAGTGATAAGGATATAGAATTTATTTCTAAAAGAAGGAAGTGCAAGGATGATATAAAGCAACACTCTACAAGTCCTAATGGACAGCATTACAAAGAGCTTAATAAAAGTAGTAGTTAGCAGCTGATAAGAATCTTCGGCTTAATAGTTTAGATTAGGAGTTCTCTACGTTTAAAGTTTAAGGGTTGTTCCTATATGACAGTTACAACAGTATATGACATTTACGACAGTTGATCGACAGTTGACAGTTATATACAGTTGACAGACGACAGTTGACAGTTATATACAGTTGACAGACGACAGTTGACAGTTATATACAGTATATGATAGTTACGACAGTTGATCGTTAGATTATATGGAATGCCTGACAAGTTAATTAATGTAAGTTCTCTATAACAGAATCGTGTGTGATATTTGGTAACGCTTGTAACAATTGGTTTAGCATTGGTAGTGGAATTTGACAAGGGTGTATTTTATCAGCTTTTCTCTTTAGTTTGGTAATTGATTATGTTATGCGGAATTCTTCGCAAGGACAAGATTTTGGCCTTAAATGGTCTAGAGATTTAAAAATTGCTGATTAGATTATGCGGATGATATTGGCCTGTTGGTAATGATGTTAATAAGATAAATTCTTTCATTAGAGTTGCTGATGGGAGTGGTAATAGAGTAGGCTTGGTGATAAACAGAGAGAAAACTAAAGTGATGAAAATTGGTCTAGCAGATGGTGCTTAAGTTGCTTTGAACGGCTGCGCTCTTCAACAAGTGTACCAGCTTAATTATCTCTGGAACTATGTAACAAATATCGATGTTATTTTGACGATAATGTGTGGCATGAGACAAATAGAACAATATGAGTTGCTCCCTGGACTTTTAAGACTCTATGGAAAGTGTGGAAAAATATGTATATACACCTAAAGACTAAAATTTGGCTGTATAATAGTTTGGATCTTTCTAAGGTTATTTATGGTAACGAAACACGGATCCTTCGTAAGTAGGATAACAGAAAAACTTGATGCCTTTGATTCTAGATGTTTACGAGGCATCTTGGACATTAGGTGGTTTTACTTTGTGAGTAATTATGAGGTTAGAAGAAGGAAGGTCTGTAAATGATAGCTAGGTAAACTGGAAAGAAAGCTATGCACCAATCCCCTGTGATGATGCATAGAACCGGCCAGGCCTAGCACCTAATGTCCGACCCCGCCTTCTCGTGGTGCAGACCATTAGTACCTTTCAAAAGAGATACTCTCTTGTGGAAGTGAACGGAAGGGGAGGGCTGCCAGATTAGTGTGGCCTACTGATCTGGACAACTATGGCTACTTTTCTTTTTTTTTTCTACCCTGCTGAGGAGTGGTCAACCACACAGGGTCCTGGTGCTGACCATATAAACCAACTGGACTCGACTGATATATGGCTCTGAGCTTGATTATGAAACCTGAATTTGCTGCACTGGTGGGCTTCTGTGGAGGGAAAATCTTCCGCTGTGTTTTCTGTTTGTTTGTGGGTTGACAGCCCCAAGTGAATAGATTCACAGGATATGTTTATCAGCTGGTGGATAATCCTGAGCAGAAGTCATCGCAGGCACCTGAACTCTTTGCTTCTATTGGCATCGTCAAATTCTACATTGGAGGAAGTCTTCCAGTGTAGATGGCTTCAGCCTTTAGTGGTGGGGGAACGGGTCTTTGCCCCATGTCTGCGATTAGGGGGCTGTTTGATATTGTCGGCATTCCCTCTCTCAATAAACATAGTTTCTTTAAACATCCCACTAACCATTTTCTCTCCATAGGTAGTTGGAATGTGAGGACTCTGCACAGAGCTTTTTCTCTTGATGTCCTCACACAAGAATTCCACCATTATAATTTAGATATTCTCGGCTTGCAATAGACCAGATGGACAGATAAAGGTCAGATTCTTAAAAGTAATCTTAAATTTCTCTTTTCAGGGAAGGACGATAATAAGCATCACCAAGGCGTGGGTCTGCTTCTCAGCAGACACGCTAGTGATGCTCTTCTAGGATATGAGTGCATTAATGAAAGGTTTCTTACAGCAAAATTTCAGACAAGCGTTAAAGACCTGAATGTTATCTGCTGCTATGCCCCCACTGAGGATGCCGATGTGGATGAGAATAATAGGTTTTATGAACAACTTCAGGATATTTTGAATTCTGTCAAGAAAGGAGATATTACCCTTGTTCTTGGTGACTTCAATGCAAAGTTGGTACTGACTCTGACCTTTGGGGAGGAGTAATAGGCCCTTTTGGTATTGGTAGCTGCAATGGCAATGGGCAACGTCTCCTACAGGTAAGTAAACTCAATGGTTTCAGAATAACTAACACATATTACAAACACCGCGACATACATAAATACACATGGGTTTCACCTGATGGGCTGCATAGCAATATGATTGATTATATATTAATTAACAGCAAATGGGCTAGTTCTGTTAGAAATACTAGGGCATATAGGGGAGCTTAAATTGGATCTGGCCATTACCTTGTTAAAAGTGTCTTACAACTTAAACTTAAAAAGTGTTGCGCTAGGGTTAAAAAATTTGCTTTTAATACTGAAGCTCTGAAAGACCCAGTTATAGCCAAAGCTTACCATGATAGGTTACTTAGTCATTATGACAGTCATGGTATGCTTACCACAGAAGTTGAGGAAGAATGGGATCATTTTAAACATGCTTTTTTGGACCTAACAGTACTCTTTTAGGAAAAAAGGAGCAGAAGAGACAGAATTATCTGAGTGATAAGGCACTTGAGCTTATTTCAGAAAGAAAGAACTGCAGGAATGCCCTTAATCAATACCCTACTAGTACTAATAGAAAGCATTAAAGAGAGCTTAATAAACGTGTAAAAGATCAGTTAGCTGTTGATAAGAATCTTTGGCTTGATGGTTTGGCTGACAAAGCCGAGGAAGCAGTTAGACAGCACAACAGCAGAGAGCTGTACCAGATAGTTAATGTTTTGTGTGGTAGAAAACGAACAGGTATACAGGGATTGAAGGATAAACAAGGTTATAGAAGGTGAGGATTCTGTCATGGCTAGGTGGGCTGAGCATTTCAGTGATATTCTGAACAATGCGGTTAATTCTATTCCCATTGTTTGCAATGATGATAGATGCATTGGTGGCTTTAATGTTGGCCCTATAACACAATCTGAAGTTATTTTGGCTCTTTCTAAACTTAAACTTCATAAATCCCCAGGGGTAGATGAAATTACTACCGAAATGCTTAGAGCTGGAAATGTTTCGGTTACCACTTGGATGACTGAAATTCTGAATATCTTTTATGATAAAGGCATGGTTCCTAAGGATTTTACCAGAGCTATTGTTATCCCTATTTTCAAAAAAGGTGATCGCAGTTCTTGTGATAACTATAGGGGTATTAGCCTACTCTCTGTTCCAGGTAAAGGTCTTTCCATGATTGTGCTTAATAGAATTAAGAATCTGGTTGACAGTCAATTGCGTGATGAGCAATGTGGATTCAGAAGTGGTAGGGGATGTGTGGATCAGATATTTTCACTTAGGCAGATTCTTGAGAAATGTTTAGAGTTTCAGAAACCTTTGGTTGCTAGCTTTGTTGATTTCAAAAAGGCTTTCGACTCTGTTGATCGTCATAATTTGTGGTTGATTGTGAGATCATATGGTATACCAGACAAGTTAGTTACCATAATGAAAGCTCTCTATAATAACACTGAGTCGTGTGTGAGAGTTGGTAAGGCTTGTAGCAATTGGTTTAGCATTACTTCTGGTGTTCGACAAGGGTGCATTTTGTCTCCTTTTCTCTTTAGTTTGGTTATTGATTATGTTATGCGAAATTCACTTCAAGGGAAAGATTTTGGCCTTAAATGGGCTGGAGATACGAAAATTTCTGATTTAGATTATGCTGATGATTTAGCCCTTTTGGCAAATGATGTTGATGAGATGAACTCTTTCATTCGAGCTGTTGATGAGACTGGTAGTAGAGTTGGTTTGGTTATAAACAGAGAGAAAACTAAAGTGATGAAAATTGGTCAGGCAGGCTGTGATGCAGTTAATATGAATGGTTGCAGTCTTGAGCAGGTGTCACAGTTTAATTATCTTGGGAGCTATGTAACAGATAATGGTGATGTGCGGCATAAGATTAACAGACGAATAGGGATTGCTGTCGGGACTTTTAAGAATCTATGGAGAGTGTGGAGAAATAGGCGTGTACACCTAAAGACTAAAATTAGGCTGTATAATAGTTTGGTTCTTTCTAGGGTTAGTTATGGTAGTGAAACTTGGACCCTTTGTAAACAAGATAACAGGAAACTAGATGCTTTTGATTCCAGATGCTTACGCAGTATCTTGGACATTAGGTGGTTCAACTTTGTAGCTAATGATGAGGTTAGGCAAAGGAGTTTGCAACCTCCTTTAAGCAGCATATTGTGCAGAGAGAGACTCCGTTGGTTTGGCCATGTTGCCCGTATGAATAATTATAGATTGGCGAATAGGGTTATGAACAGTGTGCCTAAGGGCCTCAGAAAGAAGGGGAGACCTAGGATGCGGTGGGCAGACAATGTCAAACAGGACCTTGTTAGAATTGGTGTGCAGTGGCCAGATGCAGTAGATGTAGCTCAGGATAGACTTGCTTGGAGAACTAAATTGCACGGTCTGGTTGGACCTCCGTAGCCCATGGCTGCTTGATGATGATGATGATGATGATGATGATGATGATGATGATGATGATGATGATGATGATGATGATGATGAGTAGAAGGAATCAGCAACCTTCTTTGAGCAGCATATTGTGCAAAGCGAGACTGCATTGCTCTGGCCATGTTCGTATGCATAGCTGCAAATTGCCGAGTAGGGTTATGAACAGTGTGTCTAAAGGCTTCAGGAAAACGGGGAGACCTAGGATGCGTTGAGTAGACAATGCCAAACAGGACCTTACTAGAATTGGCTTACAATGGTCAAATGCAGCAGTTGTATATCAGAACAGACATGTCTGGAGAACAAAACGGCCACTCAGTTAGTTAGGCCGAACCACTCGGCCTAACTTATAAAAATAATGAAAACTGAAAGGAATTAAACGGTACCTAGATTGTCTGGGAAACAAGTGTTTCACTCTACCTAATCCAAAACGAAGCCTTCTGTTTTGTCACCGCTCCTCCCAGATCTACTCCCTCTCAGATAATCATCATCATCATCATCATCAAGCAGCCATGGGCTAAGGAGGTGCAACCAGATCGCGCAATTTAGTTCTCCAAGCTTATCTCTAATGAGTTCTATTTACTGCATCTCTCCACTGCATACCAATTCTAATAAGGTCCTGTTTGACATTGTCTGCCCACCGCATCCTAGGTCTCCCCTTCTTTTTGAGGCCTTTAGGCACACTGTTCATAACTCTATTCGCTAATCTATAATTATCCATACGGGCAACATGGCCAAACCAAAGGGGTCAGTCTCTGCTTCATACACTGCTCAGAGGAGGTTGCCGACTCCTTCGTCTACCCTCTTTATTACATACAAAGTGGAACCACCTAATACCAAAGATACTGCGTAAGAATCTAGAATCAAAAGTATCAAGTTTACTGTTGTCTTATTTACAAAGCGTCCAAGTTTCGCTATCATAAATAACTCTAGAAAGAACCAAACTATTATACAATCTAATATTAGTCTTTAGATGTATACGCCTATTTCTCTACATTTTCCAAAGATTCCTAAAAGTCCTAGCAACAATCCCAATTAGTCTGTTAATCTCATGCCGCACATCACCAATATCTGTTACATAACTCCCAAGATAATTAAACTGAGACAATTGCTCAAGGGTGCAACGATTCAGAGCGACTGAAGCACCCAACTGCCTGACCAATTTTCATCACTTTAGTTTTATCTGTTATCACCGAACCAACTATAAATTACCAGTCTCATCAACAGCCCTAATGACAGAATTCATCTCATCAACATCATTATCCAACAAGGCCAAATCATCTGCATAATCTAAATCACAAATTTTGAAATCTCGATACCATTTAAGTCAAAATCTTTCCCTTGCAAAGAATTTTGAATAACATAATCAATAACCAAACTAAAGAGAAAAGGGGACAAAATGCACCTTTGTCGAACACCAGAAGCAATGCTAAACCAATTGCTACAAGCTTTACCAACTCTCACACACGACTCAGTATTATTACAGAGAACATTCATTATGATAAATAACTTGTCTGGTATGCCATACGATCTCACAATCAGCCACAAATCATGACGATCAACAGAGTCGAAAGCCTTTTTGAAATCAACAAAGCTAGCAACGAAAGGTTTGGACACTCAAGAATCTGCCTCAGTGAAAATATCTGATCTACACATCAGCTACCACTTCTGAATCCACATTCCTTATAGTGCAATTGATTGTCAACTTAATTCTATTAAGCACAATCATGCAAAGAACTTTACCTGGAACAGAAAGTAGGCTGATACCCCTATAGTTATCACAAGAACTGCAATCACATTTTCTAAAAGTAGGGATAATAATAGCTCTGGTAAAATACAGAGGAACCATGCCTTTATCATAAAAGATATTCAGAATTTCTGTCATCCATGTGGTAATCGAAACATTCCCAGTTCTAAGTATTTCCGTAGTAATTTCATCTATTCCTGGGTATTTATGCAGTTTAAGTTTAAAAATGGCCACACTAACTGCAAACTGTGTTATAGGGCCAACATTAATGCCAGTAATGCATCTATCATCATTACAAACAATGGGAATAGAACTAACCACATAGTTTAGAACATCACTGAAATGCCCAGTCCACCTAGCCATGACGGAATCCTTCAATCCTTGTATACCTGTCCGTTTTCTACCACACAAAACATTAACTATCTGGTACAGCTCTCTGCTGTTGTGTTGTCGAACTGCTTCCTCGGCTTTGTCAGCCAAGCCATCAAGACAAAGATTCTTATCAGCATCTAACTGACCCTTTACATGTTTAGTAAGCTCTCTGTAATGCTTTCTATTAGGTCTAGTAGGGTATTGATTAAGGACATTCCTGCAGTTCTTTCTTTCTGAAATGAGCTCAAGTGCCTTATCACTCAAATAATTCCGCCTCCTTTGCTCCGTTTTCCTTAAAAGTATACTGTTAGTTTTCAAAAAATCATGTTTAAAATGGTGCCATTCTTCCTCAACTTCAGTGGCAAGCAAACCATGACTGTTATAATGACTAAGTAACCTATCATGGTAAGCTTTAGTTATAGCTGGGTCTTTCAGAGCTTCAGTATTACAGGTAAATTTTTTAACCCTAGCACAACACTTTTTAAGTTTAAGTTGCAAGACACTTTTAACAAGGTAATGGTCAGATCCAATTTCTGCTCCTCTATATGACCTGGTATTCCTAACAGAACTAGCCCATTTGCTGTTAATTAAAATATAATCAATCATATTCTTATACAGCGCATCAGTTGAAACCCAGGTGTACTTATGTATGTCGCGGTGTTTGTAATAAGTGTTAGTTATTCTAAAACCATTGAGTTTACTTACCTGCAGGAGACGTTGCCCATTGCCATTGCAGCTACCAATACCAAACGGGCCTATCACTCCTCTCCAAAGGTCAGAGTTAGTACCAACTTTGGCATTGAAGTCACCTAGAACAAGGGTAATATCTCCTTTGTTGACAGAATTCAAAGTATCCTGAAGTTGTCCGTAAAATCTATCCTTCTCATCCTCATTCTCAGTGGGGGCATAACAGTAGATAACAATCAAGTCTTTAATGCTTGTCTGAAATTTTGCTGTTAGTAACCTGTCATTAATGCACTCATATCCTAGAAGAGCATCACTAGCATCTCCACGCCTTGGTGATGCTTATTGTCGTTAAGACAAATTAAAGATTATTTTTAAGAATATGACATTTATCTGTCCATGTGATCTCTTGCAAGCCGAGAATATCTAAATTATAATGGTGGAATTCTTGTTTGAGGACATCAAGAGAAAAAGCTCTGTGCAGAGTCCTCACATTCCAACTACCTATGGGGAGAAAATGGTTAGTGGGATGTTTAAAGAAACTATGTTTATTGAGAGAGGGAATGGGGACAATATCAAACAGCCCCCTAATCGCAGTCAGGGTCAAACACCCGTTCCCCCACTATTAAAGGTTATAGTCATCTACAGTGGAAGACTTCCTCCAATGTAGAATTTGACGATGCACGTAGGAGCAATAGTTCAGGTGCCTGCGATGACCTCTACTCAGGTTTATCCACCAGCTGATAAAACATATCCTGTGAATCTATTCACTTGGGGCTGTCAACCCAGAAAAAACAGAAAACACAGCGGAACATTCTCCCTCCACAGAAGCCCACCAATGCAGCAAATTCAGGATCCATAATCAAGCTCAGAGCCATAATTCCGTTCAGGTTAATATATATGGTCAGCACCAGGACCCTGTGTAGTTGACCACTCCTCAGCAGGGTAGAAAAAAAGAAAGGTAGCCATAGTTGTCGATGTAGGCGACACTGATCTGGTTATTATATATCTCTTCCGTTCCCTATCACAAGAGATAATCTGTTTTGAGGTGGGGTCGGACATTAGGTACTAGGCCTGGCCAGTTCTATGCATCATCACAGAGGTTGGTGCATAGCTCTCATTGCAGTGACTAACTAGCTACCATTTACAGACTTTTCGATAATCTCTTAGTAAGAACGCAGAAAAGACTTTATTGAGGAGAACATCCCTATCGACATCTCAAACTCTCCACAAAATATCAAATTTCCGTCGGAAAAATTTTCGTTTCGAACAAATTTCCGTCGAAGAAATGTTGTCTAATTACACGAAACCGAATTTTTTATATGAACTGTTTTGAATCTTCCTGCCATTTCGGTATTTCGGTCCTTTAGAATTTACATCATGTTTTAACTAGTTTCAAGTTTGACCTAGATTCTCTTATAGGTAATGAATTGAATTTTATAGGCAGTACGAAACAGCTTATGCTGAGTTACTGGAAAACATCGATATCAGCAATCATTGTTTAAACAGGAAAAATGAATATTTCTAACCCAACATCATATACGTACCAAAAAATATAATTCCTAATTAAATCACTATCATGACATACAATATGTTCGCTCGATAGTAATTTATGAATATTGGAAAAACAGCGAAAGATGAAAAATGCTGCTATAAATTTGTTACTTTAGTATCAAAAGTTTTCACAAAAATTTAATATCTGGCAATCACTTCCGGAATCAGCTTGCGTATGGCATAAGTCTTTTACCAGAAGTATGTTGACGCAGTGAAAGCTGATTTTTATACACGAAAGATTCACTAGATACATTTTCATGTCTTTCTACGTTAATATAATAGCAAAGTAAAAAAGGAATCTTCGTACAGACCCGGTTGTTAATAAATTTGATCAGAGCATTGCCTGTAGGTCGGTTACAAATATTTCAAAGATTATTTACATAATTTTCGAGATTTCAATTTCGTTTCACACGCTTCTATTACACTTTAAAAACTATTCCATTCATCTACTTGCATATATTTGAATGTAATACAATACAGTAGGTATAGCGTCACTTAATAAACATTAAGCTTAGCGAACGAAAATAAATTGGTTATAATCTTGATGTGAGTGAAATGTTTCACAAGTTATATTTTTCAAACACTGAGTATAGCCTTGACGAATTGCAGTATTAATAAGTTACTCCACTTGCAAAGTGGAATAACTTATTAATACTACAATTATACTCAATACTACAATAATACCCCCAAATGTTGTTATTATACCTATAGTGTTTTTATTATACCTATAGTAGTAATAAAAATATCTGTAGTTAATACAGTAATGATGAGAACAGTAACACTTAGTAATAAATCGCTCCGACAAATATGCATCGAACCAATTAGGTTAGATGGTATCTCAAAGAAAACAGCACGATAAACTGTCGCCGACGAAACATTACTAGTTAAGAAATTCTTTTATAATTTGGAATGAGTGAAAGCTGGACATAGGGTAGTTAAGGGTAAAGGAGGATTACTCTTTATCTTTTCTAAAAATAATTAAAAGTAATTACACTTACCTTTGAATGATTCACGATGTGATGACTTGATCGAGTGCGATAATGGTGGAAACTAATTTTCAGTGTTGGAAAACGTTATTGTAAAGTAACGAAATAACGGAATAACGAAATGATTTTTGAATAACGTTATAAATAACATTAATGGAATTTTAAAATAATTATAACGTTAAAACGTAACAAATAACGGAAAAAAATCGTTATTTCTTTATTTTCACTGTTTTTGTGTTGATGCATTTCGGTTTTCTTTTATGAGATCTACTTAGAAACTTGTGTGAAACAGACAAATGTGCAGTTTACTTTTATGATCAACGTATAAAGATTTACAGTAACTCAGCTCAATGACACATTCCAAAGCAATTTGCGAAGCCGATGTTTCAGCCAACTTCTTTTCAATTGGCGCTCAGAGAAAGTGCTTTGTGATAGCCAGATGATAGCTGCAGTGCAAATGAAAGGATGAGTCTCCATTCACACAGAAGGAAAACAGGGAAATTACAATAGGGCGAAAATCCCAGGTATATTACAATTCTCTTTGATCCGGTTAGACACTTAGAAAAGGAACTAAGTAGGTGGGGTAATTTGGATAAAGGATAGAGAATTGGAGGAAAGGAGCATTCACTTCTTGAAATTAGTCGAAACTTTCGAATTTGATCTTCCCATTAAACCTTTTACTCCCCCCCAAACATTTCCATTGTGTATGTTTGCAAACATACGTCAACATATATGTCAACAAATGTACAAGATGAGGTTGATTATTAACGTATTTGCAATCATCATCATCACCACCACCACCACCACCACCACCACCACCATCATCATCATCATCATCATCAAGGAGCCATGGGCTACGGAGGTCCAACCAGACCGTGCAATTTAGTTCTCCAAGAAAGTCTGTCCTGAGCTACATCTACTGCATCTGGCCACTGCACACCAATTCTAACAACGTCCTGTTTGACATTGTCTGCCCACCGCATCCTAGGTCTCCCCCTCTTTCTGAGGCCTTTAGGAACACTGTTCATAACCCTATTCGCCAATCTATAATTATTCATACGGGCAACATGGCCAAACCAACGGAGTCTCTCTCTGCACAATATGCTGCTTAAAGGAGGTTGCAAACTCCTTTGCCTAACCTCATCATTTAGTTACAAAGTTGAACCACCTAATGCCCAAGATACTGCGTAAGCATCTGGAATCAAAAGCATCTAGTTTCCTGTTATCTTGTTTAAAGTTTTTTTTCCTGTTATCTTGTTTTAAGTGTGCAAGTTTCACTACCATAACTAACCCTAGAAAGAACCAAACTATTATACAGTCTAATTTTAGTCTTTATACACCTAAAGACTAAAATTAGACTGTATAATAGTTTGGTTCTTTCTAGGGTTAGTTATAGTAGTGAAACTTGGACACTTTGTAAACAAGATAACAGGAAACTAGGTGCTTTTGATTGTCGATGCTTGCGCAGTATATTGAGCATTAGGTGGTTTAACTTTGTAACTAATGACGAGGTTAGGCAAAGGAGTCTGCAACCTCCTTTAAGCAGCATATTGTGCAGAGAGAGACTCCGCTGGTTTGGCCATGTTGCCCATATGGATAATTATAGATTGGCTAATAGGGTTATGAACAGTGTGCCTAAAGGCCTCAGAAAGAGGGGGAGACCTAGGATGCGGTGGGTAGAAATGTCAAACAGGACGTTGTAGAATTGGTGTGCAGTGGCCAGATGCAGTAGATGTAGCTCAGGACAGACTTTCTTGGAGAACTAAATTGCACGGTCTGGTTGGACCTCCGTAGCCCATGGCTGCTTGAGGGTGATGATGTTGATGATGATGATGTTTGAAAATACGTTAATAATCAACCTCATCTTGTACATATGTTGAGAAAAATGTAGGAAGTAATTCTAACGCTTCAATCTAGCAGTGACTATGCGTATCTTGTACCTCTATGCGTCTCCTTTAAGAAGAGACTGCATAAAGTTAAACAGGTAATGCTTTCAATTTCCCTACTTATATTTGCTCATTAGATTATTTTTAAACTATTTGAAGTCTATTTCGGAGAAAACTCATTTAATTATTTTGCAAAAGTACATTCAAATGCAGAGCAAATTATTTGCCGCAGCATTTGCACTAAAATCCTACAGAAAAGGATCGATAAAACCAGTTCAATGTCATCAAAAGACTCAAAAAATGATTTGCTGGAAATCTATCATGATAAAACGGAAAAATTGGGGGCAAAAGGAAATAAAATTTCCAATTTATAAAATTAATTTGAGAGAGCAAAGAGAATTTCTACAAAAGAAACCTTTTTCGCTACTGGAAAAATCAGAAAAAAGCATTATAATGACTTGTAACAATTGTTCTACAGTACCTGCTACTCAAGTAACTGTAGAGAGGTTTTCTATGCTTAAATGGATTCCCTCTAACAAAAGAAATAATTTGGATTCAAAATTAAATTATTAGATGACATTTTCCTTCTAATGATGAATAAAACAGAATACATTGATCGCGTTGTGATATCCATATTTTGAATGATATTTCGTTTTCTTTTAAATTTACGTCGACTATGCATTGTATTTCTGAAGGGAATTTCACTTTTTTTGTAAAATTTCCTCGAGTCATTTTAGCAAATTATATTTAAAATATTAATCTGTGGACAAAAAACGTTAGAGTACTAAGAATTATGAATGCATATTTAAGCTCAGATATTTTTATTAAAAATGCTCTGTTTTATTCTGAACAATTCCTAGAAATTTGGTGCAAATATCATTAGTTAGTCAGGAACATACCAGGGGAGGAGCCAGGTATGACCCAATCCCTCCGAAAATCATTTCTTCTTATACGAAATCTGAGACTTGTCTACCTGCTTTGAAATTCAAAACAATTGCTTTTCTATAATTTATTTCAGCCTCATATTTTATGCCCGACACTAAAAGTAGATATAAAGAATAAACAACTATAAAACCTTATTCGATAATAGAATATCATTTTAATGTTTCCTGTTCGGTAGAATATTTTAGTAATTGGGAAACCTTACTCAAGTCTCATTCTCAGACTCAGCCACCCTTCCCCCATCCCTACGAAACTAAATCCTGGTATGTTCCTGTCTTCAGCAGTTTCGATTGTATGGCGTACATACATTACAGAATACATGGCATGATGTCATCCTATTTATTCATAACTTGGTCTCTTAATTGTAATTTTTATTTCATCATTATTTCTGAATCACACTTTTTTAAGAATCAATAGCCGAAAAAGCAACCGCAACAATTCTATTTGCATATATACATTTATTTTCTTATTAATAATTGTTATTAATATCGATAATTTTCCCTATTACAATTTTTTAATCTGTTTTTTAACAAGTGGATTCATTGAATTTGTGCGAACCGTTGGATGACGCTACTGGATATATATAATAAAAATGATAACATATATTTAATTATTTTGCATTTGCATTAAAAATATTTTGAAATAACGTTAAGGTAACGTTAAAACGAAATTTATATTTCGCTATAAAGATAAACGTAACGAAAAACGATATTGAATTTTTGGCTGTAACAAAAAACGTAACGAAACGTTTTGCATTTCGTTTGCCAACAATGCTATTTACAGAGCGAACGCTTTAGCGACCTCTAGCGGTTAGTGAGAAAGGTATGATATAATGCTAAAAAGCGACAGGATAAGTTGAGTCCATAAGAAAAATTTCTACTGGTTGAATATGGAAATTGGGACTTCTGTTGTGCGCAATGCGGTACAGATGAAACGAGGTTCTTCATACACTCCTAGCTCAACTAGCTTGGCAAATTGATGCTTCTGTTAATTATACAGTACAATATAACAGAGAAAAAATCGAAGAATATTATATAAATATAAAATTTATGTTAGTAGAATCTTAATAAAGTTAAGAAAATGCTTTTACTTTTATGTTTAAAGGATTATATATATATTTAATTTATAATATCTTTGTTTATCCATGTGATGATGCATAGAACCGGCCAGGCCTAGCACCTAATGTCCGACCCCGCCTTCTCGTGGTGCAGATCGTTGGTACCTTTCATAAGAGATACTCTCTTGTGGAAGTGAACGGAAGTGGAGGGCTGCCAGATTAGTGTGGCCTACTGATCTGGACAACTATGGCTACTTTTTCTTATTTTTTCTACCCTGCTCAGGAGTGGTCAACCACACAGAGTCCTGGTGCTGACCATATAAACCTAATGAACTGAAATAAGGCTCTGAGCTTGATTATGAAACCTGAATTTGCTGCACTGGTGGGCTTCTGTGGAGGGAAAATCTTCCGCTGTGTTTTCTGTTTGTTTGTGGGATGACAGCCCCAAGTGAATAGATTCACAGGATATGTTTATCAGCTGGTGGATAATCCTGAGCAGAGGTCATCGCAGGCACCTGAACTCTTTGCTTCTATTGGCATCGTCAAATTCTACATTGGAGAAAGTCTTCCAGTGTAGATGGCTTCAGCCTTTAGTGGTGGGGGAACGGGTCTTTGCCCCATGTCTGCGATTAGGGGGCTGTTTGATATTGTCGGCATTCCCTCTCTCAATAAACATAGTTTCTTTAAACATCCCACTAACCATTTTCTCTCCATAGGTAGTTGGAAGTGAGGACTCTGCGCAAAGCTTATTCTCTTGATGTCCTCACACAAGAATTCCACTGTTATAATTTATATATTCTCGGCTTGAAAGAGACCAGATGGACAGATAAAGGTCAGATTCTTAAAAATAATCTTAAATTTCTCTTTACAGGGAGGGACGAAAATAAGCATCACCAAGGCGTGGGTCTGCTTCTCGGCAGACACGCTAGTGATGCTCTTCTAGGATATGAGTGACAAGCGTTAAAGACTTGAATGTTATCTACTGTTATGCCCCCACTGAGGATGCCGATAAGGATGAGAAGGATAGGTTTTGCGGACAACTTCAGGATAATTTGAATTCTGTTAGGAAAGAAGATATTACCCTTGTTCATGGTGACTTCAGTGCCAAAGCTGGTGGTGGTCACCTTTGGGGAGGAGTGATAGGCCCTTTTGGTATTGGTAGCTGCAATGGCAATGGGCAACGTCTCCAACAGGTAAGTAAACTGAATGATTTCATAATAACTAACACTTAGTACAAACACCGCGACATACATAAGTACACATGGGTTTCACCTGATGGGCTGCATAAGAATATGATTGATTATATACCAATTAACAGCAAATGGGCTAGTTCTGTTAGGAATACCAGGTCATATAGGGGAGCTGAAATTGGATCTGACCATTACCTTGTTAAAAGTGTCTTGCAACTTAAACTTGAAAAAGTGTTGTGCTAGGGTTAAAAAATTGACCTTTAATACTGAAGTTCTGAAAGACCCAGTTATAGCTAAAGCTTACCATAATAGTTTACTTAGTGATTATGACAGTTATGGTTTGCTTACTACTGAAGTGGAGGAAGAATGAGACCGTTTTAAACAGGGTTTTTTTTGGAAACGGTACTCTTTCAGGAAAAAAAGGAGCAGAGGAGACAGAATTATTTTAGTGATAATGTACTTGAGATTATTTCTGAAAGGAAGAACTGCAGGAATGTCCTTAATAAATAATCCAACTAGTCCTAAAAGAAAGCATTCAGACAACTTAATAAATGTGTAAAAGATCAGTTAGCTGCTGATAAGAATCTTTGACTTGATGGCTTGGCGGAAAAGCCGAGGAAGCGGTTAGACAGAACAACAGCAGAAAGCTGTACCAGATAGTTAATGTTTTGTGTGGTAGAAAACAGACAGGTATACAGAAATTGAAAGATAAATAAGGTAAGGCTATATAAGTTGAGGATTCTGTTATGGTGGGCTGAGCATTTCAGTGATGTTCTAAACAATGTGGTTAGTTCTATTCCCATTGTTTGCAATGATGATAGATGCATTGGTGGCTTTAATGTTGGCCCTATAACAAAATCTGAAGTTATTTTGGCTGTTTCTAAACTTAAACTACATAAATCCCCAGGGGTAGATGAAATTACAACAGAAATGTTTAGACCTGGGAATGTTTCGGTTACCACTTCGATGACCGAAATTCTGAATATCTTTTATGATAAAGGCATGGTTCCTAAGGATTTTACCAGAGCTATTGTTATCCCTATTTTCAAAAAAAGGTGATCGCAGTTCTTGTCATAACTATAGAGATATCAGCCTATTCTCTGTTCCAGGTAAAGTTCTTTCCATGATTGTGCTTAATAGAATTAAGAATCTGGTTGACAGTCAATTGCGTGATGAGCAATGTGGATTCAGAAGTGGTAGGGGATGTTGGATCAGATATTTTCACTTAGGCAGATTCTTGAGAAATGTTTAGAGTTTCAGAAAACTTTGGTTGCTAACTTTGTTGATTTCAAAAAGGCTTTCGACTCTGTTGATCGTCATAATTTGTGGTTGATTGTGAGACCATATGGTATACCTGACAAGTTAGTTAACATAACGAAAGCTCTCTATAATAACACTGAGTCGTGTGTGAGAGTTGGTAAGGCTTGTAGCAATTGATTTAGCATTACCTCTGGTGTTCGACAAGGGTACATTTCGTCTCCTTTTCTCTTTACCTTGGTTATTGATTATGTTATGGAAAATTCACTTCGAGGGAAAGATTTTGGCCTTAAATGGACTCGAGATACGAAAATATCTGACTTAGATTATGATGATGATTTAGCAAATGATGTTGATGAGATGAACTCTTTCATTCGAGCTGTTGATGAAACTGCTAGTAGAGTAGGTTTGGTTATAAACAAAATAGAAAACTAAAGTGATGAAAATTGGTCAGGCAGGCTGTGATTCAGTTCATCTGAATGGTTGCATTCTTGAGCAGGTGTCACAGTTTAATTATCTTGGGAGCTATGTAACAGATACTAGTGATGTGCGGCATGAGATTAACAGACGGATAGGGATTGCTGCCGGGACCTTTAAGAATCTATGGAGAGTGTGGAGAAATAGGCGTATACACCTAAAGACTAAAATTAGGCTGTTTGGTTCTTTCTAGGGTTAGTTATGGTAGTGAAACGTGGACTCTTTGTAAACAAGATGACAGGAAACTAGATGCTTTTGATTCCAGATGCTTACGCAGTATCTTGGGCATTAAGGTGGTTCAACTTTGTAACTAATGATGAGGTTAGGCAAAGGACCTCCTTTAAGCAGCATATTGTGCAGAGAGAGTCTCCGTTGGTTTGGACATGTTTCTTTGTTATGGATAATTATAGATTGGCGAATAGGGTTTTGAATAGTGTGCCTAAAGGCCTCAGAAAGAGGGGGAGACCTAGGATGCGGTGGGCAGACAATGCTAAACAGGACCTTGTTAGAATTGGTGTGCAGTGGGCAGAAGGAGCAGATATAGCTCAGGACAGATAAGCTTGGAGAACTAAATTGCACGTGTGGTTGGACCTCCGTAGCACATGGCTGCTTGAGGATGATGATGATGATCCCGACAATTTTAAGGGAACCATTGCTTCCATTCCTTCGCCACTGATTTGTTTCGGCGTAGTTTCATCAAAGATGCAGTTTATCACCTGCTACTGGGGTAGGGGGGAATGCGTCAGTGTCGTAATCTGTAGTTCCCAGGTTCGAGTCCGACATGGGGCACCTTTGAAATGTATCTCCGCTAAACCTCTACCCTCGCTGATAATAGATCTCTGATGGCGTTATGAAAGTGTACTCCTGTTAAGGCCATTCAGCATGTTCTTATAACATCTGACGGACGAGAGGGTCTTTCTTCCGTCAGAATATGAATAAAATGATATTCACTATAAATTAATATTATAATAGAATACATTATAATATATATAATATAAATAAATTTATATATGAATATTTTTGTCTGATCATAATAAAATCATATCATTTATTTACCTCTGATAGATAAAACAGCCCTTGAAGTTCTTGGTGACCTGACCATTATAGCAAAAACGTACCGCTTAGAGGTAATCCAAAACTCATTCGCCATTTCCACAATGTGGCATTGAACAGAAGGACAGGGTTGCAATTATTCAAGTTACTCCTGATATGCTCTATGGGAAGAGACTAACTTCTGTTGCGTATCTGTTGTATCATCTCTGTCTCCCATATGAAGCATCCATACTCCGTTCTCGTATCACTGTCATTTGTTTTCCTTTCTTGAACAAATTACAAATGTCTGAATTAACGCTACTTTGCAATTATGCCTCAAAGACAGGACCCGTTCAGCGATGTCATGGCTCTCCCTCGTTGAGAATGCTAGTAAGGGTAATAGAGGCAAAAAGTTATGAAACAAGAATAGTTCAAGCATTTTTTCAAGACATTTTTTTAAAGACCTCTAAAATGGAAGGGGGAAAAGTTAATATTCCAACGAAATTTAGCCTATTGTCCACCCCCCTCCCTTTACTTTTCTTTGATTCAATTTTCTTGCCCCCTCTCCCTTTACTTTTTTCTGACTCAATTTTCCTGTCCTCTCCCTGTCCTTTCCTGTCCTCTTTGTTTTTTTTCTTGTTCCGGGTGTGTGTACAGATACCCTTTCTGCGAAAGGGTGTCGCATCTTATTGGACTTTTTCTGCCTGGCGATTGCAACCTAAATTCAGATAAAATATTGAGCATTGTAATGGATGAATGCTTTGTTAATATTTCTATTTAATTTTTAGATCATTTGAAAAACATTTATTTAAAACAAATTTATTGATAACACACCAAAAAGTAAGTGACCACACTTTTTGTATAGAATATGTTTTAAAAAAGTATTACAACCAAAAATAGTTCAAAAAACAAATTGCACAAGACAAAATAATTGACACATCTCTCGGAAAATCTCGGTACCGTTGTGATGATAAACGACGTAGGAAGACAAGCTGATGCTTCCATCTAGTGATCACTTTTGGAACTGTTGAAATCAATTTGGGGCGGCAACAGACCTAAACTTTTCAGCAAAGTGGTGCACTTTGCTTGCTTGTGCAAAACGTAACAAAATAATTTCTAAATAAAGTAATAAAAAACCGTTAACGGATTTCGAAACATCAATAACTAAAAGAAAAATTTCGTTATTTAAGGGTTTTTTATCTACCAATTTAGTTTTTTTTTCACAGAGAAAAAAATTGCAACACTGAACGTTTTTCATGATGTTAAGAACAGTACTTAGCAAAAACATACATATTATCACCCCCACCCCAAGTATTTTGTGTCTGTTTAACACTATTAATGAGAAAAAATTTGTGATGATAAAATAGTGTTTTACATGTCATATAATGTCCAGATTAATAAAATTGAAATAATTTCTTTTCGTAACAAGATTAAAATAATTGCCAAGAGCTGCAAGAAACTACTAAAGAATTAATATGAAGTTAATTGTTTGGCTTGAACGAAAAGCAAAGCAAAATGCTTTTCTTCCTTTTGCCAAAAGGTTTTACATACAATCCAAGAACAACAAAACTAAGAGAGTCCAATCATTAGTATTATTATTAACCCTATATCGTCATGAATTATCCGGACTGACTAAGGTTAGCAAGGATATTCGAAAAGAGAACCAGATGTAGAAAATAATAGAGGAATGGGGAAATGAGTCAAGAATGAGGCGGAACCAAGTTCTGATATAAAATGTTTTCATCTGTTTTAGTGGCCTTTAAACATTTTTTGAAAAATATTTGTTTTGCCTCACTTCCAGCTCACCTTCGTAATGGGAGGGGGGGATAGAGTTGGCAATACTGATCGTTTTCCATGATGCTAAGTTGACTGTATGTGGTAACAACAAATTTGTAATCAAATTAAGAAATTTACTTACATAAGCCTTAAATGAGGTGGGCCCATTTGCCCCACTTAGATTTGCTCTGATAGAAAAGGCGGATAATTATTGAGAATTATGAAACTGTATCTACAATAAAATAAGCACATATATTTTAACATTATTTTAAAATGCGTGTTGTAATATATTTATTCATCAACAAAAAAAAGGAATAATTTTATTATTTCGGTAATCGGCACGTTTGTCGCTTTCACATTTCAATGGTTTACCAGAAATTTTTATTGTGGGGAAGATTGACGACTTAAATCTGATTTTCATGGGTTTCTTTTAAAAATAATATACGTTATTCAAGCCTTCAAAGTTGGTCATAACTCCCACTCCCCCACGGGTACGTTATTACTACTTTAAATGCACACAAAATGTAAAGTTAAAATATAAAATGAAAAGTGAGATAAAGACTGAGGGTTTACGGACGTTTTTTTGCAACTAAATCAAGCACTCTCTCTAAACAAGTTAGTTGGCCCTGTACGCAATGATAAGGTTAGATGAAGGAGTTATTAATTATCACTGAGAAGCATCTCGTGCAGAGAGAGATTGTGTTGGTTTGGCCACATTCACTGCATTCAGAACTACAGATTAACAGAGTTATGAACAGTGTGCCTAGAAGTCTCAGAAACAGAGAGAAGTCTAGAATGCTATGAGGAGACAATTCTAAACAGGATCTTCTTATGGGTGGCTAAATGCAACAGTAGTCTAGTCGATTAGGAGTGAAGTCAACATATCATGATTTTTGGCTCTGTTGTAAGCCGTCTTCACATGGGGGAGCTCTCATGCAAGCCATATCTCTGGATATAATATAAATCAAAAATAAATGATGTTTAAATAAAGTAGAGAAAAAAATAAAAAAGGCTCCAAGTTCACAAAAATGGAAGAGAGAGAAAAAGAAAGAACCGAAAAAGGAAGAAAAGTCAGTATAAGCCTAATCGAAGAAAGAGTTAAATTTTGACAGATACTAACATCCTTCCTTCTTCTCTCTGGACCTCTTTGTAAGCTCGAGATGATTCGAGCTATCATCAGGTCCGTTAAATTTTGCCATATATAACATAATCTAATCTATCAAAAGTACTGAACCACTTTGTAAAAAGGGCCTCGGCCCCTTTATCATCTGGTCCATGGGCTAATTTCCTGACATGTTAAATTTTGACAGGATTCAGACAGAAACTCTCTCAGCCAATGAGAAGCGAGGAATTTTGGCATTGCTGAGAGCCTCCACAGGCGAATTACATGTAAACAATGTAAATACAAGAAAGTAAATAAAGAAAATAGGTCAATTTAAACAGAGAAAAACATTAAATAAACAAAAAGAAGGCAAAGGGGAAATTTTGAATAATTTCTAAAATCCTCTCAGCCAATGAAAGAAAAGGAAAATGAGATTGACTGAGTCAGCCAAAACTCATTAACAGGAGAAGAAAGTTAAAATTCGAAACAAGTAAAGGTGAAATGACAAAATTACCAATTAAATAAAAATAAATAAAAATTACAACAAAAAATTTAAATCACTAATAACTACTTAGCCTACTTAGCAGGCACAATCAGTAGATACACAATCTGCAGAAAGTTCCAGACGGAAAAAATCTGAGACTGTGGGCACTGAATCAAGGCTTTTAGGTAGTTTTATTTAAACCTTTTTAAAAGAAAACCATCATTTGAGAGAGTTCTTTTGAGCTTTTTATACTTAGGTGGAAACTTCCATTCTGAAGCTGCCAGATGTGGAAAGTCGATCACATCTTCGTAAGCTTCTACAGCTTCTTGCGAATTGAGATCAGACACAGGATCAGGAACAGTCCTATTTAGAGTCACAGATTGTTTCAAATGAAAAATCAAAGAAGAGTTCTGTGTAACTAGAAAAGATGTTTTTAATGTTTGTTGTTTTACCCACTTCTTCTGATGGGAGAGAACCTGAAGAGAATGAGATGCACTTCCTTTTGTGGGCGTTGTTGTCAGAAGGAAACAGTTCCTGGGGTTTTTCAAGACAATCAAGTTGGACAGAGTGCAGATCAGGTTCCTCAACCGGAATCTCGACTGCAGGAAATTCCTTAATGAGAACAGAATTCACTTTCTGTGTCACTATAGAGTCATTTTTTTGAGCAGTTGAAGTGTCAAAGAAATGAAGCTTACGAGAAGCAGTCTTTGACAAAGTGTGAAGGCTTTCTTACACCATTTGCACACCTTTAACATTCCTTGATAGTGAATGGTAGCTGTAAAATTATTAATTTTTAAGAAATTTGGGATTGGTGTTTCAATTTCCATCTCAGCCACCCTTGTGCCTGTCCGGATGGACTCTAAATCAGGAAAATCAGAATATTAATCTTCTATACATTTTACATCACCAAAAGGTTTCAAGGCGGCATCAAGATTTGAGACAAAAAATAGAAGTTTTGAAACCCATACCTTTTTTACAGGAAGGCTTAAACGAGTAACTGTCACTGTGTATCCTTCGAAGAAGACAAAGGATCACTTGCAGAGAGTTCTGCACATTCCTCTGTTGCAAAAGTAAACACAGTAGTTGAGGCATTAAGCTTCTGAGCGATATCAATATTTTTAGCACTGAGAGCAGAAGCCATGGTTTTAACCACCTGTTCATCTGAAAGACTTTCATGTTTGATCTTAAATGACCATTTTAATCGTTTATCTTTTTGGTAATCCATCCTTCAGAATCGAAAATCACGGAGCGTTTAAAAACACGTCTACCACCTTTGAAATCCCGAGAGAGAGCCTAGTCGATTAGGAGATACTTGTATGGAGAACCAAATTGCAGTCTGATTGGACTTGGTTCCTAATTGCTATTGGAGGATCTTGCGTTGTAAAATTAGGCAGGCTGAAGTATGGGGAACTAAAGTACAAAATATTTCACCATTTCAAAATAGATTTGAAAAATATTTATTTATTAAGCGGTAAATGACGCAATTTTTTCCTAGCGTAAAAAAAATGCGTATTATTAGCTGGGCAAATTAGGCAATGCAAAAAAAATAAGTGATGCGTACTTATGTCCAATAATTATTGCAATCTATTAAAAAAATAAGTGATAAATAGAATTTGTAAAAAATTAGTATTTCGTACTTAATTCGTAACAATGAAGGATTCCACATTTTACTTACAATCATTACATTAAATATTAATGTTTCAGAGGAAAATTATATGGAATTAGAAGTATATTGTAGTATATATATATAGTATATATTTATATATGTATGAAATATTTGATCGATCAGGAAAAAAATTTATTTCTGTATCTTTTTTTAAGTTTTTATATAAATGCTAAACAAAAAAGTTAAAAAAAAATACACATTAAAAGTTTTGTTAAAACAATTTTGAGTTTTAATTTAGAAAATACTATAGATTTTCAATAATATCTTTTGTTATATTTCCTGTCCAGCCCTAAAAATAAGAACGGTTGTAAATTCTAAATACATCGTTTTTGCTGTTGTTTGTAACATTCGCTATCACCAGATGGCGACAGGATATATTACCAATTTTATAAATCAAGCTTCTGAAGCAAAATTGAACAGAAATTGTAGTGTAAAAAAATCAATTTTTGAACAAAACTGAACCAAAATTGTAGTTAAAAAAAAACTGATTTTTTAAAAAACTTTATTATTTTAAATATTTTTTATGAGTTTACTATTACTAACTTATTCTTAGAAAAGATTTTTAGTATCAAAGCAACCTTTGCAAACTCTCTAACTTTCGATGACAAAACGCAACTGGAAAAATAACATATCGCCTCTGGAGAATATGGGATGCTGTTTTGAAGACAATAAAGTTTTTCATTTTCCAACTTAACATCATCAAGTGGAAATTAGAACTGATGGTATTATACAGTATTATGGTGAATGGTAGCTGGTTATATTTATGGTAGCTAGTTATATTTCCTGTCCAGCCCTAAAAATAAGAACGGTTGTAAATTCTAAATACAAAGAAATTGAATGCAAGAAAAAGCAAAAGAAATTGAATGTTTACAGACCGACAGACAAAGGACAAAGTGAAAACAGAAACTCTTTTCTGTGGAATAAGAGCTAAAAGATCAAACACCGTAAGTAAACAAACAAAAATAATAAACAAATAAAATAAATAATAATAATCATTAGATCAGGCATGTCAAACTCGTTAACTACCGAGGGCCATATTAAATATTATATATTAAATCGCGGGTCTCAAAACAAAAAAAAACCAGATGAAAATGGTTATGTGCAAACTAGACTAGAACGCAGTATTCGTTCACTGACTGCTAACGAATAGCTTCCGACTCTACTGGCATTTCGTGACTCATTGCCATGCGCAAAGTACGTACATTTGAATGACCTCGAGACATTTGTATACATGTCGGAGCCCGATCGTAGAATTGCTCATATCATGAAATGCCACTATTTCATGAAATGATCGGGCATTTCATGATATGAGCAATTCTACGATCGGGTTCCGACATATACATTTATGTGCAATAGTTTCCCTTATATATAAATGGAAATGTTTTCTGAAATACGTTTATTTAATTCATGTACCGTGTACGTACTTATAATTTTAATTAAAGAATCCAGTGTTGTCAAAAGTTAAATAAACGTATTGGTTATCAATCTTGGCGGGCCGCGTGTTTGACATGCCTGCTTTAGTTAATAATACTTAAAGATTTTGCCTTTCCAACCGAATTTACTTTATTGGTACCCCAATCGAAATTACTGTTTCTTTTCCCAATTTACATTTTTGTCTCATGCAACGGGCAGATCAGAGGTCAATTTGCTATATTGCATTCCAACGAGAATTTATATTTTTCATTCCCAAGAGAATTTATTTTTTCACTCTCTCAAGCGAATTTCCCTCTTCCAGCTTTAATCTTTTCACGCGAGTATACCATTTCCCTATGGCACAAATATTTTTGACAAAACAGCATATTGACTAGTCCCCAGGTGAATATGCTGTTTTGTCTTCTTCAGCGAATTTACTATTCCATCTCCACAAGCGAATTTACTGTTTTCTTTTGCCTTCCCAAGTAAATTTACTATTTTGCCAAGAATATTTTTGCCTCTCCGAGAGCGTTTATTGTTTTATCTTCCTCAGCGAATTTACTACTTCCCCTTCCCAAGAGAATTTACTTTTCTGACCCCCAAATAGAAATTACCGTCTCGTCTACCCAAGCTAATTTACTTTTCGGTCTCTTTGAGCAAGTTTGCCATTTCGTTTCTTTATAAGAATTTCATTTTCTGCGTCCATTAAAAAATTTTCTCTTTCCTCTCCCCAGAAAAAGTTACAGTCTTACCTCTCCCAGTAGATTATTGGGATGATGTCAGTATGCTCAAATTTGAAATGAAATTTTGAAAACCAATTTTTCCATGAAACGCTGTCAGTATGCTCAAACGTTTTATGACATAATTAAAAAACTCCCTTAAGACACTCCACACCCTAATTGTATTATTATTATTTATGTAAATGTGAATATTATATTTAAAAAAAAGTAGTTGAACGAAATGATTAAATAATTTCGAGAACAAAAAGCAAACTACCGGAACTTAAAGATTCGAAACCATCATTATCAGAGGTGATTTGAGCAATTGCTTCTCCTAGTCCAGGGATCAACGATCTTTTAGAGAAGTGCCGTTTATGTTTTCTACAATCACCTAAAGTACAGTATACTGCGATTATCCGATATTCAAGCATCCGGAATTCTCATGCAACCGGCACAGATTTCAAATTGAACATTTGAACTTGGTACAACAAATTTCAGTGCATGTGGTAGTTCTCCCGGATGACATCGGAATTGGTGTGTCTTTCAAACATTGTTACATTAACGCTATGGCGATATAAAAACAATTATATTTTAGATATTTACATTTTTTAGTTATACTTCATTTTCATTATCATTGTTTTTAACAGCATTTTTATTTCAACTAATACTTGAATACAAGATTGTACCTACTGTTTTGTATCTATAAAAATATTTCTCATATAACAGGCAGATTCATGATAAGACTTCAGTAATATCAGTAATTATCTCCCATTCCCCATAAATGCCGGATAACAGGACGTTTACTGTATTTTGAGAGCCGTAGTACACATAGCTAAAGACACCAGATATTTCAAACGCATCAGTTCATCAGGGCCACAGTTGGATAACAAAGGCTTTAAGGAAGTCTCAAAATTTTTCAAAACTTCCCTTTTTAATGGAATATGATAAAATAACTCGTTTTAAGCTTATTGGAAATTTAAAATCTTTGAATATGAATTTGACAAAGAGATAAAACATATTGGATGAATTTCAAATTTAAAAAACTATTCATACTATAATTATTATTAAATATCATTATCAAAATTTATATTTTAAACATTTTTGACATCAGTACCACTTCGGACAATACATATCTTTAATTAATTACTAAATCTGTGTTTGGAACTCACTGGAAGGGATATTCTCCCTCCATACTTATAGAACTAACTTTATTGGGTTTCAGTTCTTGTTCTGATACCATTTCATTAACGTTGACAAATGCGTGTCTATTAATAATGATCTCTCAGGAGTCTGATTTATTTTCATGAGCGAAAACATCGAATGCCTTTAGATTGCAAATTGAATCATTTCTAAGAATGGTATCTAGATATATAAGAATAAATGCTTGGAACGCCAACCTCAATAATTGAAATAATCACAATGATTCTACAGAAAGAAAATAATAAATTACAAGCAGTTGCTTTCTACAGAACTCCTACAGGACACTGTGTACTAACAGCTGTGCAGGGTCCTCTTCTCTGAGCTCTTGGGGTCCTTGTGATCTAGCCATTTTGCCCATTGTGTGCACAAAAGTGATGCTCGGAGGTAAAACAACCTAATCTGCTGAATGCAGTTAGCAACTCCCGAAACGTTCATGGTTAACGTTTTGAGAGTTGAATTTTCCTTCGCATATTTAGCAACTGAGTGTTGTTTATCTTTCAGTGAAGTCTCGTGAGTCATTTTGAATATTTTTATTTGTAATCCATGGATGACATTTGTGTGCTACTTTAAAAATGATGATAGACATGAATCAAGCTGCAGGTGGTGATTACAGTGATCTGTATGAGCTTTTACTTAAACGGCATTTATGGTATTGCTCTAAGAAAATAAATGCGTGTTAAAAAATAAAACACCTTTTTTTATTGAACTAAACCTTTGATTGCTATTCGAGATACACGCAGTCTTCACGTGGCCTACGAAATTGGTATTGGGGTTGATAATAGTTTTAACTCTGGTTTCTCCAATCGTAATATCTCGTGATTTTAAAAGAAACTGCATATGAAATTCGGAGGTTCGAACTGATCAATTCTGATAATTTACATAATTATTTTTCATCATCATCATCATCATCATCATCAGCATCCTCAAGAAGCCATGAACTACGGAGGTCCAACCAGACCGTGCAATTTAGTTCTCCAAGCAAGTCTATCCTGAGCTACATCTACTGCATCTGGCCACTGCACTTTATTCTAACAAGGTCCTGTTTGGCACTGTTTGTCCACCGCATCCTAGGTCTCTTCCTCTTTCTGAGGTCTTTAAGCACACTGTTCATAACCCTGTTCGCCAATCTATAATTATCCATACGGCAACATGGCGAAACCAATGGAGTCACTCTTTGCACAATATGCCACTTAAAGGAGGTCATCGACTCTTTTGCCTAACCTCATCATTACTTACATTAGGTTGAACCACCTAATGCCCAAGATACTGCGTAAGCATCTGGAATCAAAAGCATCTAGTTTCCTGTTATCTTGTTTACAAAGTGTCCAGGTTTCACTACCATAACTAACACTAGAAAGAACCAAACTATTATACAGTCTAATTTTAGTCTTTAGATGTATACGCCTATTTCTCCACACTTTCCATAGATTCTTAAAAGTCCCGGCAGCAATCCCTATTCGTCTGTTAATCTCATACCGCACATCACCATTATCTGTTACATAGCTCCCAAGATAATTAAACTGTGACACCTGCTCAAGACTGCAACCATTCGGATTAACTGAATCACAGCCTGCTTGACCAATTTTCATCACTTTAGTTTTCTCTCTGTTTATAACCAAACCTACTCTACTAACAGTCTCATCAAAAGCTCGAATGAAAGAGTTCATCTCATCAACATCATTTGCCAAAAGGGCTAAATCATCAGCATAATCTAAATCAGAAATTTTCGTATCTCCAATCCATTTAAGGCCAAAATCTTTCCCTTGAAGTGAATTTCGCATAACATAATCAATAACCAAAACAAAAGAGAAAACGGGGCAAAATGGACCCTTGTCCAACACCAGAAGCAAAGCTAATCCAATTGCCACAAGCCTTACCAACTCTCAGACAGGACTCAGTGCTATCATAGAGAGCTTTCATTATGTTAACTAACTTGTTTGGTATGCCATACGATCTCACTATCAACCACAAATCATGACGATAAACAGAGTCAAATGCCTTTTTAAAATCAACAACACTAGTAACTAAAGGTTTCTGAAACGCTAAACATTTTTCAAGAAACTGCTTGAGTGAACATATCTGATCTACCATCCCTACCACTTCTGAATCCACATTGCTAATCACGCATTTGCCTATCAACCAGATTCTTAATTCTATTAAGCACAATCATGCAAAGAACTTTATCTGGAACAGAAAGTAGGCTGATAGACCTATAGTTATCACAAGAACTGGGATCACATTTTTTTAAAAACAGGGTTAATAATAGTTCTGGTAATATCCTTAGAAACAATGTGTTTATCATAAAAGACATTCAAAATTTCAGTCAGCCATATGATAAACCCCATGCTCTAGGCATTTCAGTAGAAATTTCATCTACCCCTGATGATTTATGTAGTTTAAGTTTAGAAATATTCAAAATAATTCCAGATTTTGTTATAGGGACAACATTAAAGCCACCAATGCAGCTATCATCATTGCAAACAATGGGAATAGAACTAACCACATTGTTTAGAATATCACTGAAATGCTCAGCCCACCTAGCCATGACAGAATCCTCACCTTCTATAACCTTACCTTGTTTATCCTACAATCCTTGTATACCTGTCCGTTTTCTACCATACAAAATATAAACTATCTGGTACAGCTCTCTGCTGTTGTGCTGTCTAACTGCTTCTTCGGCGTTGTCAGCCAAACCATCAAGCCAAAGATTCTTATCAGTAGCTAACTGATCTTTTACACGTTTATTAATGTTCTCTGTAATGCTTTCTATTAGGACTAGTAGGGTATTGATTAAGGATATTCCTGCAGTTTTTTCTTTCCGAAATAAGCTCAAGTGCCTTATCACTCAGATAAGTCTGTCTCTTCTGCTCCTTTTTTCTAAAAGAGTACTGTTAGTGTCCAAAAATGCCTGTTTAAAATGATCCCATTCTTCCTCAACTTCAGTAGTAAGCATGCCATGACTGTCATAATTTTTTTAGAGTAGATTAAATCGATCCTGTCACTCTAAGGGATAATGTTAATTGAAAGTAAAGAGAAAGCAAAGTTGCAGAATTTATGATAAATTAAAAATTATGAATACTGATCCCAAAACTAGAAAATTAATTTTTTTGTTTTTTGATAAGGAGTGATTTAGTACAAGTATTTGAACTGTTAAAAGTTTTGATAAAGAGTAAAAAGATACCAAATTAAAAAAAGCCCTTCAAAATAAAGCACTCTAAGCTATGTGTGGTTTTTAAATTTTGAAGCCTCTTTAATCTGGATCACAGTTCTTTCATGTAAGAGGATTCTAGAAAGATGTTGCACCCATAACGCTTATAATTAAGAACTCTAGGCTCACTCAAAATCAATTCTAGGCTAAAATTTCTATAAATCTAAACATTTCTTAAATATATTTCACAATACAGATACCAAAATTATAAGATACTATTTAAGAAACTTGTCACTTAATAAACAAGATTTTTTAAACCATGAATAAAAAATTCAAACATCACCTTTCAGAAATTTAAAATTATTTTGGTTTCGATTTGTTTGGCCTACTGACTCGCAAATCGTGATTTCACTGTTACATAAAACCTACCTCCATTTCAATCTTGTCAAAGTTCTTAATCCTTTAACTAGGGATCTGGGTAGGGACTTCCGTGCTTTCTGCACTTCCAGAAAATTTAACTTATGTGAAAGAAAGAAACTTAATTTCTATTTCACAGCTTTAAATGTAGCTATAATGGAGAATTAGTCTCATTCATGTCACATGTTTTAAGCCGAAAAAGAACTAGGTCCGCTATGTCTAACACCCTGATCTATGACTCAAACTTCCATAAAACGAAAATCCAAATGGATGGAACAATGGTTATGACGTCGATGTAACTTCACGTTCCTAGGGCATGAGACAACGCAGCTCATGATATGAAACCTCGTGTTTAAACAAACACTCAGTTATGTTTCCTTAAAATTCGCTTCAGCCTCAAAAATCAATGAGTTAGAATAGAATCTATCCTTGTTTGGAAAATATATAATTTTAAATATTTATACTTAAATTTCAAAGAATAAAAGGTCTAAGAGTCTTGTAGTACTTTTGAAAACACTTTTTTATGTAATGATACCGAAGTTCTAATTACTTGAGATATACAAATAGAGAAATTAAGAAATCGCATATGAAAAAAATTACATATAATAACGAAGGAAATAATAAATCACATAGTAAAAAAAATTGATGCAGTTTTCGCCCATTCCTACTTTGATTTAGGTTACATTTACGATAAAAGTAATATGTTTGATTTTTACTAGCCAAACTGTTAAATGACGTGTAATCTCCGAACTTTTATAAAACGTCCCAAGATATTTTTTTTCAATTGCATCTTTAGTTATTTAGAATATGTTCTTTCAAACAGCTGAATCAGTTTAACAATTAGCGTGTTTAAACTATGGCGTACCGGAAAATCTCGGGACTCCACCGCAAATGTCTTGGGGGGGCATTTTGAAAAATCCATTAGCTATCAATTATTGAAATTTTATAAATAGATTTCATATTGATACCATTGTTTTAAGATTTTCTGTAGTTTTAACATTTTAAATTTTTAGAACCCTCAGATATTTTACATACTTTGCTGCATAAAATACAAATGTGTGCGTTTTGATTTAAGCGATTATCTTAGTTTTATACCTACACTAAATACCTCTAAAACATACAAAAAAAAAGTTAATTATATCGTGTTAATTTTATTACTTAGAAAACTAAAGAAAGGCTTTGATGAAATGAATTCTAACCCACAGGTAGTAAGAAGTTCTAGTAGATAAAAGGAACTGATTATTCAAAATCAGTTATTATTCGTTGAAAGCTGCAGAAAAAATTACGGGATATTCCTTTAAATAGTTGTGTATAAATATTTCCATAAATTTTTGTCCAATGTTTTTCAGAGCTCCCTCTCTTCAGAGATCCCTTCCCCCCGCACAGTGAAGGCTGCGTGGCCTAACAGTATGCCCATGGTGTGGCCTATTAATACGACGATAATGTGCAGAATGGATCAATTTAGAATGTAAGGCAGTCATGATTGAATTGGCAATTCATAAGAATGAGTTAACTGTGCAGTTCTAAATATACGTGGGTTGTTTTACTTCTGAGCGACAGTTCTTTTGCACACAATGCGCTAAAATGGCCAGGTTACAAGGATCCAAATGGCTCAGAGAAGGTTGGGGGAAGGGGACCCACAGGATATATATATATATATGGGATATGTTAGGATATATATATGGGAGTCTGGCGTCAATGACCATCCAGTGTGTTCTTTTAACGTACACAGAGTATGGCTCTCCTGCACAAGAACCAAGGTTTAACGTCCCATCCGATGGACGGCGGCCTTTCCAACCTATTGATGTCCCCTTTCTGAATGAGACCAGGATTTGAGTTAGCGCAGATAAATGTCAAAGCTGTACTGGTGGGACTCGAATTTGTAAGTTACAGATTACTTCCAGCAAAATAATTTTTTATTTGGAAGGTAACCGACAAATTAATAATCATTTCTGGAATCATGAGTGTCTGCAGCAGAAAGCAAAATTAAAACAATAGTTTTTTTTGTCTGGAGGGTAGGAGGGGGAGGGGTAGCACCAATTTGATAGTTGCAAATTATGGCTATTTAACTATACACTGAGTGATCATTGAATTATGACCATCCTTTTGTCAATGGGAAGCTAACTAAGAAGCTCTATAACTTTTAAAATAAGCTTTTTATATGAAAACATTGCAGAGGAAAATATTTAAAGATCTCAATCAAATTTAAAAAACCCTCATTTTCTATAGTATTCTTTGCAGTATTTTAAACAGCTAAGGAGGTTAAAACATTTAAGAGGAGCAAAGCGTTCTAGGAAATTTATCAAAGTTTAAACTAATATTGAAGAAATTATTTACGCACATTTTAAAAATATGCAGTTATTTTTGAAACTATATATTTTATTTATTCGTAACTGTTAAAATATGTAGTAATAATACTTCTTATTTCAGTTTCAATAAACCTCAATGGTAAATTATCTTGCCTAGCATTGCTGTTGTTAAATATCAAAACTTCCATAACTCTAAATACTAAAGGAATTTTGCCGAAAAACGACATTCAGATAGAATTGATCGAGATCTTTAATTTGCTTTGTTACGTTTTCCCATAAAAAACTTATTTTTGAACGTTATTGAAGTTAGCGTCCCATTTACATAACATGAAGTGTGGTTGTCATAATTCAATGATTACTCAGTGTATATTTAAAATATTTTCTTAAATTTTTCAGAGAGGAGAGTGGGGTAAATGACTTCTTTATCCGCAATTATTGTATATTGTTTTTGCGTATCACTAGCATATTAGTTAAATAATTTAATACAGTAAACCGTTGTTAATCCGGATGAATTTAGGGAAGAGGAGGTACGGATTAGAGAAACAAAAGATGAACCTAAAAGACTAAAGCTTATAACAGAAATTAATGAAAAATGTAGGTATATAGTACTGAGCATCACTTCCTCTATTTATAATATTGAATTTCTATCTCCAAACCAGCACCAATTTCAGCCTTTATCTAACAAATAAAAATGTGTCAAACAGACTTGCATTTTTGAGTCTTTATTTAAAAAATAAAATATGTACAGCATATTTATTCATCAACAGATGATTAAAAAACATTCGAAGACGGTTCAGGAATAATGTCCCTCAAATCTGAAAAACTACCTAAGCTTGAACTAGAAGAAGAAATTGTTTTTGGTCGTAATATATATAGGTATGAAAAGACTGTCAAGCTTTGTGCAAATAAACTTTTGCAGCTATTCCTTAATTATGATCTCTCTCACAGTTTTTAAGTGCTCATAACAGGTCTGCAACTCTTGATTTGGTAAATAACCCACACAATTTATATCTCTGCATTCATGCCATCTCTTGCAATGATGAGAAGCATCTTTTTAATTATAGATTCTTCTGGTTCATCAGTTTCATCTAGTTCTTCATTACTGAAGTCTTGGCAATATCTGCAGCAATTTCTTCCTCTGTCAGCTGACGAAATTCCGCTTCACCTTCATCCAGCTGAAGCCAATCTTTGACATTTTGTTGTGTGGTCTTAGTTTTTCCAGCTTCTTCCAGTTCTGAGCAGAGTTGAACGCTTCCAGCTAAATTCCTTCAGGTCAAAGTCGCCTGCATGAGTCACCTTATCATTATCATCATCCTCAAGCAGCCATGGGCTACGGAGGTCCAACCAGAGCGTGCAATTTAGTTCTCCAAGCTTGTCTCTCCTGATCTACATCTGATGCATCCGGCCACTGCACACCAATTCTAACAAAGTCCTGTTTGACATTGTCTGCCCGCCGCATCCTAGGTCTCACCCTCGTCCTGAGGCCTTTAGGCACACTGTTCATAACCCTATTAGCCAATCTATAATTATCCATATGGGCAACATGGCCAAACCAGCGGAGTCTCTCTCTGCACAATATGCTGCTTAAAGGAGGTTAGGACTCCTTTGCCTAACCTCATCATTAGTTACAACGTTAAACTACCTAATATCCAGGATACTACTAAGCACCTAGAATCAAAAGCATCTAGTTTCCTATTATCGTGTTTACACAGCATCCAAGTATCACTACCATAACTAACCCTAGAAACTATTATACAGTCTAATTTTAGCCTTGGGCTACGGAGGTCCAACCAGAGCTTGCACTTTAGTTCTCCAAGCATGTCTGTCCTGATCTACATCTGCTGCATCCGGCTACTGCAAAGCAATTCTAACAAGGTCCTGTTAACATTGTCTGCCCACCGCATCCAAGGTCTCATCCTCTTTCTGAGGCCTTTAGGCACACTGTTCATAACCCTATTCGCCAATCTATAATTATCCACACGGGCAACATGGCCAAACCAACGGAGTCACTCTTTGCACAATATGCCACTTAAAGGAGGTCATCGACTCTTTTGCCTAACCTCGTCATGACTTACATTAGGTTGAACCACCTAATGCCCAAGATACTGCATAAGCATCTGGAATCAAAAGCATCTAGTTTCCTGTTATCTTGTTTACAAAGTGTTCAGGTTTCACTACTATAACTAACCCTAGAAAGAACCAAACTATTATACAGTCTAATTTTAGTCTTTAGGTGTATACGCCTATTTCTCCACACTTTCCATAGATTCTTAAAAGTCCCGGCAGCAACCCCTATTCGTCTGTTAATCTCATACCGCACATCACCATTATCTGTTACATAGCTCCCAAGATAATTAAACTGTGACACCTGCTCAAGACTGCAACCATTCGGATTAACTGAATCACAGCCTGCTTGACCAATTTTCATCACTTTAGTTTTCTCTCTGTTTATAACCAAACCTACTCTACTAACAGTCTCATCAAAAGCTCGAATGAAAGAGTTCATCTCATCAACATCATTTGCCAAAAGGGCTAAATCATCAGCATAATCTAAATCAGAAATTTTCGTATCTCCAATCCATTTAAGGCCAAAATCTTTCCCTTGAAGTGAATTTCGCATAACATAATCAATAACCAAAACAAAAGAGAAAACGGAGCAAAATGGACCCTTTCCAACACCAGAAGCAAAGCTAATCCAATTGCCACAAGCCTTACCAACTCTCAGACAGGACTCAGTGCTATTATAGAGAGCTTTCATTATGTTAACTAACTTGTTTGGTATGCCATACGATCTCACTATCAACCACAAATCATGACGATAAACAGAGTCAAATGCCTTTTTAAAATCAACAACGCTAGTAACCAAAGGTTTCTGAAACGCTAAACATTTTTCAAGAAACTGCTTGAGTAAACATATCTGATCTACCATCCCTACCACTTCTGAATCCACATTGCTAATCACGCATTTGCCTATCAACCAGATTCTTAATTCTATTAAGCACAATCATGCAAAGAACTTTATCTGGAACAGAAAGTAGGCTGATAGACCTATAGTTATCACAAGAACTGGGATCACATTTTTTTTTAAAATAGGGTTAATAATAGTTCTGGTAATATCCTTAGAAACAATGTGTTTATCATAAAAGACATTCAAAATTTCAGTCAACCATATGATAAACCCCATGCTCTAGGCATTTCAGTAGAAATTTCATCTACCCCTGATGATTTATGTAGTTTAAGTTTAGAAATATTCAAAATAATTCCAGACTGTGATATAGGGTAAACATTAGAGCTATTAATGCATCTATCATCATTACAAACAATGGGAGTATAACTAATCACATTGTTTAGAACATCACTGAAATGCTCAGCCCATCTGGCCATGACAGAATCCTCACTTTCTATATCCTTACCTTGTTTATCCTTTAATCCCTGTATACTTGTCCGTTTTCTACCACACGAAACATTAATTATCTGGTACAGCTCTCTGCTGTGTTGTCTAACTGCTTCCTCGGCTTTGTCAGCCAAGTTATCAAGCCAAAGATTCTTATCAGCAGCTAACTGATCCTTTACACGTTTATTAAGCTCTCTCTAATGCTTTCTATTAGGACTAATAGGGTATTGATTATGGACATTCCTGCAGTTCTTTCTTTCAGAAATAATCTCAAGTGCCTTATCACTCAAATAATTCTGTCTCCTCTGCTCTTGTTTTCCTGAAAGAGTACCGTTTCCAAAAAAAGCCTGTTTAAAACGGTCTCATTCTTCTTCAACTTCAGTAGTCAGCAAACCATGACTGTCATAATCACTAAGTAATCTATTATGGTAAGCTTTAGCTATAACTGGGTCTTTCAGAGCTTCAGTATTAAATGTAAATTTTTTAACGCTAGCACAACACTTTTTAAGTTTAAGTTGCAAGACACTTTTAACAAGGTAATGGTCAGATCTAATTTCAGCTCCCCTATATGACCTGGTATTCCTAACAGAACTAGCCCATTTGCTGTTAATATATAATCAGTCATATTCCTATGCATCCCATCTGATGAAACCCAATTGCACTTATGTAGGTCGCAGTATTTCTAATAAGTGTTAGTTCTTTTCAAACTATTAAGTTTACTTACCTGTTTGAGACATTGTCCATTACAGCTCCCAATACCAAGAAGATCTATCACCCCTTCCGAAGTTCAAAGATTTTCCGAAGTTCAGAAGATCTATCACCCCTTCTAAAGTTCAAAGTCAGGACCAACTTCAGCATTGAAGTCACCTAGCACAAGAGAAATGTAACACTGTAAACTAAATAGTTTGTAGTCAAATGTTAGCCAAAAATAAATAACGTACAAACTTTACACATATTTACTCGTAATTTCCACCTCTTTTCTTTTATTCATCTATCTGCGCGGTCTTATGTAGGCATTCCTGACCATACCCAATCCTATCTAGGGGTTCCTGACCCTACCCAATATTACATTTGTTAGTGTTTGATTTATTATGACATTCCTGACAAAATTTGATTATTTATGATTGGCAGTTTAATAATATAAATATAATTATTTGATTATTTATGACATTCCTGACAAAACCCAATTACATCTAGGCGTTCCTGATCATATGTAATCCTATATAGGAGGACCTAACCATACACAATCCTATCTAAGCATTCTTGCCCATACCCAATCCTATCTAAGCATTCTTGCCCATACCCAATCCTATCTAGGCAATCCTGAACATACCTAATCTTACCTAGGCTTTTCTGATCATACCCAATCCTACCTAGGTATTCCTGAAAATACCCAATTATATTTAGCCGTTCTTGACCATACTTAATCCTATCTAGGTGTTCTTGATAATATACAATCCTATCTAGGCAATCTTGACCATAAATCTTATCTAGGGATTCCTGACAATACTCACTCCCCTCAAAGCCTTCCTCACAATATCCAATCCTGTCTAACTGTTCCTGACCATATCCAATCCTATCTAGATGTTACTGACCATACACAATCCTGCTAGATGTTTCTGAGCATACCCAATCCTATCTACGCGTTCCTGACTATATCCAATCATCATATCTGGACATTCCTGACTATACTAAATACAACCTAGGTGTTCCTGATCATACCTAATCCTAGCTATATGTTTCTGACCAAATCCAATCCTATCTAGGCATTCCTGACCATATCCAATCCTATCTAGATGTTCCTGACCATACTCAACCTATCTAGGTATTTTGGACTATACCCAATTCTATTAGATTCTATCTAGGATTATATTCAATCATATCTAAGCGTTCCTGACCATATCCAATTCTAACTAGGCGTTCCTAACCATATCCAATCCTATTTAGATGTTCCTGACATTACCCAATCATCCCTAGGCATTCCTGACCATACCCAATCCTGTATAAGTGTTTCAAACTAGGGCCTGACCATACTGAATCCTATTTAAGTATCCTGACTATACTGAATACCATCTAAGTGTTCGTGAAAACTGCCGAAAACTCATTTTTGGAACAACTCAACAATACATCGAACATCCCTTGCTAACAATTTCAAATAGCAATTCCAGAAGACACTCCACGTGTATTAACATTCCAAAGACTCACCATACTCAATCCTATATAAGCGTTCCTGACTATATCCAATCATCATATCTGGACATTCCTGACTATACTAAATACAACCTAGGTGTTCCTGATCATACCTAATCCTGATCATACTTGATATCAAAGTGACTCTAGCTCTTAAACCCCTGGAAACGTTATCCATTTTTTCCAAGTAATACAGCCTATACTTGGTCTAGTGGTAAGCGTACGTGACTGCTGAACCAAAGGGCATGTCACTATGAATGTGTTTATAGGGAAAGCCAGCATAAGCCCAGCTTCTAGGTAATCCCTGTCCTTTGCGTACCTATTTCCGTTTTAGAAAAAGAAAAATGTTAAAGATCACTATGAAACGAGGAAAAATATACCAGAACGCCTGATCTTGTCCCGCCACTTTATTTTGCCCCCCCCCTTTACTTTTTTTTATAGATTTAGTCCTGGAAGCAACGAATCAGAAGTAAATTATAAGCAAAGCTATTTTCTCATTTTGCGTATAATTATGATTATTAAACAAAAATATTAAATACATTCTTAATGATGTAAAACCTAAATCTAGTGAACATTAAATTTTCATAACTGAGATGATCGGTCCATTATTAGCTTTGCTTTAAAAAATTTCTTCCTAGATTCTGGTAGTCACGCATGTCACTGTGGTGAAAAGGATATTAAAAGAAAGGCACTGAATTTTTGCATGAAAACCTTTGAATCTAATCATCACTGGTGTGTGATTTATATTAACTCGTTCAGTTCGCTATAGGCTTCGTTTTCGGCGAGGTGTTGGCCTAACCCTGTTCTTTCCAAGATTCGCCAGAAGTTCCAGCGTCTGGACATCACTGCTGCTATTTTGTTCTCTTGGATGCCACTGACTTGGCAAATGCTGCTGCCAGGTCGGCCTCGTCCCTGTTCTGTACTCCATTGTTGGTATCATAGATGGACTTTGGGCAGTATTTTTCTATCCAGCTCTGAGCACGGAGCAGTAATCTTCGTCTGAACAGCTTAACAAGAAATTGTTCCAAATCAGTGATATTGTCAAACCGTAACAGTTTCTTTAGAATTGCAAGAAAGAAGTTGTACAGGTATCCCTCGAAATACGTTGGTTCGAGATATGCATTTTTCGCTATATCACGAATACGATTCGATTTACGTGGTTTTCACTCGATTACACGACGAATCAGTTTCAAGATCTGGACTCGTTATTCCTCATGCTTATATGACTCGCCATTCACTCATGAGATTGTGAGAAGCATTAATCTCACCAGAAGAAATCCAGATGTCCTGCCACGGGCAACAGTTTAAGTTTCCTAATTCATTTCGACCTCTCATCCTCTGGCTGTGATTTAAGTGCAATGCAATTTGCCGCATGATTTTCCGCTGAGTTCTATGACCTCCGTTATGGATGCTCCTGTACATTGTACTCCAACGATGAGCTCCCTTTCAAAGTCAGTCATATTTACCTCTTTACTCATGTCGAACGACTTTACATCATGCCTTTACTGCTTTTATAGGACTTTGTAAAGACGTAGAATATATGCCTTACTACGAAATTTTGCATACATTAGAACTGTGCTCATAATAATTTGATTAAGCAGCTATCTTCAGAAGAAAACGAGAAAAAAGTGTCCAAATTAAATGTTTTGACATGAAACAATTGCCTCAAGTGTACACCTAAATAGAAAATACTCTGGAACGCCTCTGCGATATGGAATCGCAAGAGGAGAGCAGTATGAAAGTTAGCAGGAAAATGCGAAATTCATATCATTGTTAGGTGAAGATACATAGGTGGTTCAAGGTTTACCTGAACATTTTTGGACAAAAGAAAAGAATAGGAATACACTTACCAACTGTGGGTCCTTCTCTCCCTTAACATTAACCTAATTATCCCATCTCCGTGGAAGACTCTGTATTCCAGCCATGTAGAAGGATTTGGGTTGCACACTCCTGGAGTTGTTCATTTGTAGTGATTGTCTTCCCTCCTAAATGCTCCATAAGTGGGCAAAACAGATGGAAATCACCTGTTTTTTTGAACTACCCAAATCAGGACTGTAGTGGGGATGACTGAGTATTTCCCAGCCGTGTCTGACCTTGCGTCATTACGCAACAGGATGACCTGTTTCGACAATTTTCCTGGTCTCTTCTTGTGGGCGGCGGTTCGAAGTTTCTCTTTTACGAGAGTAACGCAATACTGTGCATTCATTGTTGCTCTCCGTGCAAAAAATACACCAGGAGACCCCGTTTGCATACCTAAATACAGTAACCATTAGCTTTCCTGCAGATGACAATGCCTCGAATTTCTTTAGCCATGCGAAACCCTTGTGGCACCATTCACAGCTGGCTCGCTTGGTTTCTGGAGTAAAATTCGCTCAGCCGGGATAGAGGACTTGAAAGGCCTAGCATTCCAGCATAGGAGAATTAACAGCAAAAAATGAACCCAAGTCTCATCACTGGTCGCGATCTGCTGCAGAAATGCATTTCCCTCAGACTTAAAGTGTTGTAAAAGCTCTGTGCAAATGGCGATAGAAACGACTTCTTATCAAATGTCAACGCCTTTGGTACCCCAACATGCACATTTTTCTGAACAGCAGGTGCTCATGGATGATTTTTTCCACACTACCAATGCTGTTGTTGACTATTGCAGCTACGCCATATACCCTTACCCTTCTGTTTCCCAAAATAGCCTGTTATACATGATCGACGTTCACTTCGGTCACAGGAGTAGCTGACCCATGTCCATGCATTTCATTTGCTACTCCTTCTCGGCCCTAGTAAACCTTGTTTCACCAATCGTACATACTTGCCTTTGACAGCGTTTTATTCCCATATTGTGCTTGCAATCTTCGCAAAATGTCAGCAGGTTTCACCTTCTCCTTCACAAAAATGTAATAATAAAATGCTGTTCTGTGCTTCCCGCAATACACGCGCTGCATCGACGAAACCACTACTGGCGTGAAGGGGAGGTCACACGTATTTACAGTACGGATTCTGTCGCAATCGGTACAGAACATGGAGAGTTACAATAAAAAGTCCAGGTCAACCTTGAATACTCTCGTATATGAGGAAATGAAGAAAAAAGAGAAATCCAGGGAGTTGGTTTGGAGTTTTTCCACGAGTTCATTTGGTTAGGAAACAAAGAAAATATTAAAGAACTCGATCAATCTATCATCGTTGATTCTGGTGAAGGGCAGTCTGTACGCGATTCCCTCTCTTCCCTTTTCCAACTATGATAAATGCAAATTTCTTCACTTTCGTTCTTTTCCGTTGAATATGGAGAATGAATTTTTCATTGTATGCCTGTATGTTGGGTTGTTTTACTTCTGAGCTGCACTTATTTGCACACAATGGTCTAAATGGGCAGGTCACAAGGATTCCGAGAAGGTTGGGGGAGGGAACCACTGGACAGCTATTTAATAGATGGATGAATGGATGGATGTTCGTATGTCTGCAGGGAAAAATGTAAAAGACGGGGGTGGCAAGAAACTGAATTTCTAGTGCAGTATAACATTTCTCCCTTCTTTGTAGAGGTCTTTAAAAATCTTGAAATGTGTTTGATACATAATTAAATTTAATGATGTTTTGCTTATATTACCCTTACTAACATTCTGAAACTGGGCACCCCATACATCTGGCCCATGTAGATATGAATGAACTATGTCCGCTTTATGCAAATAAAGATTGTATTGAAGCTTTTGAGCTGGGAAAACATCATCCATTATAACATAAGGTTTGATGCGAAAATTCTTCTCGAAATATGCCTGCTTTTTGCAAGAACGCATCCATGACTTATTTCCAGGGTAACCTGTACTTGCTCGGCTTTGCACAATTCGTGGCTTTCTTGTCATGGGCACGAATCTCACCAGCTGGCAAAAAAAGAGAAAACAAACGGTGAGTTTCCCTACTAATTACGCTATTAAATGTTTATAGGAGCCGGCATTTTTATTTTTGCTGTAAAAGAACTTTTAAAATAATTCACCATATTTTGAGTATGTATAAAATTGTATAAGGATCGTTGAACTGAAAAGTGAACAACTTTTATATCTGGGTAATGGATTGAGTGATCTCTGCACCTTCACATAGGGTACAAAGATCACTCAGACACAGGGGTAATCACAGGGGTCAGATCACAGGGTAAACTGCAGACCAGAAGGAATTCAGCAACAAACGAATACGTATAAGTTATCCTTGAAAGTGATAGATGTTGTGTGGATAGGGTAACTAGAATTTGGCTGGTAAGAACCGGGACAGTTTGGTAAATGTTCCGATTTCATTTTAATGAAATTGCGACATTTCTCAGAACTGCAATCCCACAGAAAATTTAACTAAGGTAGTACAGAGGCACAATAAGCATGATGACAGACAATTCACAGTAGGTGAGATACTTGCCCATATCGAGTACAGATGGAACAGTTGCACTGTATAGATTGACGGTAGATGCCTATGTCTCACAGGTGTGACTTTTCTGTTGCTAAGAGTGTGTTGGAGAAGTGTAACTTTTCTCATCTTACCGCTTATTCAAAGCCCGCATACGAGGTGTTCGCGGCAGAGTTCGTACTTCGCCAATAACACTCAACTACGCTGCCATAGTTTACCAACAGCTTGACGTTCAGTGCAAACAGCGCTGTTGTAAAAATAAATGTCTACATATATTAAAAAAGGGATAAATTACCCTGACAGCGTTATTCCAAAAAGGGTTAAATAAATGCCCTTAAATCGAGAAACGAATGAATATTGTCACAAAAAAACAGGATATTTAGACGTCACGGAAAATGGTTTCGATGTTTTACTTTGGTTATCAGGGTCTGCTATTGTCTAAGTTTCTGGTGATACTACCAGCTCACAGCGATATTGCGAAACTTTGGTATTTTTGAAGGCAGGAAATAAAGTCGAAGTGCCCAAGATGTTTAGCAAAACGGTTGCTATGTTGCATAACAAAGTCCACCCAAGTAGCAAGAGCAACGTTGGGCAGGTATAGATGGGAATGTCTGGAACATCTTGCCTCTATTCCTGGTATTTTCATATTTTTTGACTTCTAAAAAAGCCATGAAAGAAAGGAAAGTTAAAATCGTAAGAAGTGGTGCAGTGCATTGTCACAGACTTCCTTATGCAACAGCCAAAATCACTCTAGGAAAGATGATATGTTGATAATTTCATGTTGGTACAAATGTCTCAATAGGCATGGCGAATTTGAACAGATGAATAAATGTTTTACGCTTCATTTCTGACTTGTCAACTTTTCATTTGAACGACCCTTATATAATATATACCTTTAGTCAGCTCAAATGGCAATTCAAATCATAAAGAAATTCAGAAAAAGCTTTGTTTACTGTAGTTTAATTTTTTACTTTTTTCACATTTACTTGCCGCATTTAACAATTTAGATTACTTTTACAAAATACAGAAGAAAAGCAATTTACTTTTTTTAAACAAAATAAAAAGAAAACAAGTTGTGTATTTTTTAATTAATTACCCAATTTTGATACAAAAGATCTAAAAGCAATTGAATTCTTTCAATTAAAAGTACTTATTAAAAGTACTTCCGCCTTCTTTGCGTGCAAAGGAGCATTTCGGCGGGCATCGCTTCATCACATCGTCAACGACGCTTTTCCTAAAGCGATTCCAACTGATGAGCTCCAGGTAGCGATCCAGCACCTCTTGCACTGACGGATAACACTCTTCCAACTGGTTCTTTAACTTTTCCATGTAGCGGGCACCTCCTTTGGCCAACAGGAACCTTGGAAGCAAGACACACTCCACTGAGTTAATGGCAGTTATGTATGATTTGCTGAGGTCTTCGCCTGTAATATGACATAACAATCCTGAGAATGCTAATTATTATTGATCTAAATCATTAAACGAGGAACATAAATACACTAAGATAGGATGGCAATACGTCCCATTTTTAGAGAACTGTCCTAGAGTCTAAATATTTTTCGGGATGTCCAAATGTCTCTGCTTTTTGTGATGATATGTAGTTAGCTCTCGATTTATATGGATTTAATTAACACGTTTTGGGAATAATTACGTCACGTATTTTTAATATTAATTTCTTAATTTTAACTTTACCTCAAGCATCGCATGTGAGGGCTTCGAATTAGCCATGCTACGAGAAAAGTCCCACCTCTCCAACACGCTCCCAGCAACAAGGAAAGTCAGATTTCTCGAACACGATCCGAGTAACAATAAAAGTCCCACCTCTCCAACACGCTCCCAGCAACAATAAAAGTCCCACCTCTCCAACACGCTCCCAGCTTCAATAAAAGTCATATCTCTCTCAGTCATGGCTTTACCGTCAACCTACGCAGAACTGCTATGCAATCTGTACTAGACACACTTAGAGTGGGCGAATTACGGTTCCTCCCACTTACTGCGAATTGTATGTCATGCCTATTGCTCCACTATACAATTGCCTTATTTCATTTTAGTTAAGTTTTCTGTGTGGTTACAGTTCCGAGAGAGAAATATCCCAGTTTCAGTAAATTGAAATCGGGTTCATAACTCAACTTTTCCCACGAACAACTGGAAACAGTATTGGCTCAATTGACAGAGCGTAATCAAATCCAAACACCAAAATGCTCGATGGGTTTGGAACGGTTGCCCTCATTCGCGTGTGATGCTAAGCAGTGGCCCGCTCTTCAGGATTAATATATATACACTGTGCATGTTAAAGAACATGTTGGACGGCCTTGACGGAAGGATTCTATCTGTCTCCTAACTATTCAGTGAATCCCTCCTACCGGACCTGGTCATTTATGCCACTGAGGGCGCAAAAAAACAAACAAACAACAACAAAAAAAAAACCGACCAATCCAATGCACGAAAATTTTTACTGCTTTAGTCTCATATTGTCATAAAATAGGGGTCTTTGTCCCTTCAACTCGATCACATGAAGGTGATCAGTTGTTTCAGCAATCAATGATTCGACCTAAAACGTAAAATTTCACTGAGGAAAATAATTCGCAGTACGTCTACTGATGCGGAATCTTTTACTTTCAAACTAGCTGAAACAAGGCATTAAAAATAGCGTCAAAATCAACGTAAGACTCTTTGATAATATATAGGAATATTTCTTAAGAGTATTACCAAAAAATGGATTAAACATTTATCATAAAAAATCATTTATTTTAAATAAGTAGTAAATACTCCATGAAATTTAAGGAACAGAAACATCTTCATTTACAGATATAGTGCCATTATTTCATTATAAAATCTAATCGACTTGAATACGTTAAATATTATTAGATGCAAATATTTAACATTAGATGCGTTAATGTACTGGTCAAATCAATTAGATAAATCTTGCTGATGAGAATGGCAGAGTGCATTTGAAACTTTCTTGCTATGAAAATTAGCCTTATATGTTAAACAATCATTGAGAGTAAGCTAAACGTCGAAGCTAGATTTATCTCTAAATGATTTTCAACAATATTCGTTCAAATGTTTACGAGTTACGCAGCTCGAGAATGTAATAGCAGTTTTGCTCCTTCTAGCACCTTCGAAATTGGAGAAGTGTTCAGCACTTCTCTAAAATATTCACCAATTAGAATTGCATTCATTGTAGAAACTCATAAAAGAAATTCACTTACTTCGATTAATTGTTTGAAGTATATTTATTGTATTTTAATTTACGTACTTCTATTCTTCGTACGGTCAAAATTGCGGTTAGCTCTTCAAATTTCCATAACCTTTTGGATAAAAAAGATTATTATCTAAAAATAAAAACTTGAGCTCAGGGGCGTAGCGAAGGACTATGGTTGGGGGGTGGGAGAAATCAAAAATTTTCCAACTCGAAATGGATTCGAATTTTGCCAACTGCCAAACTCTTTACCAAATGGATTCGAATTTTGCCAACTGCCCTAGATTTTGCCATCTCGCCACAATTTTACAGAAAAAAAATCCCAATTTTACATCAGACCTGATTTTCGCAAAGCCACTCTGAATTTTGCCAACTCCCCTAAGATTTGCCAACTCTCCTAGATATTGCAAAGTTGCCTCGATTTTGCCAACACGCCATAATTTTACAGAAAAATGATTGCAATTTTTACATCTTACCTGAATTTTGTCAACTCTCCACGATTTTGTCAAGTCACTCCGAATTTTGCCAACTGCTCCTAGTTTTTGCCAACTGTCCCTAGATTTTGCCAACTCGCCATAATTTTACAGAAAAAAATCCAAATTTTCACGTCTCACCTGAATTTTGCCAACTCCCCCACGATTTTGCCAAGTCACTCCGAATTTTGCCAACTGTCCCTAGATTTTGCCAACTCCCTAAGTTTTGTCAACTCGCCATAATTTTACAGAAAAAAAAATCCGAATTCTTACATCTCACCTGAATTTTGCCAACTCCCCACGATTTTGCCAAGTCATTCCGAATTTTGCCAACTGTCCCTAGATTTTGCCAACTCCCTAAGTTTTGCCAACTCGCCATAATTTTACAGAAAAAATCCTAATTCTTACATCTCACCTGAATTTTGCCAACTCCCCACGATTTTGCCAAGTCACTCCGAATTTTGCCAATTCCCTAAGATTTTGCCAAGTTGTCGCGATTTTGCCAACTCACCTGTATTTTATTAAGTGGCTTTGAATTTTGCCAACTGCTCTAAATTTTGCTGTTTCTCCATTTTCCAAACTGTCTTAGATTTGCCAAGTTGCCTCGATTTTGACAACTCTCCTTAATTTTCCAAAAAAAAAAAAATTTCACAACTCACCTAGATTTTACGAAGTCGCTTCGAATTTTGCCAACTGCGAGTTACTTTGGGGGGAGCCTCCCCCCATCTCCCCATATCTACGCCCCTGCTTGAGATATATCATTTAGATGAAAACTAAGAAATCACAGGTAACCCAACTGTAAGGGCATGACGGTCTTCAGTACAGAGGAAACATTCTATTGACTCAAGTGAGATACTAATCCATGACCTTCAGATAACATGTTATGAAGTGGAATACAAGTCCATAATCACTTCCTGGTAACAGGTAAATTAGGAGGTCGTGATTTCGTATACCACCAGGCTGAAGACAATATTTCCTTTATAGTGATGACAGCCATTGCTTTACAAGTGAGTTCTTAGTATTAACAGCATAATGCTTGTCAGACCTATATCTAGAAAAAAAGTAAGGGGGTGGGGGGTGGAACAAGAATCTGAATCCAGCAGGAAAAAGACGAAAGTGACTGGATTTTTATTGCAGTAGAACATTTTCCCTCCCCCCTCCGTTTCAGAAATCTTTAATTTGTTCCTTTGAAAAATGCTGCAATGTGGAGTAGGTATGCATAAATGCCATTTCACTGACATTAAATGTGATCCCTATCTGACGGAAAATCATCATGTTTCTGCATATCGTGATTTTCTCTTCCAATCAAACAAGTTCTACTGACTGATTACCTATTTTACATTTGAGAGAGTTTGCCTCTGTCTATCTGTCTGTCTGATTTATCAACAACTATTCCTAAACTGTAAGAGCTAGAAACACCAAATTCTGCATAAATTGCTGCTACACCAAATTCTGCATAAATGTCCTCTGATAATACCTTAAAGCAACGTAAAAGTTGACCCAAACTCCTCTAAAAAAAAGCACAACACATATAATACCAACGGAAGGTATTTCTCTTATACGGTAAGAGCACGATTACTGAATTTGATTACTGAATACCTGGGATTTGATCGCCAGTACCGCCCCCCCAGAAAAAAAAATAAAAATGAAAAAAAATGGGGAAATAGGTGTCGTGGTCGTGGCAGGAACGACTGAAATATTTTTTTCAGATTCACTTTTTAGAGGACGATTAATTGTCCAACTAATTACACTTCCCCTGTTATTCTAGGTGAAACCACAGATTCGCGGGTTTTTACATCCGTGCTTAGTTGTATTTCAGCCGTGCTGTGCCAAATGTTGTGCAGGAAGATCAAATAAACGAATGCACCATAGTAGAGGACGGCACTGTTTATTTACAATCACATATATTAACATATGGGAATGTGCTCGATTCGGTGGACTTTAGCTGCGCTCAAGATTTATCAGTATAGTTTTATAGATGTTCTTGAAGACTTTCTCCAATCAACTTAATGTAACTTGAATGCTGCTTTACTTCTAGAAGCATTCATTCGATGAGGTGGAAATCTATACTTTACATAAAAATCTTTATCTACCTCATAAACTCGGAGAGAGGATATTTAATCCCTGCCTACACCACCTGGTTCACACAAAACCGTATCCAGGTTTATACAGAACCGGACACTACTCTTTTAGGGTTCCCGAGAAAGAGCTACGTCACTTACACGCGCCAACATAAACGACCTTTCCATTTGTCAGCAATCTCAGTTTGTCACTTTGTTCATTTCCTCGTCGCTCCTCTCGGTAACTCGTACCAGCGCCTCTGGCTAGTGACGGAGGAGCAACAAAAACCCTTTGTTGGCTCTCGGTTCCCAAACATATGGAGAACTATCCAGCACCTTGAATGACAACTAATGAGTCACATTCCCATTTAAGATACTTTGAAAATACACTTATAACATGAATATAAATGCAATAATAATAATAAAATAAATTCTAGGGAATGACAATAGGTATACGGATACCGAGCTTAATGAGATATCTCAAAAGAAAGCTTTAGACGTGTGGAGAGTCATGAAGGTAATGGGTTATATAAATAATGAAAAAACCCTAATGAAAAATTCTGTCATGGAAAGTGACATCAGCTACCTCATTCTGTTCCCTCCTTTCTCTTACTCCCTTCCCCCCAAAAATGGGGAAGGAATGAATTTGTTAAATGAAAGCTTGCAATGTTGGGAGTAATGGTTATTATATATTTTACATAAGTTTTAAGACGAGAGCAAAGCAAAGAAGGTTTGTTTGCATGTTGTAAAGCAGGCCCGTCCAACCGAAACTAGGTGAAGAACCAATAGGAAAAAAACTATATTCTTAAAGAACCGCAGAACAAATTCTGCACTTGAAAATATTCACTTCTAACGAGAAATAAATTGGAAAAATATAATTTTAAGGAATCAAGAAAAATATCTTGATTAAAACATTAAATATACATTTTTAATGAGTACTATGAATTGGCAGAATCGTTTAGTTATGTACCTTAAAATGTTTGATCAAAACAATTAGAAGAAATGAGCTAGATTCAGTATATTGATGATTTCTTTCACGAGCCGCAAGTGCTTTTGCAAAGAGCCACGTTTTGGACGGGTCTGGCATAAAGATTATGCCGATTAATAGATGACTGATTTGCGGTTGTTAGCTCAAATGTAGGACACCTGACTTGTTACCAGTAAGTCGTTGGTTCGTATCCCACATGACTGGTGCCAAATATTCTTAGTAAACTGGAGATCGGATCTTTAACTTATATCATATGAAGAGTCCCAGAAAATTTAATTTTCAAAGTTAGGTCAATTCAAATATGGCTTTTCATTGACATAAACAAGCATTATTGAATAATTTTGAGCACTATGAAGGTTCAGTGTTATGAAACTATTTTGCAGTTGTTACTTCATTCATTATTACTTAAATTTTGAATTCTATTTTTTTACATTTTGAATTCACAAAGTAAGATTGTATAAGAGTCATAAATAAGAGTGGCCTGGTTATTAGTTAAAACGTTTTAGTGAAATATGAGTGTAAAAACTATGATACAGGACAGGTTAACTTACATGAAAACACATTTCACTACTTTTAATGCTGAGCTTTTCTTTGAACTTAACGAATACCAAACGTAACGTTTTAAATGTTGCTCGAAATGAAAGGAACAACCCATAATGATCAAAAAACACTTTAAATACTCTTCTTTGATATTAGTCCAAGATGTTTAGATATTAATCTTTAAATTGTTGTATTTATAATATAAACCTTCAGGCGTGATGAATACGTATGTAGGTCTGTCTTTTCGTAGCATTTTGTATTTAGGGACAAATATTGAAAATCTAATATGTTAAGAAGATATTTAATGTATATTACCATCTCTTAAACATGTGGTATTGCTAAGAAGTTATAATGACCAAACCGTTAAAGTCTCTTACTATGCATAATTGTATGACATGTTTCAGTTAAATTCTAAGACGGAATTTTTGTTGACAACCAGTATAATGACTATTTTTAAACAAAATGTTCTCGAGTACCTTATCATGAAGGCCTGTCATGGTATCCTGCTAGTGTAAAGAAATCTGTGAGGAAAGCCATGCTTCAACAAAAAATCAAAACAAATATATATGTCTTATATGAGATTAAGAACAAGGTAATTTTTCTTGGGAGTCAAACATGCTAACCATTCTTCACAGGGACGACTCTGGTATTTATGTTTCATACAATTATTATAATTGTTACTGACATCAGCTACACCTTAAGCCTATTAATAGCTGAAGACAGAAAAAAAGACATACCGACACCAAAATAGTTACCCCGACGTAGAGTGCAAACTTCTAGTCTCTTGGTGTGGATTTTAGGAGGACTGCGTTTATCTTTTTGATCACCAGCAGCTGCTTGATCGCCACCGGCTTGTCGATCTCCACTGGCTTGTCGATCTCCACTGGCTTCTTGACCGACACTAGCTTCTTGATCGCTACTGGCTTCTTGTTCGCCATCATCTTCTTTAGGCATTGAAGGTACCGGCCTCAGTCTTTTGTAGCCGAATCCAGATTCTACAACGAAATCTGTGTCTCGCTCGTATCTGCATTCCCCAGAAACTATAAAGTACACTGTATTTGGAATTTCTGTTACACCACCTAGTATCACCTGAAAATAAAGCAATCGTAACTGAAATCAGACTATAATTACAATAAAGCTTGATTACAAAACTCTTAATAAGACAGGAAAATAAAAAGAGAATTACTATACAGAGCAGTGATAGTCATTTTATTTTCAGAGCACAGGACGTTTTTAAACATTTAAGAGCTCCATGTGCAAAATATAAACAAGGATTCATATACACTTTACTGAGGCATTAATGTATTAAAATCAAATACTACTTAAATGATGGGGATGGGCTGGTTCAGTCGGTAGCGCACCAGGCTCACAATCTGAAGTTCCAGGCTCGAGTACTACCTGGGCCAGGGTTGAGATTTATCTTTGCAAAACTCCGCGCCCTGCCTCTGTCAGTAGGAGACACCGATGGACATTGAAAATGCCGCACTTCATCAGATGAGACGTTAAGACGTTTCCAGTGTTTGGGCAAAGCCATACCCTGTGCACGTTAAAGAATACACTGGATGGACTTGATGGGAGATTACTATCTGTCTCGTAACAACTGTCCGGTAGGTCCTCTTCCTCCAACTTTCACTGAGTCCTCGGAGTGACCTGGCCATTTAACCAACTGTGTGTACAAAAGTGCCGCTCAGAGGTAAAATAACCCAACTTTAAATGATGAATCTTTGAACCTGCTTCTTCACAACAAGTATCTAAAGGTTTAATATTATGTCGAGATCGATACTCTGAGAGAATGCTTCATATGCAGGTTATTTAAAAGTATAAGGATAGGTTAGAAAATTAGAATTTCTATTTAATTTCAGCGGAGGGATAGACGGACATGTCCCAGTTCTAAAGATATTTCTGACTTCCTCTTTGTCTGCGTCATCCGACGGAAAGCATTGTCTCCGATGTTTCCTCAGCTTTCCAAACAAAAAACTGATGGCGCCAGACCACGACTGTATGTGGTGAGTGGTGAACAGTTTGCCCATCGTCAAGTGTGGGGATTCTCATCCACTAGGGTCACGCAAAAAGTTTCGAACTTATGGCATTATTTCTTTATTTCTTCACACGTTCAACTGGAAAACATCCGAGCCGTAAGTAGTTTGTCCGTGCAGATAGAATCTCAGATAGAACCTCACTTATGCGTACAGTATCTAGCGTTCCAGATCTGTTGTTGGTCATGATTATATACCAATAGAACGCTGTACGCATGCGCACAGCGTTCTCGATCTGACTCTGCCGTTTATGAGAAGATTTCAAAGGCTTTGCCAAAGTAAGTCGGGAGGGTAAAAGTGTTTGTTGGAGTTCGTAGGCTGGGTCGAAAATAATACTAGTGGATGTAAAATAGGTTTGTGTTTAGCATGCATTGTACTTAGGAAACGCGAAAATAAGAGCGAATGCGATAGAAGCCACGTAACAGCTAAGGAGGAGACGTGTCTCGGAACTGCTTCTGTAGCGTAGACGAGCGTGCGAAGAATGAAGCTAACTGCAATAAAAAGGGGAGAGTTTTTAGGAACCGTATCTTTCATTCGCCAACCGTCTGCAAAGGGGCGTAACGTACCCTCGGGAGAAAGGTGCATGGTTTGTTAACGAGTAGAGAATCCTATACAACGACACGTTCCGTTTAACAGAAGGGACGCTAGCGACAATGGATGTGACTAAAGCCTCTCCAGCGAAACAGCATTCAGATGTAACAGAGGGGGGAATTTGTGGCTCTGAAAACTCTTTGGGGGTTGCAATAAGTAAGGTTGGCCAGAACTAAACACGGCGACGGAGATACAGCAGTTACTCGGAAACCGAAGCATTAGGGGGAGGTAAGGAACCACCGTCACTAGACTCGGCCCAAGTGTGACAGCCACATCAACAAATTTCAAAAATCGATTTAAAACATCTGACAAGGAGATTTGTATAACTCATGGAGAAAATTTTTTTATTAAATAAGAATAATTTGAAATACACAAACGTATAGAATAAAAGTGAAATATATTTATGTATTTTACGAAAAATTAACTCGTAATCAGGATTTTACAGCGTTTAATAGGCTTCAGTTATTGGTTTTATGGTTTACATAATGTGTCAAAAGAGGTACAAACGTATAGAATAAAAGTGGAATATGCTTACGCGTTTTAGGTTATGAAAACTTAATTTGCAATTAGGCTTTTAGAGCGATTAATAAGTTTCAATGATTGGTTTTATGATTTACATAATGCTTAAAAAGAGGTGCAAAGTGCAAAAGTCTAGTTAAAATACAGCAGGTAGAAGTATTAAACCGAAAAAGATAAAATGCAAAAAAAAGTAAAAAGGCATAAGGGAGTCTGGGAAAAAAGCACTCCCGATGTAAGGTACGCAAAATAAAGACTCCTTCACGTATTGATTATGGTATTAATAAAACTGACTTTTCCGGGAAAAATAATTTTTTCTTTCCCCAGTTCAACGTACATTACGTTGGAAAATAGTGTGGTCTACGGTTTGAAAAAGGAGCTGATTTTTCCCGTCAGAATCATTCCTTACGAGACAGTGAATAGGGGTAAATTTTAATTCATATTTCACAGGGGAGACAAATAGTTTTTCACTATAACACGTTTGATATAGAGGTGACATAAAACTTCGATGCCGAAGCAAAAGTCTAGTTAAAATGCAAATGATGGGAGCATTAAACTGAAAAAGATAAAATACAAATAAAGTATTGGGTATATATAATAAAAATGCAGGAAATCAAACCGTAAAATATACAGTTAACAAACAGTTATTAGGAAAAACATATTCTCCTGTAAGGTACGCAAAATAAAAAGTAGGACGCTCAAGTGAAATATGTTTAATGATGTCGCACTTAGGCCCCCGACGTAATAAATGTGTAATTAACGAACGACTGAAAAAATGACGGTTTGACAATGATCTCAAAACGTTTTTAGTAAACCTCACGTATTAATAAAACTGACTTTTTCCGGTGAAATAATTTTTTCTTTCCCCACTCCAGCGTACATTACATTGGAAAATAGTACACTCTACATTTTGAGAGAGTGATTGATTTTCCCCCGTCAGAATCAATCCTTACGAGACCAGTGCATAGGGTTAAAATTTTAATTCATGTTTCGCAGGGGAGACAAATAGTTTTTCACCATAAGGCGTTTGATATTGAGGAGACATAAATCTTCGGTGCCGAAGATGGAACATTTCCCTGCAACACACCACCCCAAGGGCTAAAGAATCTTTTTCAAACCCAAACAGTATAACTTCGATACTCTGGTATCGAAGACGGTGTGCTTTCCCTGCAACACGTCACCCCAGGGTCTAAAGAATCTTTCTGAAACCCATTCACAGCGTGTTTTTTTTTACGAATGTGTGCCACGGATACTGTTCGCTATCTCGATGCTTACCATAGAGTGCCTACGTGTTTGTATGAAATCTTTTATAATGTGACAATATTTCCTCTAAAGTTGGAAGATGAATAGAAAAAAGCGAAGGCTCTCTGGTTAAATATTTAGACGTTATACACACTCTCTGATTATTACCAAGGAATTTAATATACCGTTATATATAAATTACCTATAGATGTCGGGGTTCTACTAACACGGTGTAAAATACGTTTTCTTACTATCATTTCAGCCAGGGAAAGATATAATTATTCGAAATGTACGATGTGACGATTTTGGTAGGCAATCGAGGACTAGTAACTATGTTAGAGAAAGCAAAAAAAACTGTGGTCTTGTACAGAACTGACTGAGGACTTGTACAAACCAGGTGCCATTGCTTTGTTGCTCTTTATGCTGTAAATTAATAAAACTGCTATCCGTGAGCGGAAGCAAAGTTATCCAATCAGACAATTGTAAATTGCTAATATTGAGATTACAGAAAATAGTAACTTTCAAAACAATTATTTTAGCATTCATGGTTAACAGTAAATGATAATCAAAGTTTAAAGAAATTTTAAAACATATTACACAAAAAGGTGGACGCGGTGTTGTCCTTTTACCTCTCTCTCTCCGTAGGTAAACGTCGTTGTAGATATTATTTTTGATGAGCACCAAACAAGGTGGTTTCTCTGTTTCATTTAGAGTAGGAGTTCTCAATTTTGGGGGTACGCCGTTAGAGCTGTTTCACTGATTACCAAGTAAAATGTTTATAAGATTGGCTAAATTGCTTATGTCATTTTTTGTGTTTATCGATATATATATTTTATTCCCATTGTTATACTATAACTATATTTTTATCTATCTGTATAAGTGGTATGCCAGTCACACACATTTCCAGTAGGCACATGAAGTATAAATGGTTGAGAACCACTGATCTAGAGTGTCGAAATAATTGGCAGACTTAAATTATACTGCCTTGCTAATTAATGTTTAAAGATATTCTATCACTGGCTTCATTAACCAACTTTTTTACCGTCGTATTAAAGTTCAACATTCGAAAAATTTTAGGTTTCGCGTGGTGTGTAGATTTTTTTTCGCTCTCCTGCGGTTCGGGCACCAGACCTTTGGCCTTGGTCGACGGCTACTACGACCTTCGGAGGGTGCAGCCTGCTTTTCAAAAGTTTGGCAGGTTTTTACGTAATGGTCCTTACACAGCGAAAAACTTGGTAGAACGTAAGATACTCATTGTCGCTAGTAGTTTACTTCCGAGAAGAAAAGCGCAAGTTCGGGATATTTATAATTTCTTTGAAATATATAAGTGCTTGAACTTTCTTTCAACAGGGGATGAAAGTAAACTTGGTTAGAAAATAACACCCCGATAGATAGCGGAAAGAATAAACAGAATTACGAGAAACCGCGGTTGCCAACCTAGAGAATGTAGTATTATATGTCGTTTAATGTAAAACTTTTCACGGGGTACAGTAGAACCACATTTTGTTCAAGAGAGAGTTAGCCTTCGGTGTAGTGTGTATTTCTAAGTGGCAAATTCTTAAAGGCATAAGGAAAAAATTCTGATAATTGACAGCGTAATGTACGTTTTTTCGTCGTCACATGTACTTGGCTTGATATCAGTTTGTCATTCGTAACATTTGACAGTTATAAAATAATGATCGGAGTGTTTAAGAATCGATTGTGCTATTGGAAATTTTAACTTTAAAATGTTGCAAATTTTAAAACTTTTACTGTTGCTAAGATTTCTTCCTTAATCCATTTGGAAAACGTATAACATTGCAAACGGGTTTATAGCTTAACATTCTTTCTACACTAGCCTTTAGAAAAGCGTTTCTTCTTCAGGGGAATCTCACATAACCATCAGATGCCATAGGAAATCGTATGCTACACACCTTTTAAGAACAAAAGTTAGGTTTGTTCTTTGATATTACTTACCACATCGACAAAATCTAATTTGAAATGGTAGCAATCAGTAAGTTCAATAAACACAATGCGTATTATCCAAATAGTGTACCATAGACAATTCACGAAACCCTCAGTTAGCTCGTAAAGACACACAGTTGAACAGTAAAGTTCAGGTCTTTTTACTGAAAGCATGTACACAAGTGATTCGTAACACTTCTGTCTAGTTCACTTGCGTTGAGTGGAAATAATTCTTTGCATGTTTACGAATGGCATTACGGAAAACATATCTCTCTCCAGTGTTAATGTCTCAACAGCTTAAGTTAAGTTGTGTCAGACACACTTTAAGTTACACCATTGTATGAGTCGGGCAGTCTTGAAATTCAGTTTCCTCATTGTCGAGTAAAATGAGAGGGACGATAAGAAATTTTTCTATCTAATGGTCTGCAGTTGCGAAGGTATAGAGGAAAGACTCGATCAACACTGGGCACCCCTTAGCTGCAAAATGATGATCATTTTCTCGGCAAAGGACTTATTACTGAAAATATACACATTAGTACCCTGCAATTGGTCACGATTTGAGGAAAGGTAGAAAAATAATGTCTTCTAGTCTCAAATTTTGGAACATTTCGAAAAACGTTATTTAAATGATGAGCAACATTTTAAAACCTAAAAAAAATAGAAAAACATAATAAAATTGTACCGTTCAGTTGTGAGGTCTCATTTTTAGAAGGAATGCTAATTAGGCGAAACTGTTTTACTAATTTAACCACTTTATTTCTCTGGTTTATTATACTAAATAACTGAATCTTTGCTATTGGTCTGAAATTAACTGATGTAGTGTTTGAAAACCGTATGCATTGCGCTATGGGTTAAGAATATATTGTGTTAAAGATTTTACTACGAACACTAATCTCTTGCATATCATGTAAGAGATTAGTGTTCGTAGCATTATATTGCATGGAAAATTACACTTCCAAACGAGTTGTACTCTAGCGGGTTATTATTTCTGCGAAGTATTTATAACATACTTCACTCGTAAGAAATATTTTGTGTATTGCATTTATTTTTGTTCATGTTGGAAAACATTCATTAGAGAAAATTTATTATTCTTTATTTCCTCTGAACCAAAGAACTTTCATTTCTCTTGCAGGAACGTATTGTATAAAGGTAACAGTGATTTGGAATAGAAGTTTACCCTGTAATTACTAATCTAAATTACATTTGTAAACTAAATTGTTCTAATAAAAATTCAAGTGTTTCCACCAAGACATGTCGCAAAAAAAATTTCGCAGCATAAAAGCCACTGCAGCACATATTTGTGTTCTTTTAAAACTTCTCTGGCTATTTACAAGCAGATTTTCATTTCTGTGTAATTCTGCTGACGGAGAAATTAGGCGTCACTGGACTCACTTTCTTCCTACGGTTATTTTTCAGAATAGAATGTATAATAGAGAATGTTAGTCAATTGCAGTCGTATTCTACTTTGTTTCGCTAGTTCGTAAATGGTTTAGGCTAAGGTCGTTGTAAACCTTTCAACTTAATATTAACTACACTAAGAAAGAAATCACAATGACGAAAAAAATCAAATATAGAACGCTATTTATTTAGTAACATTATTCACACTATTAGTATTTAGTTAGTACATATTCAGAGGTGCGTACCAGCTCGTCGTACACTTCATTTAGTAACATAGGAAAGTTCCATTCAGACATGTAGGAATTATTTTCTTCAACTCCCGCTTCTTCCACAAAAGGGTTAGCGATACAACCGATACAGTTTATATGTAGAATCCGGAAAAGTTCTCTATGTATCCTGACACATTTTTAACTGAACGGTGCAGAGTCTTATTAGAGAGTTCTTCAGTTAAATTCCTTCACTTTCCATTGTTGAAACCTTAGCTTGGTCCCTCAAGGCCTTCAGATGAGCTTGTATGATGATGAGATAGTGTCCGATTTTGTCGGGTTCCGAAGAGTTCATTATAGATAATATTTCGTGGTCTACCCATTCCGAAGATGTTATAGCTTTGCCCTTACATTGATGACTTTTAGGTGGCGGTACAAGTCCGATGACGTCCTTGTTACACTGTAAACAAGCGGCACTAAATCCCTTTCCTTTAGGGTATTTTTTGAAACCTTTCCAAACAGGATCGCTCTTTCGTCCTGCCATATTTAAACACACGTAGTCGCTTACTGACGGCAAGTGATAGAGACACAGTGGTACTTTTGATTTAAATCCAAACCTTTAGCCAATCAATATGAATTGGATCTCGACCAATGAGAGCGTATTGCGAGATGACATCAAAGGTTTTAGGTATAAGCAGCACCCCTTGAGGTGTGAAATGATATAGTTTTGCAGTACTGAAGTGTTAACGATGGCCTGGGTTCAGCATTCTCAGACCGAAGGTGATCTCTCCGCGGAGCGGTTTGCTATTGGAGATGACGACTACCAGCTAGGCTCTGACTTGTTGGTGAAGATTTGCAAGAACGTTCCTGAAATGCACATATGTTTGTTTAAGAAGTGCAGTGACATTCCGTTTAGACCCATAAAGGCTTGGGTGATATTTTCCGAAGAACAGTGGTATGCGCTAGCTTCTACACTCGACTACGCGTTTACTTCGAGTATGAACTGAATTGCATGGTGGTGTTCAAGGATACAAAAGGGGTGGTCATTGAAAAAGGTGTTGCCTGTGACGACGGTACTTCAATGATTTCTTCGGCACATCTCAGCATCGAACAATGGATGTGGTTAAAAGATTTCTGCAACTCCATCACCTGAGGCTTGTTGGCTCTGAAGTTTGAAAGTGATAAATTTTCTAATGTGGTAAGGGATGTCGAATTAACTGCAGACCATATTCCAAGACTACTTAATGTTGAATTGTATGATCAGAGAGCAAAGCTAAGTTTCAGAAAAACATTAAACACACTCGTCAGAAAAGAACTTTTTCAGATTCTATATCTTTTTCAGATGTGTAAATATGTGTAATTGTATGTGTAATGTTAAATGTATTTTCACTTCACGGAATTCCAGGGTTTCACGGAACACCATATAAGAAACACTTTTCTAAAGAGTCACATTATCAGGATCAGGCCCATATTTAGGAAAAAAAAATAAATGGGGGTTAGGGAAGCGACGCATTCGAGCTGGAAAAAGGGAAAAGGGGTAGGAGTCTAGATTTCTATTGCAGTATAACATTTTGGTCATTTGAAAAATGCCCCAAATATGCACAAGTCAAATACTTTTTGGCCTCTATTACTATCAACCTCAAGGAAGGGGGACGCTTGACCCCCTTGCCTCCTGCGATCCGGCCCTGATCAGGATGACAGAAAAGAATCCATTAGATGACGTGCAGTAAGTAGCTTGTCACTTGGAGGTCATGCAAACTCAGATGAAAAGGAAAAGATGGCAGAATATGAGACATTGTGCCATTCACATCGGTGGAGAAAATTTGATGATCGTAACTACAGCAGCATCACGGCGCCGAAACAGATTACTTGACTCTCAAGGGCCACAAGCTCACATGATTGATCATGAACGTTGGAAGATACACAAAATGTTAACAATGAAATTTTAAACTTTTATGAGATATATGCATGTAATATAATTATAACGAGGAAAGGAAATAAATAAAGTAATACTAACAGAGTCTCTCCCAAACCTTAATATTCGAGTATGGAATTTAAAAGTATTTTTGTTGATTCCACTTTCTTTCCAAGGAAAGTCCACGATGGCGGGAAATTCATTGAGCGCCAGTGTACCAAAGTGGTCCTGTCGCCACATCTGGGGCCTAATCAGACGATCAAAATCTTCTTTTTCCAAACTCAAAAGTTGTGTCGATACTAAAATCAAACGGAAAGGTATTCAGTGAAATAAATTTGAAATGTTTGCATTAATTAACATCTTATGATTTATACACTGTTCTACCAAATGATTCTGAATTTCCATATTGTGCCAATGGGAATCTAACTTCTAAAAATGCATTTAATGGAAAAATGGGACTGGATAAATTAAAAGATTCAGTTCAGCCAATATTAGTTTAGTATTTAAAGAGTTATGGAAGCTAGAATATTTCACAACTGCTGTGCATCATACGAATTTACTTAAGAATAATTATTGTTTTAAACCATTTAATAAAACAAATATACATTTTAGAAGTTTGCGTAATAATTATTTAAATATTAGACAATTACGAATGTTTTTTATAAAACAAGATCATTTATTATTCAATATTCCGACTTTCATAACTCTTTTGAAACTGTTATAATATTATTGAAAAACGATATTTGAAAAGATCTGATTATGATATTTAATTTACCTTCAGTCACATTTATAGAGCTTCGAAGTTAGATTCCCACTGACATAACTGGAAGATCTCTAATAATTTTGTAGGGCATTGTTTAATAACATTTTATGTTTGGTAATAGAAACTCAAAGCTCAGTGTCCTGCACAACTGATAAGAAATGAAGAGTTAGGTGGGGAAACACAATTAAATTTAAAGGCAAGAAATAGATCTCCCAAGTCTCAATCTAGCAATGACTAGAAGAAATTTGTACAATTCGGCGGCACCCATAGGGACATTTATAGAGATTCTAACCCAAGTTTAGTGAGATTATCAAAAACCAACAGAGCAGGAACATAAATATTAACTTTTTTACCTCTGTTAGTTTAGTATATCAAATATTGTTCAGTTAAATCAAATTTCACATTGAATAAGCTTAATGCACTTAAGATGAAAATTGGTCCTTCAATATTTCGGAACTTACAGGTTGGAAAGGTATGAATTATGCATCCGAAAACTTATTGCTCAATTTTTCTTGTTATTATTATTATTATCCACATACACAAATACAGTATATTTAAATAAGGAAATTAATAAGTTTATTAAATTCTGCCCCTCTGGATTAGCAGTTCAGTTCGACCGAAATAAGTTGTAGAAATCGACCATGATTGAGTGTAAAAACAAATGAGTGAGGGAGAAGAGATATAATCAGAATGAAACGGAACATCGTACCTGTATGAATGTTTTCCTTCCGTTTCAGCAATTTAAAAAAAAATTGAAAAAGTAGGGGAAATATATGAATTTTTTTCTCATTTCCGGTTGTTATAACATTGTCAAAAGGCTCCCTTGACTCCCTTCTATATCCGACTCTAGTAGATTGAATTTACACCGGTGCCCAAAAGTTAGGCATAATTCAGAAACTGTTAAATATCTCATAAACGACTGATATTACACCTAACTCCCCGTTTTACACATTTCTCAATATATAAGGTTTCAGTTTTTCATGGTCAAAAAAATGCAACCGGTTTTGATTTAGACGGTGACAGATTCGATATTACACGGTAAAGAAAATGCAACCAGTTTCATTCTACACGATTAAAGACTCTTTTACACGGTAAAGAAAATGCAACCAGTTTCGTTTCCACACGATTACAGACTTGCTTTTACACGGTACGGATAGAGATCTTTTTTTGTATGCAGATGAAATACATATTATGAAGTAGCAGTAGCATAATGTCAAGGGATATTATTAGACTGTCATCCCTAAGTAAAAATCAACTGAATAACTTTAATTGATATCATTTAGTTCCAAGAATAAATAGATAAGAGTAAATTATTACAGTAACAAAATCGTCATCAGTAATAAATTACATTTATAGTCTTTTGCTAAAATATTATTCTTGTCATTGTAATGCAATCTGTATCGCGATATCTTAATGAAATGAAGACTGTTTTGAATCGGCAGCGTGATCTGACTTTTCTAGACTGAATTTTTCACATTAGTTAAAACCGTGATTTACCTCTTTTTTTAACAAGTTTAACTTTGTAGACTCTTAATAGGCTAGTACAGCTGATTCGTAAGTACTCTGTTTAATTTAAGATGCTACAAATACTAATTTTGCAAAATAAAACATTAAGTGTTGGCACAAATGATTAATTTCTAATTTATATTTAGTTCATAAATAGCTTTCTTTGGAATTTCGTCTTCAAATTCAGTTAGTGTACGTCTACATTAACGGTGATCGTTTTTAGTGACCAAAAAGAAACGTATTAAAATTATTTAAATTGAAATAAAGCAAATAAAGTACAAAATAATGTTATATTAATGCTTATTATTACTGCAGAACTGACATTCGAGAAAAACATGTAAAAATAAAACTTTCAATATACGATTTATTTATTAGAATTTTTTTGGAACCTATCCCCCTTTTCCCCCCCTAAGTGTTTGGTTTCTATTTGTACGCTTTCGATTTATACGGTAATTTCTCAGAACCTATCTACTGTGTAAATTGAGGGATGGATGTATTAACATTGCATTTTGTGTGTGAATGAAATAGGGTATATGAAAAGTCTTACTCCTGACAAAAATCACCTGACTGGACAATATTTTTATACGTGACTCGAAAAGCAAATCCAGAGTACTCTGATTGTGCACCACTAATTTCTTGTTGACCAAGGGTTGTGTTCATCTTAATAGAGCATCTCGTAACAGTAGTATGGCCCAGAGACATCATATGGATACTTTCACACGTAGTAGAGCAATCGATATGTTAATAGTCCGTCCGATCCTAGATCAATGTGGCTAGGATTGTAAATGAAATCCAGTATTGCTTTCAAGACCTCGCAGACGGTTCGAACAAACAGACCTTAGCCATTGACATAGTTGTCATCCATGAATGACAACTATTTTGCGCTAACAGACAAATGTCAAAGGGAAGATGTCAGCTAGGCAACTCTTTCTGGAGCTTTCTGCAGTCATTGAGCGGACAATTTCGAGACAAACTGATTACAGATTTCACCAGAGAGGGCTTTATGCAATTGAACAAAACAATCCCTTTGCGGAGCAAGGCTGCTTCAATTTAAGATGTTTCACCTGTTAAAATAATAAATTTTTTTATACTATTTTTGTATTCCCTCAGTCCTTTTAACAGGAGAGCTCTATTAACATGGTGGAGACAACGTCATGATGGACACCAGACAAAGGAGCAAATGTTCTATTCACTGACGAATCACAATTCAGTCAATTACGATCAGTTTTCATGGATTTCTTTTAAAGCAATTTTTCTGATATTTCGTTTAATATTTAATTCCAAACCTTCAATAGTATTAGCTCTCTCATAATGTAGTTCTGTTGAAACTTATGTATTTATGATACTTATTCATGAAAACACTTACATATTTAGAACTTTCTAGCCCAGTGTTTTTCAATCATTTTTTCTTGGCGACACACTTTTAAAACAGTCATTTACCGCGACACCCTTGTGGTAAAAACCAAATTCTTTGTTTTACTATATAACTTAAAGTTAACTTTATTATCATAAACACTCATATTAAACTAAACATTTAGTAAAAAACAGAATCATAAGGTATCAAATTCTGAAAATTATTGAAGCACAAATTGCTATGTAGTTCTTTTTCTTCAATTTTCGCGACACACCTGGACTTTAACGCAACACACAGATTGATAAACACTGCTCTAGCCAATGGCATCAAATAGATGGACGAGGTAGCTATAGTAATATAAGGCGAGAAGATATACTTTATCCGTTTCACCATTATGAGAAATCACACTAAACTTTGCTAACCCTTTTCTACAGAAGTCAAAAATATCTTGGATTTTGGTAGCTACTGATTGGAGGTCAGGAGACGCCATTTTGTATAGCATTATTTAGTTACCACAAACTCTGATGCAATTACCTTTGCACACAATGGACACAGGCCGGCGGATATCTCTTAGGAGAGCCAGATGACCAAAACAATCCCCTTTGCTCAGCAAGGCTGCTTCAATTAAACTTGTCTCACCTGGAAAGATAAATGGAGTTAGGAAGAAATGATGATTCACACCAGAATCTGGCAAGAAGATGACAGCCTTTTTTCTGAAATTTAACTTGGAGGATAGACTGTACATTGCACAAACTTTCTAATACAGAAACACTGTCAATGGACAAAATAAAAAGGTCAAACTTAGTTATTCGAAACTACACCACTCGTCATTGAAATTGGCCAACCTACAAGGAATGCTCTCTTTGAGCTAAAAACAAGTGGAGAATGAGAAGTCACAAATGATTTTGCACGTGGATCATCCAGCTTCTGATAACCCAATGATAACGCCCCTTTCAAATACCAAATAACAAGTATTGCACAAAACGTAATCCTAAGGGTATTACATGCATTGCTCACTCTTAGCAGGTCATTCACTCACCATTTTGTTGCTCACTGACGTTTTTTCTCTTTTTTTATAGCCCCTTCAGATTTCTATGTTAGCGCGGTATTGGCTGTTCTAGTGCACCAATCGGCTTGACACGCAAATAGTTTACGTCTATATTCGTCACAATGACTTTGCATGCAAATCACCAAGTCAATATCACCATTCTTTCTAAGTAGGACAATTTCAATGGCGAGTAGTATACCTTATTATGATACTTTCTGTAGAGAAAAATTTGGATATATAGCATGTTATGCCAAAGAAAAGCCAAATTACGAACTAAATATCTTGAAGAATGAATATTTTTTGAAAATGTGAAAAAAGGCAAATTAAAGATCAATATCAAATAAATTTTAATTTTAATTTCAACATTATTCATTCAGTATTTTTGAATATTAAATACTTAAGAGTAGAAGTTGCTGATCATAAAAAATTATCTCAAGTGGTAAAACACATGCAATAATTATTGTATAAAACCGTTTGTAAATTGATTGCTTATAAATTTAAATTTATTTCTTCCAAAAAAATTACATATATTATGCAAGTTATATTGATACACGCAACATACATGCAAATTATATTTATGCAAGTTATTTGATCCAGAAAAAAAGGAGAAAGGAGTCTAGAAACTCAATTTTTATTGCAGTATAACAATTCCCTCTGTGTTTAAGAGGTCTTTAAAATGACTCGAAAAATACGTGAAATATGCACGAGTTTAATAATTTTCTTCCTCCATTACCCTTACTAGCATTTTCAAAAGAAGGGGGTGGGGAATGCCTCTTTGACCCCCCCCCCCCTCCTCAAATGCGGTCCTGGTCTCGTGCATGAGTTTTCAGTAAATTTAATAAACACCTACGAAGAGGGCCTACGAAAAACGTTTCTACAACGTTTTTTTCTTTGTATGATAAAAACTGTAACAATGATCACTTTTAATGATTAAATCAGCTGTTATACATACCGTTTCGTATCCGATAAAAATTATTCAAGTAAATATTGATTACCCATCTGCACATTGAAATCGATACACGCATAAAAATGCCTCTGACAAAGACCTACGAAATAAAAGTGCCTAGGGCGGAGAGATGCACAAGCTTTGCCAGTCAACGGGAAGCACAAGATATATTTTCTGAGCCTGCTGCCCGCAGTAAGAAAATTTCATTTCTTCTGGGAAAACATTATTTTACACTTTTAACATATAGAACACATCGAGAGCATTTATGCATGAATGCAATACTCTACTAAGAAAATTACAGAAATATTTAAATTACTTTCAAATTTGAAAAATAACCGTTAGTATCAAATATCGTTTAACTGTTTGACATGAATATAAGCGGTCGTAGTCGCTTATAAACTGACAGCCTCCAGTCAGACCTCTTGTGACTAGCAGCTGCTTGAGGGATTTTTTATTAATTTAGTCGGCACAAGAGCCGTGTCGGACCGGGGATGTCCACCACTGGCCTACGAGAACCTTAATACGGCCCTGATGTAGAAAATGTAATTAAGATTAAAATGCATGAGAATAATATATGCAAAAAAATGTATTCAGTGAAAGAATTTAGATCTATTGAAATAATACACGTAACTTATTAACGTAAAAAATTCTGTATCCCAACAAGGTTCAAATATAAGGGTTTAATACTTTTTCAGAATAAATAATAATTCAAAATTGTTTTGATAGTATTTGGGATAAAGGAAAGAATTTTTGGAACTAAACATTTCTTGCTTAAAAATAGCCATACTTAAGTGACGGCATTCCAGCGTTTTCCGTGACACATATTCCTGGACAACTGTCTCCTAACAGTTTCCAATAGGTCCCCTTCTCTCAACCTTCTCTGACCCCTTGGGGTCTTTGTGGCATAGCCGGCTAGTCCTTTGTGTGCAAAAAAATTGTAGTTGAGAACAATGACCTCAGCAGGATGGGTGGGGATGGGGGAGGGAATCAGGGGAAGCGGGGTAAATCCTCCCGCCCTAGGTAATGTGATTTTTTTAACACAAGAAAACTAGAGGATCAGTCGTTTTTCTGGTCTGCATTATGTAGGCTTTACATGATAAAATATTTGTTAACAAAGTCGTATTTAAGTTAAAAATAATATTGGAAACCTTGCAAATAATCTTATTTTGAAGAAGGTAAACATTTCTGTGTTTTGAATTTTTATCGCGAAATTGATGCGTAATTGAATCGCATTTTGAAGGTTTTGAGCAAACCCCCAGCAGACTGTTAATTGTGTTTAAAGAGCAACAAAAATTGTTGTGTGTTAAATGTTTTCATCGTAATACCCCCAAAATGTTTACATTGGTAATTGGATTCTCCAAAGAAATCTTTCTTGTATTATTTAAAAACTGTTTTTAATAGAAAACGTTGACTAAAATTGCTTTTTTTTTGTAACGAATATAGTTAATAACAAAAACACTAGATATGTTTAAAGGTTTTCTATAATGGCCCCCATTATCTAAAAAAGCAATGGCGGCCTTTTAAACAATTCTTCTTCCTGCCCCATGGAGAAATTTCTGCATAAGCCACTGTTTCAGATGTTAAAAACAACCCAGCCGGTTATGCTTCATTTTAATGCCGAGGTGTTCCACAAAGTGTAAAGAAATAATGTTTATGTGTCGCTCTCATTAATGGTTTACAAAATAGCGAAAGAAATAAAATAATCTTTAAACTACGCAAAAGGTATTCAATTCGAACTCACCAGTCTTTTTGTCGATATCTGGGATTAAAACTCCCACAGTACCAGAGATAATGACATACATAGCAGTAGCTCGGTGACCCACTTTTAATATCATCTGACCCTTTCGGTACCTATTGTACCTGACGCACTTGGTGAGCTCTCTGCGGATGTCGTAAGAGAAACGTTTGAAGAAAATCATCTCCGCTATCTCGTCCTCAGCCAAATCGATGCCGTCTTTGGTACGCTCTGGAGGCTCAGCAGATAGAATACGACTGGCTTCCACAGATAGCAATCCCAATGGCGGCTTTATCTTTCGCCTGTAGAAGCCAGGATCAAAGAGAGGTTTTAGGCGTTTGGTCTTTTCATCATCCTCGTGCGTCTCTGGCGTGTATTCTTGCATAATCCTCTTCATTAAAGCTGGATTTCGCATCAGGAAGTTAGAGATTCGTTTCCATTTCTCAATGGTGGTCTGAAAAACAGAAGGAAATTAATTACTTTTTGTCTATAGATAATGTGCCATTAGACTGATTGGTTATTTCATTTCTGGCGGCCCTTTCCTGTGCAACAGTGGGCTAAACAGAAAGTCCGAAGGATCCCAAGGGCTGAGAAAAGGTTGGGGGAAGGGGATATACTGGACAGCTATAAGGAGATAGATCGAAGCCTCCCGTTAATTCCATCCATAGTGTTCTTTAACGTGCACGGGGCCACGGTTTAAAGTCTCCATCCTACAGAAGGCAGCCTTCCCAATTCCATCGATGTCCCCTTTCTGACCGAGGGCAGAGTGGAGGTTCCACGGAGATAATTCTCAACGCTGGCACAGGTGTGAACTCGAATATGAGAACTACAAATTGCGAGCCTGGCGCACTACCAGCTGAACCAATCCCTTCCCCTGCGTGACAAGATGGAAGCTGAAAGGATTGCTTTTAAGTCATTTTCTCACTTTAACTTCACTGAACGGAGTACAAGATTATTAAAATCAGAACTGGCTGCTGAGGACCAAATACTGCACTCCACCCCATGAGTTTTTTTTTTTTCAAATATCAGAATTTACTACTGCTTTTCAAACTAAGTTTTATCCATTAAATGTCAATATAGTGTGGAGACCTAAATACCCATGTCCCAACGCTTCTACTAGCTGACAAATTTAGAGTAATAAAAGATTTAACAAGGATGTTTGCATTGAAACAATTTATTTAAATATTAATGCCGTTTGTTTGCCATGTTCAAGGGCGTGGGTGGCTCAGTCGGTAGCGCGCCAGGCTCGTAATCTTCAGTTCACAGGCCCGAGTCCTACAAGGGCTAGTGTTGAGATTTATCTCCGCAAAATTCCGCGCCCTTTCCCCGTTTAGTAGGGGACACTGATGGGCTTGGAAAGGACACCGTCCATCGGATGAAACGTTAAGCCGTGACTCCGTGTGCGGGAGATACATACCCTGCACGTTAAAGAACACGCATGATGTTCTTGATCTGTTTCTTAACAACTCTCCAGTCCTCCTTTCCCCCAACCTTCTCTTAGCCCTTGGGGTCCTTGTGGTCTCTATTTAGCCCATTGTGTTCAAAACATTGCCGAAAAGAGGTAAACAACCCAACCCTTGATCATGATGAATGCAAAATTTAGTAAACATAGTTTGTTGGATATTTCTTATTCATTTATGCTTTAACATCACCGACAGATTACAGAAAATACCTTAGTCAATTATCAGTCTGAAACAGATCTGCTGAAGACTATATACCCGGTTCAGTGTACGTTCTGGGTTTTAGAGAACTGTTCCGAAACAAATGTTTGGAACGTCTAAATGTCCCGGTTATTTGTGACAATATATATATATACATAGTTGGCTCCCGATTTATTTGGATTTAATCAACGCGTTTTTGAAATAACAAGTTAGCTGATTTTTCATGTTTTTTTTTTAATTTAGGTGAACTTTTCATTTTGGAATATCAAAATTTCCACTAAGCGCCAGTGATAATTATGAAGAATACTACTAGCTGACAAATTTAGAATGATAAAAGACTGAACAATACGGATGTTTGCATTGAAAACATTTACATAGCAATACATTTTTTGGACATGATGAGGGGCGGGGGTGACTCAATCAGTAGCGCGCCAGGCTCGTAATCTTCTAGTTCCCAGTTCGAGTCCTACTTTGGCTTTCTGGTGAAGTATAGCAGTAACCCATAAAGCTTTAACCATAAACAATTTTGAAACTTTTGTGATAAATAGTCGGTGTTAAATTTCACGTTACTCTTTATATCGATAATTAGTCTAATTGAGTTACAATAAACTATTCCAAGTCGAAAAGGAAAGAGAAAATGTGGTATTTCCTTTTTATAGCGGCCTTGGCGAGAAAGGGGAATTGGCGCGTTACCGATACACACAAGCAATTCATTCAATATCTACACTACACAATTTATTTATTTAATATATACATAAGCAAACTATACAATTTATGTAATATATACATAAGCAAACTACACAATTTATGTAATATATACATAAGCAAACTACACAATTTATATATTTAATATATGCATAAGCATTTGATTTGAAATAAACAACATATATACACATACCCGAAAATTCAACAATAGAGAACACCAGAGAAAACTTACAATTTGCCACAAAAATTTAAAAAGACACTCTTAGTGCCTACAGGAATCAGAGTAAGACACGAATCAGTCGTCCGAATTATAAAAAAAGCCCCAAAATGTTTTAAGCCAAGTGAGAACGACTTAGTAAAGACTGTCATGTTAAACCTATGAGAAGTCTTTACTGATTCGTTCTCACTTGGCTTAAAAATTTTGGTTTTTTTTTTTATAATTCGGACGACTGATTCGTGTCTTACTCGGATTCCTCTAGGCACTGAGTGTCTTTTTAAATTTTTGTGGCAAAATGTAAGTTTTCTCTGGTGTTCTCTGTTGTGTTTGAATATGATTGAATGATGCCATCCGACGTTCCAGTATACAGGACAGTACTACATCTTATGGATGGCACCAAAAGTCACCTTCGTGTGCTGGTTGAGGCGTATCGGAATTCTGACATTGAGGCTGCGAAGCAGCGGAGTGAGTACCTGTCATTTACATTACTTTAGCATTATCGAAATCTTTGATTTGTTGAATTATGTAATTTTCAAACTTTGGAATTTTGATCCCTGTGTGCTGGTTGATGCCTATGAGAACGCTGACATTAAGGCTGTGGAGCAGCTGGGAGAGTACTTTACGTCTAAAGTAGATTACTATTATCGAATCAGTCAGTTCATTCATTTCTCTAATTATGGAACTTTCAAATTTTGAACCGTGCCGATGATTTAGTGCCAATATGGTTAGGTAGCATTATGGTCTAATTTTTACTGCCACTCTGTACATTAATTGTGCCGAAAGTCTACCATTATTTAAGGGGTAAATTAGAGCTCTTTTAATTTTGAATCATGATATTCGCTACTTAAATATCAGTTATTTGGGACAGATGTCCAAGTTCGAAGCTCTCGTGATTTCATGAATGGTTGGGTGAGGGGGCCCACTGGACAGCTGTTGGGAAAAGGGTGTCAGCCTCCCGTCAAGGCTCTGTTCTCAGTTGTTGAATTTTCGGGTATGTTTATATATGTTGTTTATTTTAAATAAATTGCTTATGCATATATTAAATAAATAAATTGTGTAGTTTGCTTATGTATATATTAAACAAATAAATTGTGTAGTGTAAATATTGAACGAATTGCTTGTGTGTATCGGTAACACGTCAATTCCCCTTTCTCGCCAAGGCAGCTATAAAAAGGAAGTACCGAAAATGTTTCCTGCTACGGTGAGAAAATAAACATTTCATCTCATCAAACCTGGAATTTGAAACCTTGTGCATTTTTAATCAATAACTGTGAACTTTCAAAATCAGGCTGTCTCACTTTTCCTTGAAAAACATACTTTATTCTTGGCTTTCCCTTTCCCCCTTGCAGAAGTCATGTCGAGCTCCAATTAGTCTCTTCCAAAGCAAATCTTCAAATATCTTGTTTAAGGGAGGGGGGAGATAAAACTTTTATAGGTTATACATGTATATTATATATAAATATGCATTATAGTATTTATACAGTAGACCACGGGTCTACGTCTGTACTATATATATCTATTCACACTTACGACGGCAAGAAATTAACGACAAAAGATCGATGTATTGTTCGCATTTACGTCGTTATGATGTAAACACAAAAACATTTTTGATTTCTGAAATCTGCGAATGATTCGCTTAGAATAAGCGATCTATTGCTTCTTTTTGCGAAATGTCTGTAATGCATTTTGTTCGTTCCCAAACAAAAATGCGAGATAATGTTTTCACTTTGTCTTCTATCTGCCCATCTGCTGACATTGAACTTTTTTATTTTTAGAAATGAATTAAAAATCCTTTTTGAGTTGGATGGATAGCCCTAATAGTGCACATTGCACGACTGCCTTAGTTAAATTTTCTGTGGGGTTACGCTTCTAAGAAGAAATGTTCCAGTTTTAGGAAACTGAAATCAGAACATTTAAAAAACTGCCCCGGTTTCAGAAAACTGAAATTGGACATTTACTGAAATATCCTGGTTTTTACCAATTAAAAGCTGGACACCTACTTTAGCACCTACATTGACTAATGGATGATTTAGGATAATGCAATGCAACATTTTATAAGTACCAAGAGAACAGAAAAAGGTTTTCCATTTATCTCTTGAAACAAAAAAAATTCCGCTTCCCTCTTCACTGGGGATATTGGGAGCAAATCATTGTCGCCAATGTAAACCGGTTGATCATCACATAATATCAACAGAATTTCAAATTTCTAGCATAAATGTGGATGTTAGCAATAATCGTTTAACGTCCTGTTTCCCTTTGGAAACAGGGCTATTAGGGCTGTTTCATTGAGATTTTATTAAATTAAAGGGTGGTATTAAGATTTTTATTTTGCCTCATTAGATCCCCCCAACAATGTAAATTCGAACTAATGGATGATTAGGAAATGCAAATAGTATTATTTAAACCTATACAACCCAAAAAGATCTTTTCATTTATCTTCCGAAACAAAAAGTTACGTTTTGCCATCAGCCTTCCCAAGGAGTAAGGGGCAAATCATTGCTACTAATATAAACCTCTTGACTCCCACTCTACTACTTAAGTCTCAAATTTCTTGCTTAAATAAATCGTTTGCAACATTGTTCAAAATTTTGACCTTTCCCATTTTCCTCCAAAATTAGGGGGCACTATTAAAGCTATTGAGACGCAATATTAACTGAGGGCATTATTAAGGCTATTGAGAGGTATTGTTAATTGAGAGCACTATTAGGACTATCCATCCAACTCAAAAAGGATTTTTAATTGATTTCTGAAAATAAAAAAGTTCAATGTCAGCAGATGGGCAGATAGAAGACAATGTGAAAAGATTACCTCGCTTTTTTGTTTGGGAACGAACAAAAAAGAAAATTCCTAGAGAATTCTAAACTCCTACTAGCCTATAATCTAATGCTTCTCAAATTTTTTGATGTGGTGAAGCGGCAATTTTTTCTTCTGTGCCACGGCCGCTGTAGGATTGCTAACTTGGGGAGTATTGCAAAATTACATGCTTTTTATTGAAAAATATTACAACAGAATATTACATTCAGTTATGAAAAAGAAGCAAAAAACTACGATATATCAATCTTATTCTTCGGAAAACATTTTTTATCTCTTTACTGGAAGCTCGCTTCGGCAACTGGTGGCTCGCATACCACCACTTTATGAAGTACTACTCTAATCCATATAGACTAAATGATGAACAAAACTGTCAAATTGCATAGTACTATTATGAATACCTATCGCTGAATAGTCCCTGTAGTAGTACGTCACTGCATGCAGTAATAGTTTCCGCAGTAAACATTTCACAGGGGACAATTGCTAACCACTAACATATCAACAAACATAAAGTTGCAAACCACAGAGTGGATTCTTGCACTAGAACAGTAACACTAAGACAGAAGAGTGCACAGACGTAAGAAATACTCTTCTGGAAATATAAGATTATTAGCATATCTTAACTAAAAAAAGTAACTAGCTCTCAGTTTACCAAATTATCGTGTGGCCGGTAGCTCCTTGTCCTAAAAATGGAACCTCAGGACCATCATTTCTTTAAAAATATTTTTTTGCTAAATCTTTTAAACTTAACCATCCGCCTGTCACGTACACGCATTTAAAATCCTCCCTTCTGGTGAAGTACTTTGGAAAGCATAACAATAACCCATAAAGGTTTAACCATAAACCGTTTTCAAACGCTTTGCAAAAACGAGTCCGTGTCACATTTCTGCTTATATCAACAATTAGCTTAATTGAGTAACATTGAACTATTCCAAGTTGAAAAAGCAAAGATAAATGTTTCATGCTAGGTTAGAAAATAAACATTTTATCTCTTCTCACCTGGAATGTGAAAACTTCTACATTTTTAATCATTAACTGTAAACTTTAAAAATCATGCTTTCATACTTTTCTTTGGAAAACGATACTTTATTTTTGGCTTCCCTTCCAGGGGGAAGGGCAAGCCAAAAATCCAAAAAAAAATATAGATGATTATTAAAAGTTTGAAATAATGTCGAGCTCCAGCAAGAAAACCCTCAAATATCTTGTTAGGGGTGCTGAGATAAAATATTTATATTATATGTATATTATACATAAATATATATTATAATATTTACTTAGCAGATCGCAGGTATAAGTCGGTCCTATACACATCTATCCACACTTACGACCCAAGTAATTAAGGAAGAATTCCAATAAACATCGAAATATTATCCGCATTAACTTCTATAAATAGTTATTATTAATTATATATAAATATATGATTAATTTTTGTTGGAAAACACCCGATGTACTTCGTTTTACTTGAAAGTCGCATTTTCCCCGTCCATATCCCCTATGCATAATATGCCCTCTGTATATTATAATTACATTAAAGGAATCTGAATATTTTAAATTACTTGTTTACATTTATTCATGACCAATTTATGGTGACAAATTCAAGCAAAATATGTTTACAGATTAAAAAATATGATCATTTGTAAAACCATTAAGACTCATATAATTGTCCACGATATTAGGCAATTATATAAGCCTAAATCTCTTCAATATGATCAAATGTTGGTTATTGGGAATCAGTTGCATAGTCATTAAATGAGAAATTTTGGTTTCGCAAATTGTAGTTTTACTTCAATTATTAATTTGCAAACTCACTAATTAAAAATTAAGTTAGTTGTTTTAATCATTTGAAACAAGCATATATAACCTAATGAAATCACTTCTAACCGAAGTACTAACCTCTTTGCTTTTGACTTCTGCCATTTTGAAATTCCTGGATAATTTAAGATTCTGGGCAAACGACGATGTGTTAACCACAACTTCTAAACAACATTAGATGAAGCCAAAATATTATTTCAGAGCTTGAAATACAACTGCAGAAAATAATTATCCCACTTTGTCGAACTCGTATTTATAACATAAACATAGTTTTCCGAAATACAATAGCTTAGAAAGACATGTTGCCACTTCCTTTAAACTTATAATCGCAAGTACAATTATTGCCACCTGCCCATAATTCGTTCGAAGCGTGAAGCAAAGACAGCTCGTGATATCACGTTCTCTGATGAAATAGTAAAACGTTTAACCCTGGAAACGAGCTGAAAAACTGAAGGGAAATATTTTATATTGGGACCAGAAAGGAAAACAATATGGCCAGTGAAACCATTTTTATTCTAACTGCTTTAAGTTGAAATATTTTTCAAAAATGCTCAATTCAAGCACGAACTTGAAAATATGGGTTATTTTACCACTGAGCTGCACTTTGTTTGCATATAATGGGCTAAAAGCCAGGTCACAAGGACTCCAAGAGATCAAAGTAGGCTGGGATAAGTCAACCCACTGGTCGGATGGCAGTCTAAATTCAAAGCCATTGCGTATGTTCTGTGGCGTACAAAGGGTATGGCTCTCCTGTATACGAAGGCACGGCTTTACGTCCCATCCGATGGCGGCTGCCTTTCGAAGCCCATCAGTATCCCCTTTCTCACCGAAGGCCGACTTAAAACTATTCACTCAGATATATTAAAAGTTTTGCTCCATACGGTTTTATTGAACATTATTCATGTGTGTAAAATATGCTGTAAAAGTTTCAATAAAATCTTGCACTATTTTGTGAAAAAAAAGTATTATTTTTTTCCTTCTAAGGAAAGGCACACAGGGTCCTGGTGCTGACCATATAAACCCACTGGACTGGACAGATATATGGCTCTGAGCTTGATTATGGATTCTGATTTTGCTGCACTGGTGGGCTTCTGTGCAGGGAAAATCTTCCGCTGTGTTTTCTGTTTGTGAGTTGACAGCCCCAAGTGAAGAGATTCACAGGACATGTTCATCACCTGGTTGATAATTCTGAGCAGAGGTCATCGCAGGCACCTGAACTCTTTGCTTCTACTGGCATTGTCAAATCCTACATTGGAGGAAGTCTTCCAGTGTAGATGGCTTCAGCCTTTAGTGGTGGGGGAACGGGTCTTTGCCCGCGATTAATGGGCTGTTTGATATTGTCGGCATTCCCTCGCTCAATAAACATAGTTTCTTTAAACTTCCTACTAACCATTTCTTCTCCATAGGTAGTTGGAATGTGAGGACTCTGCACGGAGTTTTTTCTCTTGATGTCCTCACAAAAGAATTCCACCATTATAATTTAGATATTCTCGGCTTGCAAGAGACCAGATGGACAGATAAAGGTCAGAGTCTTAAAAAAATCTTAAATTTCTCTTTTCAGGGAGGGACGACAATAAGCATCACCAAGGCGTGGGTCTGCTTCTCAGCAGACACGCTAGTGATGCTCTTCTAGGATATGAGTGCATTAATGAAAGGTTTCTTACAGCACAATTTCAGATAAGCGTTAAAGACTTGAATGTCATATGCTGTTATGCCCCCACTCAGGATGCCGATGAGGATGATAAGGATAGGTTTTGCGGACAACTTCAGGATATTTTGAATTCTGTCAAGAAAGGAGATATTACCCTTGTTCTAGGTGACTTCAATGCCAAAGTTGGTACTGACTCTGACATTTGGGGAGGGGTGATAGGCCCTTTTGGTATTGGTAGCTGCAATGGCAATGGCCAACGTCTCCTACAGGTAAGTAAACTCAATGGATTCAAAATAACTAACACTTATTACAAACACCGCGACATACATATGTACACATGGGTTTCACCCGACGGACTGCATAAGAATATGATTGATTATATATTAATTAATAGCAAATGGGCTAGTTCTGTTAGAAATACCAGGGCATATAGGGGAGCTGAAATTGGATCTGACCATTACTTTGTTAAAAGTGTCTTGCAACTTAAACTTAAAAAATGTTGTGCTAGGGTTAAAAAATTTACGTTTAATACTTAGCTCTGAAAGACCCAATAGTAGCTAAAGCTTACCATGATAGGTTACGTAGTCATTATGACAGTCATGGTATGCTTACTACCGAAGTTGAGGAAGAATGGGATCATTTTAAACAGGCTTTTTTGGACACTAACAGTATTCTTTTAGGAAAAAAGGAGCAAAAGAGACAGAATTATCTGAGTGATAAGGAACCTGAGCTTATTTCGGAAAGAATGAACTGCAGGAATGTCCTTAATCAATACCCTACTAGTCCAAATAGAAAGCATTACAGAGAACGTAATAAACGTGTAAAAAATCAGTTAGCTGCTCATAAGAATCTTTGGCTTGATTGACAAAGCCGAGGAAGCAGTTAGACAGCACAACAGCAGAGAGCTGTACCAGATAGTTAATGTTTTGTGTGGTAGAAAACGAACAGGTATACAGGGATTGAAGGATAAACAAGGTAAGGTTATAGAAGGTGAGGATTCTGTCATGGCTAGGTGGGCTAAGCATTTCAGTGATATTCTAAACAATGTGGTTAGTTCTACTCCCATTGTTTGCAATGATGATAGATGCATTGGTGGCTTTAGCGTTGGCCCTATAACACAATCTGAAGTTATTTTGGCTGTTTCTAAACTTAAACTACATAAATCCCCAGGGGTAGATGAAATTGGTACCGAAATGTTTAGAGCTGGTAATGTTTCGGTTACCACTTGGATGACTGAAATTCTGAATATCTTTTATGATAAAGGCATGGTTCCTAAGGATTTTACCAGAGCTATTGTTATCCCTATTTTCAAAAAAGGTGATCGCAGTTCTTGAGATAACTATAGTGGTATCAGCCTGCTCTCTGTTCCAGGTGAAGTTCTTTCCATGATTCTGCTTAATAGAATATAGAATCTGGTTGACAGTCAATTGCGTGATGAGCAATGTGGATTCAGAAGTGGTAGGGGATATGTGGATCAGATATTTTCACTTAGGCAGATTCTTGAGAAATGTTTAGAGTTTCAGAAACCTTTGGTTGCTAGCTTTGTGATTTCAAAAAGGCTTTCGACTCTGTTGATCGTCATAATTTGTGGTTGATTGTGAGATCATATGGTGTACACGACAAGTTAGTTAACATAATGAAAGCTGTCTATAATAACACTGAGTCGTGTGCCAGAGTTCGTAACACTTGTAGCAATTGGTTTAGCATTACGTCTGGTGTTCGACAAGGGTGCATTTTGTCTCCTTTTCTCTTTAGTTTGGTTATTGATTATGTTATGCGAAATTCACTTCAAGGGAAAGATTTTTGTCCTAAAATGGACTGGAGATACGCAAAGGTCTAATTTAGATTATGCTGATGATTTAGCCCTTTTGACAAATGATGTTGATGAGATGAACTCTCTCATTCGAGCTGGTGATGAAACTGGTAGTAGAGTAGGTTTGGTTATAAACAGAGAGAAAACAAAAGTGATGAAAATTGGACAGGCAGGCTGTGATTCAGTTAATCTGAATGGTTGCAGTCTTGAGCAGATGTCACAGTTTAATTATCTTGGGAACAATGTAACAGATAATGGTGATATGCGGCATGAGATTAACAGACGAATAGAGATGGCTGCCGGAACTTTTAACAATCTTTGGAGAGTGTGGAGAAATAGGCGTATACACCTAAAGACTAAAATTAGACTTATAATAGTTTGGTTCTTTCTAGGGTTAGTTATTGTAGTGAAATCTGGACACTTTCTAAACAAGATAACAGGAAACTAAATGCTTTTGATTCCAGATGCTTACGCAATATCTTGGGCATTAGGTGGTTTCAACTTTGTAACTAATGATGAGGTTAGGCAAAGGAGTAAGCAACTTCCTTTAAGCAGCATATTTTGCAGAGAGAGACTCTGTTGGTTTTGCCATGTTGCCCGTATGGATAATTATGGATTGGCGAATAGGGTTATGAACTGCGTGCCTAAAGGCCTCAGAAAGAAGGGGATACCTAGGATGCGGTGGGCAAACAATGTCAAACAGGACCTTGTTAGAATTGGTGTGCAGTGGCCAGATGTAGTAGATGTAGCTCAGGATAGACTTGCTTGGGGAACTAAATTGCACGGTCTGGTTGGACCTCCGTAGCCCATGGCTGCTTGAGGATGATGATGATGATGATGGTGATAAAGAAGTGAAAAAAGACTTATTGCAGTCTCATCCAATTATACAGATAAACACAAAATTCGACCCTAACGCCACCTATTTTCAAAGATAATTACCATCTATGCATTTCTAATGGATATATAAGCAAGGTAATCTGCTGCACAACAAATCCCTCTTTTAGTATAAATTATAGTATCAACTTGGACGATGATAAATTCATTGAAATAGTAAGACCACAACTTCAGTAGTTTTTTTCTGTTATTCCAGTAAACAAGAAATTTGACAGGGGTAGCAAGATTAATGTTTCACTTGCTAGACACTGTCCAGATCCAACAGAAAGAAGAAAGGTACCTGGAGGTCTTGTTTCAGACTTTCATCACTGGATATATGTCTTTATTGTATATGAATAAAGATGAAAGGTCTTAAGCAATTACACAGTATTATAGATGAAATCTTGAAATCGCTGGCTACTACAAAAACGAAAACTGAAGACATTCTTTTGGGAGAGGAACGAGTTAAGGAAACGCTCGAAGAATTTCACAAGCCAGTGGTCGAACGGTTAAAAGGTCTGGAAACTATGCGTGGAGAAACCATTAAAAACATACAGGATGTAGTGAAAACGTTAGAGCCAGAAGAGCCCACTGAGATGCCAGAAAAAACGTTCGTTTATAATCCAGATTCCAACTTGAAAGATGACATATTAAACCAATATAAACTAAAACTTCCGAGTGATATCTTACAGGAGAGAAACCCCATTCCTTGGCTGAAAGAAATGATTTACCAAACAATCGGGCATCTTCAGAAACTGGGCAATAAGGCTACAGAAACCAAACGCTATGGTAGAACTACTGAAAAATATCGAATTATCGATAATCACATTGAGACACTTAGAAAATATTTAAAGTCGATTGAAATGATTCTCTCAGTAATAGAAAGTCAACAGTTTGGTTCTGGACTATACAAGAGTTTCGACGACATATGCGAAAAATTATCAATTTTGGTTGCCAGCAAACGAGCTGGAAACACCAGTACAGAATTAGTAAATGAAATTGTCGAAAGTTTGGATATTTTGCTAAAAAAGGATATTATTGACAAAAAGGAACATAAAATTATGTTCAATAACATCGGTATTGTTTAGAAATTTACTCTTGGACACACACTATAGTCATGTCTATTTCAACTTCGGATTATGCAAAAAAAATCGCTTATTTTTTAATATTTGTTTTCAGTTCAATGTTTTGTAAATGGTATTTACTACTTTACTATACATATTTGATATTCGATAGTTTCCAAAAGCATAAGAATAAGTTCCATTGATGACATGTCGTTTTGTGTATTCTTGGGATAAAGCAATTTTTTTAATTTGGTATACGTGTACAGCATGTTGCTCAGATCGAAATTCTGTTTGTTGCGTATTTAGGATTTTTTTCATCAAATAGACATTGACGATAATCTTCGTGACTAAATTCATTTTTAATTCCAGTAGCTGCTGTTTTAGGAATTGGCGCGATTATAAAATATAATTTTGGTCTTAACGCAACAACCGCTTTGATTGGAAGACCTTTTAATTCGTCTTTAAATTTTCCTGGAACCATTTTATTTGATTCACTGTATAATGCATGGTTTGTGGGGTAATTTGAGAAATCAAAGTAGTCTGAATTAAATTTCTGATATATGTTATCTGTCTGAATATCGACGCAGAAACATTTCAGTGTTCAGTATCTGTAAATAACAATTCTGCATTAAATTTTAGTTTCAGAAAATTGTAGAAATATTTAGAAATGTGTAATTTAGTCAACTCCAAAATCGTTACACCAATGTAATATGGTTTATCTAATATAATATTTTTCTTTTTCATATGGAGAATTACGAAATTTTCTGCACGTTTAACACAAGAAACGTACCTAGGATTTGCAATTAATTTTTTAAGCTTTTCTTCAGTATTTACAATGTGGCATTTTATTCTCTTTCTCTTATTTTCTAAACATTTGCCATATATAGCATTGTTCATCAGTTTGAAAAAGTCTTTTTCACGATTATTTGTGGCATTAATTCGTTTTGTTGTATTAAAATCTATGTAAGGTTTCAGCCATGATTTTTGATCAAATTCCAATATCTATGCACCTGTTTCACCCTCAGTCCCAGTTCCACATTGGGGTTAAGTAACCTATAGTGAACGATATAATTTTGCTTGTCGAACAGATTTGGAATCAAGAATGAGACACTACTATTAGAAAGTTTCAATTATTCAGGAGCCAAAGGGAAATCATTGTGTAAATCGTGTAAATGTGCCGGATATTCTAGATCAATTTCGAAGAAATAACCCTTTTTGCTGTCGTCTGGAACATTAAACAGGTCAATATCATTTACCAATTTAAAATTACCAGTTGGAAGAGATTGAGACATTGCCCAGCCATATAAATTGTTTGCATCAAAGTACATGATATAGTTTTGTGGTTTACTTTTCTCATATGGATCTTCTAAAGGATTGTTAGCCTGTGCAAACCTCTCAGACACTAAAGATATTCTTCCACGCAGAGCTCTTTCTATGAAAAAATACATATCACGTTTTTTAAGTTCCAGCTCAATTTCTGTCATTTTTAAACAGGCAGCATAGGATAAGCCATGAGAGCTAAAATAATGACAAGGATCGAGTTGGTAGTTATTCATACACGAATTTCTGTAGTTTTCAAATATATCTCCTAGCAGTAATACATCAGTGATCATATACAGATCATGATATTCCCCGAAGGTAGCAATAGAAAAGGCTTGCCACAAAATTTGAGCTCTTTCGTATTGTTCATTGTTTTGGAAATTCTCTTTGGATGGAAGTGACGTTTGCGAAAACTGAGCACTCTGTTGCAAGTACTCATATGGAAAACTTCCTTTGCTTTTCAAAAGTTCTTTGAGTCATTTCTGTGAGTCATTCAGATTATGTTGTCTACAGTATTGACTTAGGATGTAGAAATTTTCCATATTTTTCGACAGTGAATCCAGTGAAGAGCTGAGGAACATGAATGAATCAATAAATTTAATTTGACCGAATTTAATGCATATATATTTTTCTGTAGTTTGTGGAATACAAGAAATTTTCTTCTTATCTTTAAATTTCCACAAATCTTTTACTATAAAGTGACCATCAAATCCTTTGAGATTATGAAACAACGCTGGTATTTAAAGTGAGAACTTTTATTGAAGATTACATTTGTTGTGAACAGCACCTCTGTATTTTCCAGTTAAATGATCGTGCTCCCTTACTCTATCAGTTCCTAGAATTTTCCTACAAATATTACAATATTTTGCTCCAGTAAAAATTTGCCAATCAAAATCAGTCATCTTAACATTTATTTTCTTCAAACAATTGATCAAAGTTTCGGCTTCGATCATTTCATTCAAAAATTGTTCTGTTACATTTTTCCCTCTGTACATTCTGGTTTTGATCAGTTTACCTTCCGGTCCAACCATAATATATGCAAATCCTGACGGTACTAAATACTTAGTTCGCACCCTACATGGATTATTCTCAATTATTCTACATTTCGAAAAGCATTCGAAGTCTGCATAAATCACATATAAGTGGTTCAAACCGTTTTTAATTGTATGGAATTTCGTACTATTCGCTTCGGGAAACTTGATAGTTTGAAAAGTGTTTGATTTGTAATTATCTACGTGATTCTTTAATAAATCGTCGCGAGTGAAATTATGAAGACAGTATGGGCAGGGATAGAATTTACCGTTATGTCTTGAAAGGTATGCTCTAACCCTACTAATATTTTTAATCCAACAATAATGAGAATTATTGCCGTCTTTTAAAAGTAAAAGTTGTATGGGTTCTTTAACAGGATTCTGTGAAATATATAACGTATGCAAACCATCTTTCTTAGAATTGGAAACATTTATAGAAATATTATTTAAAACCTCGAACTTCGGGATTTGATCGAGGGTTACTGGATAAGTCAATGAAGATGTGTCTAAGATGTTTTTAAATATTTTATATTTTTCCACACGTTGCGGATTGTCTTTAGCAGGATGTAAAGCTGATAATATTGACCACAAGAAACATTTTCGTCGTTTTTAACATTCACTATTCCTTTTGTAGATTTCAAATATTCGGGTAAATTTACGAAAGCAGATGCTCCAACTGCATTATACTGAGACATTTGAATTTCCATAGAAATTATTTTGTCAAACACCCATCCACTTCCCTTTTGTATAAAATTTTCAAAGTCGTTATCAATTTTCTCATAAGCATTTTTTAGTAATTCATTGAGATAGGTAGGCAAACTGATTACTTCGTTACATGTCGAAAAATGTGCACATATTTCTTTCTGTCCTTCAGGATCCGTTTGGTTTTTAAATTTTATTTGTAATGTGAATCTAACTTTTAAAGGTTGACTGAGGTTATTCTTAATTATATATTTCCATTTATTGTTATTTTTCTCCAGAAAACGTTTTATGTCTTCTCTGACATTTATGTTATCAATTTTATACGTGCGAAACGTTTTCCGAAAAGCACCACTTTTATTTTTATGATATTATTCAGATGATGATGTAATTTTCGCATTGCAAAATTCGCATTTTTCAAATGTGCGAGAAGTGCATGCAGTTTTCACATGACGGTTCACATTGGATTTGCGAATAGATTTCCCACATTTGGTACAGTGAATAGTTGCGCTCATCTTTGAGTTAGCAGTTATACCCTCTTTATTATATATATAGTAGGTAAAAATCATGGTTAAATCATGGTTGCAAAAAACTGAAAATTTTCATTAAGCGAAAAATTAAGCGAATTAATTAAATTATTGAAATTAATTAATTTCACTAGTGAAACATTGTTGAAAATTTTCTCTTAAGGGGAGACTCCACACTGAGCGCTCTAAAAATAGTCAAACTTTGAGAATTGTTTTGGGTACAATAAACAATGCAATGAGTCCAAACTTTTTGCATGTTGTTAAGGGATGTTTATTGTATAAAAAATTATTTTTTTTAAGTAAAAATATTGTAGCGGTCGTTCTGGCTCCTCATTGGTTGACCTCAGCGCGAAAGACGCGCCCTTCTGGTAGAGTGCACCGGACATCGCAGGCACATCTGAGAACAAAATTATTAACAGTGTTACAAACTTTGAGACATTGGCTATAGCGTAGTGTAGGATTTTTTTTCAAAATTCGAAAAATTGACAAAATGACGGCATTTCGAAGAGAAAAAGTGAATTTTTTCCTTAGAAACAAATGGCACTAAATTGCTGGAATCGAATAATTAAAATATCAAAAAAAAAAATCCTACGCTAGGTTTTAGATAATTCGTTTCTATGCATTTAAAACAAATATGTAAATCGGATGAATGGTTCCCGAGATCCGCACTCTACCAAAATGTTCTCATTTCATCTAAAAAAATGTTCCGAGAAAAACGCGTTTAAGGATTTAGCGGCATTTTTACCAGGATTGACACGAACTCGTATTTGTCACTGTAACTTCGTAAGGAGTTCGAATTTTGAAAAACTGTGTCAGGACCATATTCTACACTTCATAAACTTTTCGAAATATGCAAAAAAAAAAAATCGATTTTTTTGAAACTCTCAGGGTAGGGTCCCCCCTCTTAAATAAAAAACTTGGAATAAACCTTAGTATTTAAAACTATTTAATTCCGTTCATAAAGAAGATTTGCTATAACTATAACTCTTTCCAACTTATCATTTCATTCATGAGTTCAACTCAGCTGTTTCGATAACATCCTGCATTAGGTCTCTCGTCTCGTGACCTCGCATTTTGACCTGATTACGAAATTGAAGATCTGCTACATCGAGTTAACCATCCAAATTCTCGATAGAATATTTCTGACGTGGCGACTGCTGGGTGCGGTCAGTGATATATTTTTAACCTAAGTGTTTCAATTATTCTTTCTTTAGGAAAGTTTTTTTAACCTTCTAATTGAATCTGATGAAATGTTTTTAAGAGAAAATTTCAATTAATCAGTTCAAATGTTGTTGAAGATCCTAAAAATTATGATCTTAATTTTAACGATCATTTTCACTTCACGAAACATTCTTTTCAAATTTCTATAGTGAATGCTGGATTTAGTTGAATCGCTGGCGGGCCACGCCAACGGGCGACCAGCGATTCAACTAAGCAACTTTGAAAAAACATACAAAAATAACTACTTACTCTTCAGGAGGGGAAAGTCAAAGTGACTTGGAATCGCTTCAGACTCTTCTTAAATATTCAACGGAACCAAAACTGAATCTTGAACTTTGATTTTGAATAAAAATTTTGGTTTGATAGCAAAAATTATTACTTGGACTTTGCTATCAGACCAAAATTTTTATTCAAAATCAAAGTTCAAGATTTAGTTTTGGTTCTGTTGAGTATTTAAGAAACGTCTGAAGCGATTCCATGTCGATTCCATGTCACTTTGACTTTCAACTCATGAAGAGTAAGTACGATTCAAATAGATTTAATTATAAAGCTGGAATGAGAATTATTACATGGACTTTAGTTAGATAAAAGTTTTAATATTCTTGTGGCAAAATTATTACTTGAACATTGATTAGATAAAAATTCTAATATTCTTCTATGATAAGAAATTTACTCAGTTTTGGTTTTAAATTTCGGTTGAGTATTTAAGAAAGGTCTCAAGCGATTCGAAGTCAGTTTTAGTTCCTCCTCCGGTATAGAGCCCCAATCTGAGGTAAGTATGATTTAAAATTAATACTTGAACATTGATTAGATAAAAATTTTAATATTCTTCTATGATAAGAAATTTATTCAGTTGTGGTTTTAAATTTCGTTTGAGTATTTAAGAAAGGTCTCAAGCGATTCGAAGTCAGTTTGAGTTCCCCCTCCGGTAAAGAGTCCCAATCTAAGATAAGTACGATTTAAATAAATTTAATTGTAAAGCATTAATTGTAAAGCTGGAACGGGAATTATTACGTGGACTTCAGTTAGATAAAGTTTTAATATTCTTGTAGCAAAATTATTACTTGAACATTGATTAGATTAAAATTTTAATATTCTTCTATGTTAAATTATCATATACTTCAAAAAGTTTCGGTTTGATAACAGAATTATTACTTTGGACTTTTATTAGATAAAAGTTTTAATATTATTGTAACAAAATTAATACTTAAACGTTGCTTAGATAAAAGTTTTTAATATTCTTGTAGCAAAATAATTACTTTGGACTTTGATTAAAAGTTTTAATATTTTTTCTATGATAAGAAATTCATTCACTTTTGGATAAAACTTTTAATATTCTTCTTTGATAACAGAATTAATACTTTGGACTTTGCTTAGAAAGTTTTGATTATGCTGTATCCAGTGAAGTGTATGATAACTCAACAAAACACATCATTTTTTATCTCATATACACACACCTCATTTTAACCTAATTCATTTAAACTAATTCACAAATTAGTTTAAACCTCATCTTTAAAAAAAAACTGAATTAGTTTTTCACATGCTAATTTTCACAATTTTTCTAATTTTCCCACATATTTTCACAGAAACCACAAGAACATACTTTTTCCCTCATACCCCATAACTTTTCCCATGGATTTTCATAGAATTCTCGAGCTCCTTTTGCTGTGCCAGACTTTCATTTATGCTACCTTTTCATTTGTACTTTTTCAGCTTTGTAACTTATGAAGTTTCCAGGTTTATATTTGATTGGGCGCCATCTGTCGGTAAATGGGTAACTCTTTTGTCTCCACGAGATGGAAATTTAATATTTGTCACTCACCCTCATGAAGTTATATCAACAATTAGGTGGTAAGCAATTAGGTTTAAGCATAAGCATTAGGTGGTAAGCAAAGGTCACTGCTTGACCACCAACAATTAGGTGGTCAAGCAGTTATATCAACATTTAGGTGGTTAAGCATAAAGTATCACAGGAAATGTCCTGTAGACATTTCCTGTGATACTTTATGATTTAACACATGAAATATGTGGGAACGTTTATAAATCACACAAGCTGAAAAGAAAACGTTCAAATCCCACTCTGGGCAAAACCAATTTTTTTCAGCTTATTTTTTCGTGTGTTCCATTTCTACAGGACATTTCCTGTAACGAATCCACTGAATTTTTGATATAACCTCATGAGCGTGGGTGACAAATATTAAATTTCCAACTCTAAGAGACAACAGAGTTGCCCACTTCCCGACAGATGGCGCCAAAATACGAATCAAATTAAAAATATGGGAAACTCATAAGTTACCCAAGCTGAACGTTAGCCGTTGATGGTGTAATGGTTAGCATACCCGGCCAATTACTGGATATGTGATTTCAAATCCCACTCACTGCAAAACATTGACATTTTTTGCTTTGGCATAATCAAAACTTAAATTTCTAAAATCATTTATAACTGCGAAAAAAAAAATGAAAAAGTGAAATATATGATTTTATTTCGTTATTATAAATGATAGCTAAGCTAAATTGGAAAGAGATCTGTACAGCTATAATGATTCACGGAATCACCAATGCTTAATGCTTAAAGTTCGACCACTTGTGGTTTAAGGCCATTAGTATCTTACATGGAGGATTTTCTCTCACCTGAAGGGGAAGTGTTGTCAAATCAGTTTGGCCTACGATCTGGACATTTGCGGCAAATTTTACTTTTTTACACTCTTTCTGATGAGCGGTCAACTTCATAAGTTATAGATGTTAACCATCTTAAGCAGGCTATGGATTTCATTTTACTTCCTGGATTTATTATACTGATGGGTCTTTGTTGAAGGAGAACCTTACTGCTCTATTTTCTGCTTTTGTCTGAATGTCGGAACTGAACAGATAGATAGGATTCTTTATATTAGCTAGCAGATGATGTTGATCAGAAGTCATCGCAGGATCCTGAAAGTTTTAAAGTAGTTTTAGTATTGACGGTCCTAAATTGGTGTAAGGTATTTCAAATGCCTAAACTAGTGAGGGTGTCTCAGATTGCAGATGCTCGATAGGGTCTTGTGGGTATTGGTGGGAAAGATCCCATTTGTAGTATCAGTTGGAAAAGGAGTTTTTTTGCCCACGCCTTTGATTTGAGTTTTGCTGATATCGGTCGTTTTACCAGTCTCAATAAACCTAATTTATTTTGAAAACTTAATAAATGTTTTCTTTCCGCAGTTACCGAGAACATGAGGAGTCTATATAGAGCCTATTCTTTGTATGTCTTCCTATAAGCATCAATGGTGCTTATTTATGAAAGTAAGGAATGCAGGGATAAACTGAATTAAAACCATACTAATCTTAGCAGACAACATTTTAATAAGCATCTAAAGAGACATTTGAAAGTAAATAGGAATCTTTGGCTGGATTAGCCTATCTGACAAAAGACGAGAGCATATGGAAAATGCCCAGCTTGGTCACAAATGACGACTGATGAGCAACATTCCCAACTAAGACACTTCTGAAAATACAATTATAATATAGATATATACAAGAACAATAAATAAGATAATAAGAGAAATCGGAAGGACTTGACCGCCAGGTTATTGAAGGTGAGAATTCTGCCATTTTGAGTATTTAGAGGTGTATTGAACAATGTGGCTAGGTCTACTTCTATTGTTTGTAAGGAAAATGCATTAGTGGCTTTACTATTGTCCTTTTTTCTTGATCTGAAACTACTTTAGATTTCTCGAAATTAAAACTATATAAATCCCCAGAAATACATTAAATTACTATTGAAATACTAAGATCTAGAAACCATTCTGTTGTCACATGGCTGGATGAAATGTTGCATATTTTCTATGATAATGGGATTGTTCCCAAGAAATTTACTACACGTATTACGAAGTGCGTTCAAAAGTTCTTGATACGTGTATGAAGATTTTCACTCGTTCCGCCGAAGTTAATGAGATACGACTCGACTCGACTGAAAGCATGTCTAAAGTTGTCATTACGTGTTAAAAACAAAGGCCATATCCTCATTTCTTTCTTCACTGGCGCACGTAAAGGTCGGTCTGCCAAATATGTGCATTGCTGCTATGAAGCCTAAACAAAAAATAAAAACGGAGAAAAAATTTACATTTTTACAAGGATGCAGCTTGGCGACGATGAGAAAAATTCATGCCGATTTCTCCAAGTATATGGGGATCATGCCTGTTCCTATAGCATTATTACGAGATGGATGCCCAAATTTAGTGAAAGGCGGTAGCGGTTCAAAGATCTCCCTCATGCAGGAAGACCGAAACAGACCCAGAAGGAGAGCCATCGCGGCTGTTAGTGAACTCAGTAAGAAAAACTCACACATCAGAGTCCAGGTAATAAGTTTAGATGTCAGTATATCGATTGGCAGTGTGGATACAATTTTGATTAAAATTTAAAGTTTCGAAATCTCTGTGCCAAATGGGTACTGCACAAACTGATAGAACAGCAAAAAAGGGCTATTAACCGTTTGGAAGTTTGAATTTCCAAACGGTTAACAGACATTATCACAGGTGATGAGATGTGTATTAGTATACAACTTCCAAAATAATCGACAACTATGTTTGTGTTGTAGAAGATAAACCACGTTTCCATATCCTACGACAATACTTTCGCTCAATGAAGATATTCACAATTTTTTCCAATTCCCAAGTAGTAGTAGCCAAGATCACCTTACCTGAAAAAATGACTATAAATGGCCAATACTCCACTGACTTTGTTTTGCCCAAAATCGTTAAGGAGATGAAGGGGCAACGTCGAACAACAGGCGTGTCAAGAGTTCGTCTTCATGATAATGTCAGTGCTCACAAAACACGGCGTGTTATAGCCTATCTGGAGCAGGAAAAAATCAAACAGCTACCTCATCCTGCACTGCACATTCACTCGATATTGCACCATGAGATTTTTGACTGTTTCCAGAAATTGAAAAACAACCTGCTGGGAAGCCTTTTTCAAGGGTTCCCAGCAGGTTGCTTTGCACCAGTAGGTTCCCAGCACCTTGCAAAATGCGTTCATTTAGAGTTCTGGAGTATTCCCCAACAGGAGGACCACCAAGCGTTCTAGAATTGGCGTAGATGTCTGCAACTTTGCGTAGATGCTGGAGGACAGTACGTTGAAGGACATTAAAGATTTTATTGGGATAAGTGCAATAGGTTTTATTCTGCAGATTTATATGAAGAATATTATTTTTATTTTCCATAAAGGTGAACGCATTTCTTGTGATGATTACAGGGTCATCCGTCCATTCTGTTTAATAAGTAAATCTCTTTTCATTATTGTGGTTAATAGTATTAATATTTTGGTTGATGAAACAATGCGAAGTGAACATTGTGGGATCAGGAATGGTAGGAGCTTCATTCATTATATTTTAAAATTTTTGTAGATTTTTGAGAAGTGTTTCGAGTTTCAGAAACCTGTGGTTATTAGTTTTCTAGATTTCAGAAAGGCTTTTGACTCTGTTGACCGTCATAATGTAATGTTGATCCTGATATCGTAATGTTTACGGATGGTGATTCCACGTCAAATCAACACAGCTCTCAATCAGTACCTCTCCGATTTTGATGAAATTCGAACAATAATTGATTTTGCTTTTCTGTCCAGCAGATTTCTTAGCAATAAACATTAAAAAATGCTAGAAACCTTTAAAATTTGAAATACTAAGCTTTCTTTAAAAAATTACGCTATTCAAACTATAATATTGAAACTAATTTGATTTAAATGCTTTTGAAATACCGTATTTCTTCGATTCTAAGGCGCACATTTTTCCCATATAAACGTCTCTAAAAACGAGGTGCGTCTTAGAATCGCAGTTTTTTTTGTCAAATTTTCCCGCGAGTTGCAAACGGTACCACACCTTTTGGAAACGGAAACCCCGCCTCCAAGTTTCAACGTTTTCTCATTCTCCAATTCCATTGGAGAATAAATTGGCGTGAAGTATTTTCCCGCACTTTCCAAATGTGAAGCCACCGTTATTTTATTATAGTGGAGCTCACTCAGCGACAACTAGGAAGTTGGGGCCTGGCTGTTGACTGACAAACTTCCGCTGACACCTTCCCGAAAAAATTAAAGCGCCGGCATCAAAATTGCGGGATGGGTATTAAACAACTTGGAAGTTAATCCCAGAAAGAATAGTGAAGCACTCAGTTAAAAATATTGCATCACCAACGCTCTGGATCGCTCAGAAGATGATATATTGTGGGATAATGAAGATAAATACGGCTCAGAAGAATCAGACTCTGATGTTAATTCAGAAGGAAGTGATGAATAACATGCCTACTGATAAATAGATACTATTGTTGTTACTAAATTGAAATCTATTATAATAAATATATTTGTTAGATATATTTTAGCGTTTTATTAATTTTTTTCTTCTTCTTAGAATCAAAGCTTCTTTTCTGTTGGTGGTGCTGAAATTAAGGTGCGTCTTACAATCGATGGCGTCTTAGAATCGAAGAAATATAGTAATCTTTAAAAGGAAGTATAGCAGGTTTGTTTACTAGTCATTGTGCAAAATGTTTGACCTTGAATATACCAAAACATTTCTCAATTTTTAGTAGACAAAAACTGTGTTGAAATATATTAATCATAAACATCTCGTAAAATTTGAATTAAAATTTTTTGAATTGGGCAAGTTTGAGCAAAACTATGAATAACTCTGCAAAATATTTCGATAGCCTATGATACCATACTAACTTTTAAAAATAATACAAAGATAAATTTGACAAAAAGTTAATTTTTAGAATGTTTTACTTTGCAAAATATATCCATAATACTAGGGGACCAAATCCCCTCAGCCGAGCCCTTGAACTGCTCCACAGAGCTCCTGATAGTGAGATCCAACCGGGGACCCAATCCGGCCGGCAAAGCCTTCGACCGGGTGCTACCCACGACAAGGTGGTCCCCTATCGGGGGGGGGGGGATATACATGGTATGAAGCAATGCATTGGATATGGTTGGCGCAGACCCCTATATTGGTCAAAGTGAAAATCGCAACACCGTGAAGGAAGTGATACATACGCCGAAACTAACAGATGGAAGCTATGAGAATAGAGATGTAAATGATCAAAAAGCGGAATGTGAGAACGCAAGGTACGTTCGTTTATTACAGATTCATCAGTGCATGGTAGTCCTACCTTGGGCAGTTACTCAAGTCTGTAGATGTCTCGGCATTCTATCAATCAGATGGTTAATGATGTCAAGCGGTATGGGGTTCTAAACAGCATCCAATTGGGCACCCAATTGTACTAGGTGACGACCAACAAGGTCCCACACATGCTGAATGGGCGACAAGTCAAAGGAGTATGGTGGCCATGGGAGAATGTCCACACCTTGGAGATTGTCCATCGTTGCACGTCCAGTGTGTGGATGATGTTGTCCTGCTGGAGAATCAGTCTAGGGATGATGATAAGAAAGTGTCGTGCGACAGGATTAACGATGCCATCGACGTAATGCCTTGTCTTTAACACACCGGAAATATGGATCAGAGGTATATGCCATATGTGATACAATCCATATGGCACATACCTCTGCTCCATATATATATATATTGGAACGCCATATGTGATGCAATCCAATACCATTACACTAGAGTGGGGAGCCGTATGGTGGCTAATGGAATAGGCTTCCTCATGTTGCTGACACCGCCGATGCCATGAGGACAATGGCCGTCTGTAATGCCGAAACAGAATAGACACTCATCTGTGAACAACACTATTCTCCATTCCGTATTCCCATGTTGCGTCGCTTGATAGCAGTGGAGCATGACCAGTGATGTTTTTGCAATGGCAGGTACCAGACTGGATGTCTCGTCCTTTATGTAAACATTGCCCAATGGTTTGCATGGAGACAATAGTACTCATAGAGGTCCGCAAATCACTCTGCAGCACAGTTGCTGTGGAGAAAGCATCGATGGCCTACGGTGCATGCGATCTTCATGTCCTGTGATGTGATGTGCTGGTACAGCACCTGTCCTTCATGTCATTTGGTGCTCCATGATGTTGCGTGATATGCACCATTGCACTGTGCTAATATTGCGTCCCATGCATGCAGCGATCGCTCGAAGGCTCTATCGGAGCTCTCGCGTAATAGAAGGCGTCAATTGCGCATAAGGGTCCTGCAGGTGTCTCCAAGGCATGCTCCAAACGTTTCCACAGAATGCAAAGCAACCTCACTGTCAGTTGTGCTATGATACGAGCTTGTGAGGACCGGTATTTATTCACGACTCGGCTAGGTGTCACGTATCCATTCGACTCAGAACTTTGATCATTTGCACATTTCTAATTGCCGATTGCCTCCTGCGATTTACATATCTCTACTTCCATTCCTTCTTGGTGTTGAGATTTTCGCTTTGAGCACTATAGTTAAATTTTTATTGGTTCCCCAAACATATGTTAAAGGCCGAATTCCTTTTAATTAAAGTTTTTTAAATCTTGTTGTCAAAATATTAAGTATAATGGTACCATTTAATAATAATTGAAGTAGGAAATATATAATATAAATAATAGTCCTCACTCGATCCAATTAGTAAATATTATTTTAATTAATAATATTCATTAATTGGCTTGAGAAAATCCCCCAATATTTTCACATATTGCGAATTCATTACTAAGGCTTTCAGCGAATATGTTGTTAATTTTTTGCAGCAAATCCCTGGATATAAAATTTTGATTTGTAGCATTGTCTTGTTCAATTGACAATGTATGTTCTTCCAGAAGCAGCTCATTCTTAGATTTTAATTTTTCTTTTAATTCTCTGCCAAATTTTCCATAAGTAGGGTGTCCATACTTTCAGGTTTTTAGAGAACTGTCGCGGAAATTTTTCGTGATGTCCAAATGTCCCGAGTCGGCTTATTTACATGGATTAGTAAGCTTTTGGAATAACTCAATCATTATAATTTATGTTTTAATATTTTAATGTACGTCGATTTTTTTTCCCTTTGAAGAATAACACGGATTGCACGAGCACCACACAGGGGTGAACGTTATCGATGTAAATGAATGTTATCGGCGAATTAAGAACTTTACCGAAAGAATCGCACGTGACGGCTTTGAAATAGCCGTATCATGAGAAAAGTCACACTTCTGTGACAAGCTCCCAGTATCAATTTGAGACATAGGCTTAACGTCAATCTCAAATGTCAATTCTATGCAGAATAAGTATGCAATCTGTACTCGACACCCTTAGAGTGGGGAAAGTATTGCACCTCCCACCTACTGCGAATTGTCTTTCTTTTACACATTTAAATAGTGTACAGTAGCTCAAAAAATATCCGAACACTAGAGTTGATTACAGAATTCAGAAAAAATATCTGGCAACGATTTTTTTAGAAATTACTAATCTGGCAACCTTCGTGTCACGTGACACGAAAGTTGCTAGGTCACTAATTTCTAAAAAAATCGTTGCCAGATATTTTTTCTTAATTCTGTAATCAACCATAGTGTTCGGATATTTTTTTGAGCGACTGTACAAAGTAATTGTTTATATGTATGTGTTTCGATTGCGTGAGAGTATTTCCTTTTTTAGTGTTATACAAAGAAAGTTGTTAAAAAACAAACACTAGACTATTATCGAGGACTTTTGACAATTAGTTAACCCTAAAAAAAATATATTTTACACCATTAAACACTTAAAAAATCATATTTTCATGACACTATTCACATCACATTTCAGTATAATATTTTGCTTAACATTCAGTCTTCAACAACAACTGAATCTTGACTGAAGAGATTTTAGCACATAATAAATATAAGTTTAGATTAAAACCAATGCCAGTTTTAGATCAATGAATTAAAGAAAAATTCGAAATAAGGAGTATAATGCAATTGAACAAGTTAGCAGGCATAAAAAAATTATCTTTCTCTTATTGAAACATTTGGGGCCCCGTAAAAGTGTATTGCCCCAGGGCTTGCTTGTTCCGTTCCTGATCGGAACCGTAGCCAATACTGTCCCGGTTTCAGCGTTTACTGAAATGTTCCTGTTTCCATCAATCCAAATCTGGACACCCTACCCATAAGGGACGTTAAGAACTTGACTAGATGTGCTAGTATTCTAGTGTTGAATTTTATTTGAGAGAAATAGAAATACATCCTTTTGAGCTTTTAAAAGAGTCGCGTTTAGAGAAATTACTGGCATTAATCCATGGCTACATAGCTATTAAAGGCAATGTAGAGTGAATATTTAATGGGTAAGGATTGTGAGAATATAATTTGTTCACTCTCAGAGAGAAACACGAATTAAAAATAATATTTTAAAATATAACTTTTAAAAATTATATTTTAAATAATTAATTTATGTTTTAAGAATAGTATTTTAAAATATAATTAAAACTAATATTTTAAAATTAATTAATTCATTTTTATAATTTACTCTATATTGAATGTTTCAAATTATATATATAATACTCAATTTGATGGAATTTCATCACGAAATTGTCATTATTTTCGTCAAAATCCCACACTATTTTCCATTACATTTTTGTTCCTTTATAGTAGCTAAACAAAGATAACAAATTTATATACTTTGTATATTCTATTTTCACATGAAGAGTGGATTGATGAAATATGAAGATTAAAGAAGGCAACGACCAATGAAAAAATGTCACCCCCACATGAGTTCTAGCAAGAACAATCCCTCACACTTTTAACATGCACTTATAATGTGTTCATGCAATAAAGGCTTTATCATTTTGAAATTAAAGTAATGAAAATGGGTCTATTTTGATGGTTTATTTTTAATTGAAATTTACAGCGACCCCAGAGTTTTTTGCCAACTTACTGTTTGGGCATTACTGTAACAGATTATAAAACCCTATACCCCTTCTACTCACATCGGGCTTTATTCAACTTTGAAAAGAGGGAATGTGAAAAGTGTTCTTCCACTTTTCACATTCCCCCTTTTCAAAGGACAATGTGTGAATCTTCTGAATGCAAGTGGTCTACAGTTACGAGTTTGGTGTCGAATGAAAGTTTTTGATACCGGGACTGTTATTGTCTACCTTGAGTTATGCCCACCACCCTTCTCAATGAAATATATCTCGTTAAAGCTTGTCACATTACTTGCTGAAATCACGCCATTCTTTCTCGCCCCCCCCCACCAAAAAGAGGGAAAATTTAAAAGGGGTCGATGTTTTTGAATCGTGTGTCAAGTGAAAGTTTCAGAAGTTAAAAAGTAGCGATATAGCAGTTCCAAAGAGAGAAGGTTTTAGTAAAAAAGTTAAAAGTGTAAATTAAAATATTTGAAAAAATACATCTTTTCATATCTGTTTCCTAAAAAGTAAAAAATCAAACTAACACATTCTGATGGCAAAATCAATCACTAAATTCATAGTCTCTTCGAAGGAAGTTTAAGGCGTCAAAACTTATTTATCTGTAACAAAAACTTGCTTTGAAGTGAATGCAAATTCATTGTCTGATTTCACCATTGGTATGATTTAGGTTTTTTTCTACTTTTTAGGGTGCACATAAGATTATAGGTATTTTTTAATTTTTTTTATTTAGTCTGAATTATCATGGTTTAGTATGGACATCCTCTCAGTTTGATAAATGTGAGTGACTTTGTCTAAATGTAATAAATGAGTGTAATTGTAATAAATGTGAGTGACTTTGATAAATGTGAGTGAGAGATACTTCATTTGACGATTCTGTTTATTTTTGTTAAGTTTAGAAATATGCTTATTGAAACAATTCATTCTTTAAAGCAGTGGTTCTCAACCTTTTATGCTTCACGTACTCCCTGTAAATGTGTATGTAAGTGGCATACCCCCTGTATAGATAGATAAAACTATAGTTAACGATATTTGGTGTCGAATGAAAGTTTTTGATACCGGGACTGTTGTTGTGTACGTTGAGTTATGCCCACCACCCTTCTCAATGAAATATATCTCGTTAAAGCTTGTGACATCTATAACGTAATGGGAATAAAATAAAATAAAACAAAATTTAATGTGTAAATATACACATTAAATTTTGTACTCATAAATTACATATATCGATAAACTTAAAAATTGACATAAACAATTTAACAAATCTTATAAAAGTATATAAGCATTTTACTGGGTAATCAGTGAAATGATTGCGCTTGTTTACGCTTGCACAGTTCATCAATGGTTGGGGTTATCTTGCTAAGGTAGAGTCGCAAGTGATCTTCAACATCCTGCCAATTTAGCGATTTTGTTACTAGATCGAGCGACATTTCAGCTCTCATGGCCTACCCGAAAAAATTTACCGCGTACCCCACGTTGAGAACCCCTACTTTAGAGCAATAAATAACTCCGTTTAATGAAATATTGTAATTAATTTTGTAACCTATAATAACAAAAGAATGTGTCTCTGTGCCTGTGGCAACCATAACTCATTGGGAAATCGTGGTAGACGCTTCAACGTTTTACAAAATATTTCTGGTTTTGGTCCGAGTTGCACTGCCAAATTTCTAGTCAAAAGTTTGAAAGGGAGGGGGGGTGGCTTGCTAGAAGCAAGCATATTTACCATGCTATTCCTACGGGAAAGAGTAATTGCTTATCAATTTATCCTTGCCATTTATCCACCTTACTGTGAACATTAGAGTCATATAAGCTTTTAAATCTTCTCTCATTGCCAGAATCTCCACATTTCCCAAACCTTTTTAAGGCGTTCCATTGCAACTAGTGGCCTGATTTTTCTAACTGAACACGAGGTTACAAAGAAGAAACCTGGGTATGAAATTTGGGACCGTTAGATCAAATACATCGGAAAACAGAGTAACAAAATCTGTCGAAATGAAAAACAAAATAATTTGCGACGAAGCCACAGGCTAAGGCTCTTACAACGGGTTATGAGAATGCGAGATGACGTCAGGGACGACTTGAACAATACTGGAAAATTATTCGTGTTTAATCTGTACTAAAGTGTTGGGCGAGGGAGGAAGTGGGAAACTCTCAAAACTAGGTTTTAATGCATTATAAATCAGATATGTTCTGATTAAAAGTAACACCTGCGCAGCACCGGGTGCCCTTTAGCTAGTCTATAATAATAACAGAAGCTGTCTGTGGGTCTCTGGCAGCCATAACTCATCGGAGAATCAGTAGACGCTTAAAATGTTGACAGAATATTTCTGGTTGTCATTCGGGTTGCAGTACCAAATTTCAAGTCATAATTCGAAAAGAGAGGCTTGCTATAGGCAAACATATTTACAATGCTCTTCTTACAGGAAACTGTAATCGCTGCCAAAACATTTGTTGCCATTTACTTATCTTTAATTGTGAACATAAGAATTGTAACAGAATTTAAATCTGCTGCCTTTGACAGATCCCCCATATTCACAAAGGAATTATTATTTTAAGCCGTCCATTGCAGACAGGAGCCTGTATTTTTTTGACGCAATATGAAGTCACACAAGGGAACCCGTGTACAAAATGTGGGACCGTTCAGTCGATTTTCACGGAAACCACAGGGTGCCAAATTCTCTGAAATAGAAATATAAATCTAGTTAGTTTGCGACGAAGTCTCGGGCTATGAGAGCATGCACTGATGTCAGCAACAATCTGCGCAGCGATAGGTGTTGAATCGTGAATTCTTGTTGAATCTATGCTGAAGGTTTCAATTTTATTACTCTTTAATATAATTAAAATCAAAATATACAGAATTTTTTATCTGTATATTTTGATTGGATCTGTGGCAGCCATAACTCATCGGGGAATTTTGGTAGATGCTTTAAACTTTTATAGAGGATTTCTGGTTGTCGTCCGAGTTGCAGTGCCGAATGTCAAGTGGTAAGTCCAAATTGGGGCCTTGCTACAAGAAGAAATATTTACCATACTATTCCTATGAGAAATCGATGTCGCTAGCGAATCCACTGTTGTCATTCATTGTAATTTATTTTGTAATTGTACTTATTTTTCTGTATATCTTATGTTAATTGTGAACCCAGGAGTTATAATTTAAATCTGCTGCCGTTGACACATTCCCCACATTTCCAAAGGCATTATTATACTAAACTCATCGGCATGACTTCCAAAGGCTATACTAAACTCATCGGCTCTTCCTTTGTATGTCACATTCCCCACATTTCCAAATGCATTATTATACTAAACTCATCGGCATGACTTCCAAAGGCTGTATTAAACTCATCGGCTCTTTCTTTGTATGTCACATTCCCCACATTTCCAAAGGCATTATTATACTAAACTCATCGGCATGACTTTCGAAGGCTATACTAAACTCATCGGCTCTTTCTTTGTATGTAACATTCCCCACATTTCCAAAGGCATTATTATACTAAACTCATCGGCATGACTTCCAAAGGCTGTATTAAATTCTCCGGCTCTTTCTTTGTATGTCACATTCCCCACATTTCCAAAGGCATTATTATACTAAACTCATCGGCATGACTTCCAAAGGCTGTACTAAACTCATCGGCTCTTTCTTTGTATGTCACATTCCCCACATTTCCAAAGGCATTATTATACTAAACTCATCGTCATGACTTCCAAAGGCTGTATTAAACTCATCGACTCTTTCTTTGTATGTCACATTCCCCACATTTCCAAAGGCATTATTATACTAAACTCATAGGCGTGACTTCCAAAGGCTGTACTAAACTCATCGGCTCTTTCTTTGTATGTCACATTCCCCACATTTCCAAAGGCATTATTATACTAAAGGTGTCAATTGCAGGTAGGAACCTGATTTTTGTAATCCAATATGGGGTCACAAGGGAGAATCGTGTAGGAAATTTGGTGCAGTTCTATTTAGTATCTAGGTACGAAAAGTTGTCAAAACGAAAGTAAAAATCTCGAAAGTTTGCGTTGAAACGAAGCCACGGGCTATGAGAGCACGCGCTGAAGTCATCAACGCCGTGCAATTCTTCGTGTTGAATTTGCGTGGTAAGGAGTTGGGAGGTTACTGAAAAAAATGACGTTAGTGCAGCATAAATCACAATATGCATCTTAAAAGCACACTTTTATCGAGAGAGTTATTAAGTTTAAGTTCTTAATAAAAAGTATCCTGCGCTTGCCCAGGTTGTGACCTGGGCAAGCGCAGGATACTTAATAACTCTTCTTTTTGCACATTCTTATCTGTAAAAGACAGTATCTTGAAATTTAAATTATTTAGTGAGTATATTTCTGTAAAAACCTTTAAATTACTCTTTCTTACCAGTTGCTCCTCTTCGATTTGTTTCGGTTCCTTTTGTTTCTTTCTCACTTTCTCCGGTTCCCCTTGTTTCTTTTCCACTTGCTCCTCATCCGCTTGTTCCGGTTCATCTTCTCTCTTATCCACTTGCTTCTCTTCCACTTGTTCCGGTTCTTTTTGCTTTTTATCTACATGCTCTTGTTTCAATTGTTCCGGTTTCTCTTTAATCTTTTCCACTTGCACCTGTTCCCCTTGTTCCGGTTCCACTTGTTTCTTTTCCATCTGCACCTGTTCCCCTTGCTCCTGATTTACTTGATCCGGTTCCTCATGTTTCTTTTGCACTTGCACCTGTTTTATTTGTTCCAGTTCCTCCTGTTTCTTTTGCACTTGCACTTGCACTTGTTCCGGTTCTACTTGCTTCTCTTCCACCTGCACCTGTTTCACTTCTTCCGGTTCCACTTGTTCTAGTTTCTCTTGTTTCTTTTCTACTTGTGCCTGTTCATCTTGTTCCGGTTCTTCTTGTTTCTTTTCCGCTTGTTCCGGTTCCTCTTGTTTCTTTTCTACTTGTTCTAATTGTTCCGGTTTCTTTTGTATTTTTTCCATTTGCACTTGTTTCGGTTCATTTTGTTTCTTTCCCTCTTGCACCTGTTTCACTTGTTCCAGTTCCTTTTGTTTCGTTTCCACTTGCTCCTCTTCCGCTTGTCTCTTATCCACTTGTTCCGTTTCCTCTTTTTTCTTTTCTATTTGCTCTTGTTTCAACTGTTCCGGTTTGTCTTTTATCTTTTTCACTTGCACCTGTTTCATTTGTTCCGATTTCACTTGCTTCATTTTCACTTGCATTTGTTCCGGTTCTACTTGTTTCTCTTCCACCTGTACCTGTTTCACTTGTTTCGGTTCTACTTGTTTCTCTTCCACTTGCACCTGTTTCACTTGTTCAAGTTTTACTTGTTTCTCTTCCACCTGCACCTGTTTCACTTGTTTCTCTTCCACCTGCACCTGCTTCACTTGTTTCATTTTCACTTGCACCTGTTTCACTTGTTTCATTTTCACTTGCACCTGTTTCACTTGTTTCATTTTCACTTGCACCTGTTTCACTTGTTTCATTTTCACTTGCACGTGTTCCGGTTCTACATGTTTCTCTTCCACCTGCACCTGTTTCACTTGTTTCGGTTCCACTTGCTTCTGTTTATCTTCCTCCGGTTCTGCTTGTTTCTTTTTCACTTGCTCATCTTCTATTTGTTTCGGTTCTTTTTGTGTCTTTTTTGTTCCTGTTCCACCCGTTTCGGTTCCCCTTGTTGATTCGAGGGTTCTGTCTTCATGTTCCTAAAACGCTCTTGGAATGGACACTCACTTAAAAATGCTAATATTTAATGGCTCATCATACATAGACTTTGCTACTCATGCGCCATAAATCACGAACCATCTAACTAAAAATTTAAAAACTTTTAAATTACTCTTTCTTTTAAATTCTTTTTTTCATTTCTAAAATTTAAAATTGAAATCCTCCCACTAATATATTTTTAACTGAAACTTCTCCAGTACATATTTCGGAAATTTTCCTCTCTGTTCCCTTCCTCAAGTGCTTGTCGTGCACTTGCTCCTTTCTCAAAGGTTACCTCAGTGTCTCCGAGCCTTTACGATGGTACTCTGCTTCTCTCGTGTCTAGTCTTGACGTTTGTCCTCGTTTGCATTACGGGCTGCGTGTACTTCTCTTTGTCCTTTCGATGTTATTAGATTTTCTTTATAATATTGGCTCATTAATAATTTTCATGGGTGTCGGAGAATAGTTACGCCGTAATTGCTCTCCCTTCTTCCGTTTTGATATATTACTAGATTTTTTTTCCCGTTTACGAGGTTGTAATGGCGGCGATGATTCGTGCTTCTGAAAATTTCTAGAATCTCAGTAGCGCGCTAGGCACGTAACTTATGGTTAAGTTCGAATTCCCACGCCTTCGTTGGACTTTGTTTCCTAATCTCCACTCTGGCTGTACCAGATAATTAACCTACAGTCTCCTAAAAGCTGACCTGTGGATCCCTTCTCCCATCTCTGAGCGCTTGGGGTCATTAGGAACTGAACATTTAGTCCATTGTGTGCAAAATTATGCATATCAGAGAGAAAACAACAGAATCATCTTTCATTTTTTTTTATTTTGTTAGTGGAAACGGTTATTAAATATTCAGAAACAGAATATAATTCAGTTTACGGAAAACTTTAGGACATTTTAAACTCTGTCAAGAAAGGAGATATTACTCTTGTTCTAGATGACTTCAATGCCAAAGTTGATGCTGACTCTGACCTTTGGGGATGAGTAATGGCCCTTTTGATATTGGTAACTGCAATGACAATGGGCAGGTAAATAAACATACAGGTAATTATTACAGGTAAGTATACTTATTGGTTTCAGAATAACTAACACTTATTACAAACACCGGGACAGTGGACTGCATAAGACTATGATTGATTATATATTACATATGATTGATTATATATTACATATGATTGATTATATACTCGTAATTGACAAGCAAATGGGCTAGTTCTGTTAGGAATGCTAGGTGATATAGGGGAGCTGAAATTGAATCTGACCATTACCTTGTTAAAAGTGTCTTGAACTTAAGAAGTGTTGTGCTATGGTTAAAAATTTACCTGTAATTCTGATGAAGTTCTGACAGACCCGGTTATAGCTAAAGCTTGCCATGATAGTTTGCTTAGTCGTTATGACAGTCATGGTTTGCTTGCTACTGAAGTTGAGGGTAAATGTGGCTTTTATTTTTTTTGGAAAATTAATACTCTTTTAGGAAAAAAGGAGCAGAGGAAGCAAAATTATTTGAGAGATAAGGCAGTTGAGCTCATTTCAGATAGAAAGAACTGCAGCAATGTCCTTAATTAATACTCTACTCTTCCTAACAGAAAGCATTACAGAGAGCTTAATAAACGTGTAAAGGATCAGTTAGCTGCTGATAAGAATCTTTGGCTTGATGGTTTGGCCGACAAAGCCGAGGAAGCAGTTAGACAGCACAACATCAGAGAGCTGTACCAGATAATTAATGTTTCGTGTGGTAGAAAACGGACAGGTATACAGGGATTGAAGGATAAACAAGGTAAGGTTATAGAAGGTGAGGATTCTGTCACGCTAGGTGGTCTGAGCATTTCAGTGATGTTCTAAACAATATGGTTAGTACTATTCCCATTGTTTGCAATGATGATTGATGCATTGGTGGCTTTAATGTTGGCCCTATAACACAATCTGAAGTTATTTTGGCTGTTTCTAAACTTAAACTACATAAATCCCCAGGGGTAGATGAAATTGCTACGGAAATACTTATAGCTGGGAGTGTTTCGTTTACTACATGGATGACTGAAATTTTGAATATCTTTTATGATAAAGGCATGGTTTCTAAAGACTTTACCAGAGCTATTATTATCCCTATTTTTAAATAAAGGTGATCGCATCTTGTGATAACTATAGGGGCATCAGCCTACTTTCTGTTCCAGGTAAAGTCCTTTGTATGATTGTGCTTAATAGAATTAAGAATCTGGTTGATTTGCAGTTGCGTAATGAGCAATGTGGATTCAGAAGTGGTAGGAGACATATAGATCATACCTTGTCTCTCAGGCAGATTTTTTAGGAATATTTAGAATTTCAGAAACCTTTAATTGTTGTTTTCGTTGATTTAAAAAAAAAACAACTTTTGATTCTGTTGGTCGTCATAATTTGTGGTTGATTGTGAGATCGTATGGAATACCAGAGAAGTTAGTTAACGTTATGAAAGCTCTCTGTAATAACACTGAGTCGTGTGTAAGAGTTGGTAAGGCTTGTAGCAATTGGTTTAGCATTACTTCTGGTGTTCGACAAGGGTGCATTTTATCTTCCCATTCTATAGTTTGGTTATTGATTATGTTGAGCAAAATTCACTTCAAGGGAAAGCTCGCCGTGCCGTGAAGCCTACATTCGAGTTTTGGGAGGGGGGAAATTAAAAAAATATATATTTGTAAAAATTTAAGCTTGATTTAAATATTAAATTGATTGGAAAAGATGGATAGTGATCAGTGTGAAATCTCCCTAGAACAAAGTATGCTGCAAAAATCTAGTTTAAAGCGGAACTTTTTGTTTGTTTGTTCCTCATTGTAGAAAGTATATTTTTTCGTCGGAATATAGAAATGCTACTGAAAAAACATGATTTATTTAACGTATAGTTTAAAACCAGGTATGATTTTGATTCTATTTTTAAGTGCAATTTTCGAACCTACGAAAAATAATTACTGATTACGTGAAATTAAAATAATTCAGAAGTTAATAAACCATCCCAATGGCCAAGTGATGTGCTTGGTTACTGATTTCAGCTACCTAGGTTAGATCTCCTCTATCGATGTTTTCTTTCTTCTGTTGTCTCTTTGCTGAGGTCTCGCCTTCTTCAGAGATCTTCCCCATTAAACTGTCAGATCTCTGTGGAAAAGCAGCTTCTTGCGGTGATTTTGTTCTATTTATTATTTCAAATTGTTGATACGATGAGGATATTTATTTTCTTGGAGATAAATATTGTTTGATATGACAACAAGACATTCATTTTAAAACTGATTTGCGGAATCTTCGATATCAGTATCTTCAGGGATTGCCGGGAATTCATTTGTATCATCACTGGGGATTGGAAACACATGGGATTTGGAAGTTCAGAGAAAAAATGTGTCAGTTGGTGGCACTTACTGACGCTCTAGCCTGTGATTCTCTGAATGTAGTATAAGAGTCTATGGTACCAATCTTATGCAGCACAGCTTGCAAGATTAGTAAACGCTAAGTATTTATTTTGTCGTCTAAGAACTGATCGAAAAGCTAAAGTAGAATTCATTGTTTTAGTGTTCATTCTATTTCCAGTTTTATTTTTGATTAAGTTCGTTTGGTTAAAACTCCTTCTCACTTTAGCATTACTCCATGGAAGCACAAGACAGCTAGAAAATTCCTAAAATGGATTTAGGTCTAGGTCATATCGATACTGGCAGTCTTAATCAATTTCACAATTTTCAGGTTTTTCCACTGCACAAGATACATACATTGTTCTGAAAGAGTAGCCTAAATAGACAATGTAGGTCAAGTTAAATGCATGCAAAAAGATTCCAAAGCACAATAGTTAACTGAAATAAACAAAATGAAGACTTAAGGTCACTGACACATTGTTTATTAAAGTATAGCTAAATTAAATCGTCTCTCCCTCTCTCCTTTAATTCCATTGATCGGCGTGGCCTTTTAGCATGTTTATAATATCAGATTTGGAATCGGATATTATGGAAGAAACAAACGCTGCATATATTAGAGACAGAGGTTGAATAGCAGGTATTGAAATGGACTTAGAAATTTAATTCGAGCCAAATAATAATTTTAAAAATTGTGTAAAAAAACGCCAAAATGAAAAGGAAAAAAAAAGCTATTTTTAATTAAAAAAAAAATTTCAAGTCATAAGCAAGCTGATAGTTTTCCAAGCTACGCAGTTTCTAAAAAAGTTAGATCTATCTTGAAAGAAAAGTTCAGTTGGCGATGTTGATCGCAATATCTCCAATAGAGACTTGTAATTTATCTAAAGCGTACAATGACGGCATAACAGTTCTTCGACATCCATGATATTATTAATGAACCCATATTCTAAAAAAAATCTGATGAGCTCAGAAAGGATAAAGAGTGGAACACGCAGCTCGTATGCAAATGAGGAGAGAAGTCAAGGCCAGACAAGAGAAAAGATTTCTAATGTTAAAGGACAGAGCCATAAATATAACCTTTGGGAAAGGAGCAAGTGAACGACAAGTACTTGAGAAAAGAAACAGGTAGAGAAATTTCCAAAACGTGCACTGAAAAGGTTTCAACTCTAAATATATTAGTGAGGATCTAGAAGATGAATTTATTGATCTTGTATCTTATTTAAACGCCTTGTTGCCATCGTTATATAGAGATCATGCTATTAGTTTTCATATTTCCTGGTGAAGGGGCGTTACTGTCTGTTCGAAACATTTTAATGTTTTTCTAAAATTGTAGGAAATGGCCATGACAATTTGCATGCTGATTAAGTTTAAGTTGCATGCTGATTTTTTTCACGGAGGAATGAATTGACAAGAGTTGACAAACTTCAATAGCGAAATCTTCATATTGGAATCAGTGTGTTTATTAATCTGTCCTTAATTGCACGTGTTCTTATTGGTAAACATGAAAATTATAATGATAGGTAGGCCAGTTTTAACCGTACTACGGGAAAACGTTTCAAAATAGAACACAAAGTAGTAAACCATGCACTGAATGACTTATTCGACTTGTTAAATATTCTAATTAATTTGTTAATAATTATATTAAAATTCAAGAAAGATTTAGTTTTATTCTCTCCTTTTAACAAAAGTTTTTTACCCCCAGTCGAAATTTGGTTTTGCAAAACTTAGCAACTTAATAATTTTTTTTACAATCAATTTGCTTATACTTATGATAAAAAATTATTTAAACCTAAAGAGAATCTTTTGATTGTTTTAGTGTATATTATTAAATTATTAATAAATTATTTTACCTTTTGCTAATATTAGCTTTCGAAATTAGCTCTACTAGTTTTCACGTGAGTTTTTTCCATGAAATTTCCTACAGATCTTGGCCAATATCGTGCCAGCATTTATATAAAACGTAGTGCTAGAGCGAATAGCAGGTAAGCAATATTGATTGATAAATATTGGAAAAGTCACGCAGTTAGGATTAAAGTTCCCTCCTCCATAGAACTATCCTAGAGCGTTTTCAGGAGAGGGAGAGTGGAAATGCTACCTCCTCTATATTCATTCTTCCCTGGTTTGGATAATAAAATCCCACTCTTCTATAGCCATTCCTCCGTGGTATGGATAAGAAAGGCAATCTCCTCTTTTATCCATTCCTTCATGGTTAGTATAGGAATCTTGACCACTTCTTTATTCGTTCCTTCATAAAAAGTATAAGAAACGATACTTCCACTTTATTCATTCTTCCATGATAAGAATAAAATAGAGGTAAAATTTTACCTCTATTTTATTCTTATCATGGAAGATCAATTTACCTCTATTTTATTCTTATCATTACCTCTATTCATTCCGAACATACTAAAGATAAGAAACGCTACCTCCTCCTTATGCATTTCTACAAGTTAAACTTACGAAATGGCACACACTCTATATCAAATTCTTCATGGAAATATAAATAAATAATTACTTCTCCTCTAGATTCATTACTCTATGACTCTTAGAAAAAATCCTACTTCCTCTTTATTTATTCCTCAACAGTAGGCTCGGAACTAAGAAAATTTGAAACTCTGAAAAGAAGGAGAAAATGTTATTCTACATTTCCAATGCAGAATAACATTTTCTCCTCCGTTTTAGAGTTAAAAAAATTCTTGAAAAAAATATATGAAATACAGATATTTAACAATTTTTGCCTCTTTTACCCTTACTCGCATTCTAAGACTCCGTAGATCCCAATAATTTACAATTCCATTTTGTTCAAAGGTTTATTATTCATATTACATAAAACTGGCCTAAATGGTAAAATTTATCAATTCTTGTAAAATACATTACTTTTCAAAACTTTTCAAACTAAACTTCATAATTATTATTATGATCTTTTTAAAATACATAATGAACCTCAAAAGAGTTCCTTATTGTTCGCTATTTTATCTAATTTTCATCTACATAATTTTTCCTGAAATCTTAGATTCCAAAGTAAACTTTGAATCATTTGCGGATGACCTTATAATTTGGTCTTCGGGAATTTGTACACTTTTACCAAAAAATCTCAAAAAATAACCAAATATTTTAATAAATGTTATCTTCACATCAACATCGAAAAATCCTTTCCTATTCCTTTTATAGCCAAAATACAACTATTTCTGAATTTGAAATTAAAATTAATAACACTACTCTCCCTATTAAAACAAACCATAAATATCTTGGCATCACTCTACATTACAGACTTACATGGATTCCTTTTATTCAAAACGCAAAACTTTTGAGCTTTCTAGTAAACTGGCCGAGCAACTAAATTTAAATGCTTGAATACTTGGGGATTTGCTCATTTCCCAATTACAAAAAGAGGAAGCTTGTGTGAACCTGCAGCATTTGTACACACAAAGATTTTCTATTCCTTCTCCAGTCATTTACCGTGCTTTTACCAAAACCTAGTTCATCACAAATATGCTTTTCTGGATCACCTTTGACAATACGTTGTAACGCTTTTAATTTCATCTACATCGTAACGACATTACGCTTACGTTTGCACCCACTCATTTTGCATCACACAATAATTAATAGATCACAGCACACACTCCTGTATACGCACAGTACACTGCGATATTCATAAAGAGGAACTGAAGTAAATATTACTGTTCTCTAAACAAAACACGCGACGATTTGTTTGCGCTTCTTGGAACTGAAACAAATAAAAAAAACAAGCGGCGACTTGCTTCGCTTTTTGGAATGACCGGTTAAAGCCGAGACCGGATAAGAGAGAGTCTACTGTGTATAAGTCGAAACAAATCTTGCGTATGAAAAGAAATTTATTAACTGGCGATTTTTCACAATTTGTTTTGATGACATTGAATGCATTTTCTGATTACTCCAAATATTTTAAAATTTTACTTTCCTTACTATATAAATGCACACACTTTTCTATGCTGTCTGGCAAATTAATGGTCGACTGTTCAATTAATTTGAATTCATAAACTTTAGTCAAAATTGATTGGCACCAGTAACTTATACGTTGCAAACATTCTAAACTGCATTTCATCTATGCTGACAAGGTTACTAACCTGCAAAATTACCCATTATTTTATTCCTATAAATACTAGCTAAGTATAATTATACTCAAAGTCATGTAAATTCAATAATTCAAATTGGGTATTTCAATTTTTAACATATAATATTAGAGTTTGCAAATAACATTAATATTTTATCATAGTAAGAGATTTAATGTTTATTTTATTAAACATCAAATGGACTTAATACCAAAACAACACGTTATTTATATAATTTGATGTACTGTGGGATTGTTGGTAAAATGTATTGTCTAATTTTCTTACTAAATAAATGCTAATAGTGTTTTCGAAAAAAATAAGTAGTCGATAATTGTAACCTTCCTGAAGATAGTGTATGAATAAAAGCTTTTTCCTGCAAAGCTGTTTTATTGACTATTCGTTATCTGAATCGAGAAAGGTAATAAGACTGTATACAATATTGGAGAGGGGAAAATACATCTTTCGTACACTTTTCACAAGTATAGTGACTTTTCGATTTTATTTCCTAATAGGCTATAATGCCAATCTGATTTTTGTCAAATGTTAGGTTCTTCTGTAACTGACAGATAACATGTTTAGAACACACGATTCATAGAAACACACTCACACACACAATCCGATTCACAGAAAGAAACATGAAAACATACGCACACACGCAACGCACGCACGCACATACAATTAACACATATACAGAGGCGAAACAAGTATGTGAAGAAAAACTTAGTCCATCGCATTCATGTATGCATAGAGACTTAGAAAGACATCTATTGAATATGTATAGTGCCATACATCTCTTGATTTTGAATACTTATATTTCAGTAAGATTTTTCTACACGTTTGAATATTAAGTACTCCTGTCTTACGATTCAAACGATTTCTGTCAGCTGCCTCGTAACAAGAAAATGAAATACATGAATATAAATGTTATGGACAGTGATTTTTCTAGTACTGTTCATAGATTTCCAATTTAACTAGTAAAGTCGTATTTGTTTCTTGAGGATTCCTGTACCGATAGATGGTGCTGGTTAAATGTCCAAAACACAGAAAATCGTTTATTAACTGTTGCAGTGTTCGTCTTTCTTCGAAAGTTTTGTCTTTTGTGCTCGTAAAAATAGTATATAGATATGAAGAGACACAAGAAGGCGATACGTTTCAGTGAGTTCACAGGGTGTCACAGGGTATTCTTAAGTTACTGATTCACATACAGCTGAAATGTAATATTCACATGCTTACACGAAAAGTGAATGTTCCATCTTCACTAGAAATGAACGTTGTTGTAAGAAATTGTAACATGAACGCTCTAATACTTAAAAAATAAATGGTTAAACCATGGTTACCAACCTTCTTGCTGCCTTTTAAGCTGGCACAGGGCGCCCTCTGTTTCGAATGCTTACGTTTTCTTTTAATGTGAGAATGCTGGGTAGGGTGCTTTCCTATCGCTTCACTTTTTCATTCTTCTCTTTCTTTCTTTCTGAAATGTGGTGATTGAGTTTCTTTGAATGTTTGAAATTTGAAAGACTTTATGCGTTCGGTCCTGTAAACGCAAAGTATTGTCTATCGGTTCTTTGAACTTTCAGAATCGAGAAGTAATTAGTACTAACTTACTGGGGGTAATGCTCCATAGACAGTGTTATTTCCAAACAGGATACATATCATTGTCAAAAAACTTGTGTTTGCCAGAACCACTTTCACACGAACTTAGTGTATTTGTTCTAAGAATAGAAATATTCTTAGTATAGAAATATTCTCATGCTGGAAAAATAACTAAACAGACATGAAATCCCGTGTTAGATTGTAATGAAACACCCTATCTTTGTCGAAAAACTTGTGTTTGCAGCTAACCACCTTCACTCCCACTTATGCACTTATTCAAACGCACCGAGGGGACCGGGAACTCTGAAAAAAGATAGCGTCTTGGGATAACCGCCGAGAGGGCTTACGTTACGTTTTATCGTTTGCTGAAGTCAGTGAATGCAAAGTTAGGTCTAGAGGATCGATTCTGGGGGCCCAACTTTTCATGGAAATACTGTTGTTTTCTTATAAACAGTGAGTTTTCAGATTTTTAATTTCCAAACAAAATCGCCTATTCAGATTGTCTTCTGTTCGAATCATATTTAATGCAGTCAACATTGACTTATTGTGAAAGAATGACTGTTCATGCTTTCATACACTAGGGAAATGGAAGGTTCGTGCATCTATTGATTGCATGTAAGAGTGAGTTCGGTGTATCTTTAAAATGCAACTATCTGTCTTAACAGTTACCTTTCACACGACATAGGAACTCAGCAACTTACCATGGATCTCAAACCTTGACTTTGTTAAATCAGAAGCAACTAACCTACTGTCTATGGGATAGATGTTGGCTATCATAACTTATAGCTGTATTGGGGGTCAGGCTATTGTGAGATTTTCAAGGTAAGCAGATATATGGAAAAAATCTGATGATGCTTGCGATTTACCTACTTTGGTTGTTAAAGTATGGTTTATTAGAAAGTAAATATACACATAGGGAAGATGAATCAGTGATTGAACTTTAATTATCTTGCGAGATGTGTGAGGAAATGCATAGATTCTTATCGAGAAGCTAATCTATTGGCAGAAGAATTCCTTATTTTGTCCTGTCATTATTTAACTTTCTCATTAGGCTTTTGGACGGAGCAACTGCTCTTCTCAAAGTCAACCATATCAAATTCCTTTATCAGTTTCCACGGCTGTCCCGTAGGTCAGCGCTAGTGCCCCCAGTGACCTTTATCATCGGTTGCCGTGAGTCGCCATTTCAGCAGCGTGATGAGTCATAAGTTCGTCGGTAAACGGTGGAAGAGACGATTTTTAAAAACTGTAAGAGCATTTGTAGATTAATGATTACACCCATAGCTGATTTTTCTTCGGAGTAGCGTTACTTCCTAGGAAAGAGTTTGCATCATGTATTGAGGACAGAGCTGTAATAAGTATTTTTAAATCATGTTGCGTAACGGCAGAGAGTAATTGAGACAAACATAAAACCACTTTCCAAGACAAGTCCTGACGCGGAAGAACAGATATCTGACGGGTTCAACCCGATAGAGACTAATAAGCCCAACTCTTGGAGGTTTAGAGTGCATAATTTCAAAAGTCTACATGGGGTACATTGAAACGTTGAAACGTTGTAAAGGGTAGAATTGGGAATGCGGAGAACGGCCTCTGGACTTGTAAAAATTTCGAGTATTTAAACAGTTTTCAAGGCTGCAAGTGGTTTTCGTGTTGTAAGACCCGATATGGAAGCAAGGGAAGCAGCACACATCCAAGATACATCCGTCAATAAAACCCTTGTGATTCCCCGTTTGGAATTTTTTAATTTCATAGGACTTTTGTTAAAAAACCATCCGTCAGTAAAACGTAGTCTGGGGTGAGGATCTGCACACGGGTCTTTTATGTCGACCCTATTAATATTTTTTCATCATGACGAATAAAATCAGATCTTTTCGCTGTTTTCCTTTTATTAATTTTATATTAATTTGTTTTACTTTATAGCATTTTCTGCAGGGACAGTTAAACAGTTACTGCGGGGTAGTCATTCTTGTAGTAAAAATGCGACAACCACCAGTCGGTGAGTTAAAAGAAATAAGTGTAGATTAAAACGGACTTTACGAGGATTTTAAAAATACGTATATTAATATGAAAAGACTATCAGGGTTGCACGAATGTGTAATATCTAAATTTTAAAACTGGAGAATGATCCTAGCAACAAAAAATACTTAATTATTGGAGAGTTGTTAATCCTAACATAGTTTTTAAAATTATCATTTTAACTGAAGGTTAAACATCCTATAAAATTCACTCTGTTAACTGGGAGACAGTGAGTTGAATGTAGAGATATGGGAGAAACGTGTAGATAGAGAAGTAAGAGTTGTGAACAGAATTTGTACGATCGGTAATCTTTTCGACACAAATGAAGCGTTTCTGGAAAGAACCTTTTCTTTTTTTCTCTTGTTATGCTACAACTTCAACGATGTTAGCGATTTCTATGGAGGTCATAGCATCCTCCACCACAGCCCCATAGTCCATGTTTTCAGCGTGTTGTAGTGCCGCTTCTTCGGCAAAACACTCTGCATAAATATTCATGAGCCACTTCGTCCAGTTCTATGATGATGGTCTCTCCATCACACACGATGCTCAGAGCTTGTAAAATTTTTTCAGTCAATATATTCATTACAATCTGCAGGCATTCTTCATACGATATGGTTTTTTGGTATGATGGGATACCGATGCTCACGAGTATAGAGCAAACAACTTCACTGAAGGACAGGGTGGTTTTCTTCATAGTGGCCAAAGACAGACTTCAAAACTAAGAGCAGAACTTGTGACTAACAGTAAAAACTTCTGACTAGCAGCAAAGGAGTGACTCAGCAAGCTGGGGTGTAAGTTTATATACAGGAAAATGTTATCTCATAAACGACCTTGATACATCTCTCGACACGAACAGGGCCAACCTTCATCTGATAAGCCTCCCCCTCGTGAGACACGTTCGGGGGGGGGGGGGGGTAAACACGTGAGCTAAAGCGTCATCCGAAATATTTTCGTTTATCAGTAGCAGATGTAAACAGATAGCCCCCCCCCCCCCATCGACATACACTCTTTGACGGTGTGGCGATAAGAATCGTCACTCGCTCAGGCGTGGATAAACTTGTAGATATTAAAAGTCTAATTCGTATCTTGTCAGAAACAGATGCAAATACTGTGCTGCAGACAGTGTGTGGTGACATTCCTCTTGACCCCCCCCCCCCGGATAAGAAGAGACCTGGACACATATGCTGCTTTTCTTGTTGCTACATGCATGACTCGACGAATTCCAAAATTGCATCAGCCATTCCAGAGTTTAGCTGGACTTGGAAAAATGAATGTGGATAACAAGGGAGTTTGTGAAGTTTTAATAAAGGTTTTTAATGATGAGGGATGGAGTTTTTGATAAGTTTTTTGATAAGTGTAACTAGGAATAAAAATTCGTAATACATGGAATATACAACTTTAGGCGTTGATTTTCTAAGTTTAGTGGACTTGTAAAAGGATGGAAGTTTGTTAAGTTTTAATAGAGGGAACTTTTGATTTTTAATAAAGGGGAGGGAATTTTGATAAGTGTTTAATTACTAAGGAATAAAAATTGGTAATACAGGGAATATGCAACTTTGGGTGTTGATTTTCTAAGTTTAGTGGACTTGGAAAATTTCAGATGAACGTGAATACCAAAGAAGTTTGTGATCAGTGAAGTTTTAATAGAGGGAACTTTTGATAAGGGAATTTTAATAAAAGGGAGTGAATTTTGATAAGTGTTTAATTAATAAGGAATAAATACAGGGAATATACAACTTTGGGAGTTGATTTTCTAAGTTCAGTGGACTTGGAAAATTTCAGATGAACATGAATACCAAAGGAGTTTGGTAAAGTTTTAATAGAGGGAGCTTTTGATAAGGGAATTTTAATGAGGGGGTGGAACTTTTGATAAATGTTTAATTAATAAGGAATAAAAATTCGTAATACAAGGAATATACAACTTTGTGAGGGGATTTTCTAAGTTTAGTGGACTTGTAAAAGGATGGGAGTTTGTGAAGTTTTAATAGAAGGAACTTTTGATAAGAGGATTTTTAATGAAGAGGAGGGAATTTTAATAAGAGGATGATTTAATGAGGTGAGCTTTTGATAAGGGGGTTTTAATGAGGGGAATTTAAAATTTGGGACTTTGTAATTGAGGATTGCATCATCCCTTTCTGCACGAGGTTGCCACCCTAAGCAATTATGCTGAGGCTTGCATCATCCGATCGTTGCCATACCAAAGTTTTGCAATTATTCTGAGACTTGCATCATCCGATCGTTGCCATCCCAAAGTTTAGCTGGACTTGGAAAATTACGACTAAAATCGAGGGTTTTTTCCTAAGTACTCATTATAGTCACTAGATGGCGCCAGAGTGGTTTTTAATAAAGGGGGAGGGAATTGTAATAAAAGGGGGACGGAACTTTTCATAGGGGATTGTTTAATGAGGGGGTAGCCAAAAATCGGGAAATTAGAGTTAAAATAGGGGTTTTTCTAAGAATAGTACTCTTCATAGTCACTAGATGGCGCCAGGGGGTCTAATAAAGGGGGATTTTAATAAAAAGGGGACGGAACTTTTGATACGAGGATTTTTTAAAAATGGGGTGCCCAAAATCGGGAAATTAGAGTTAAAATAGGGGTTTTTCTAAGAATAGTACTCCTCATAGTCACTAGATGGCGCCAGGTGGTTATAAAGGGGAGTTTTTAAAGGGGGAAGACAAAAATCGGGAAATTAGAGCAAAAATAGGAGTTTTTCTAAAAAATTGTACTCCTCATAGTCACCAGATGGCGCCACGGGTTAAAAAGGGAGGGGAGGAAGAGGGTTTTTTAATAAAGGGGAGGAATTTTTAATAAAGGTTTTTTTAATAAAGGGGGAGTCAAAAATCGGGAAATTAGAGTTAAAATAGGGTTTTTTCTAAAAAATAGTACTCCTCATATTCACTAGATGGCGTCAGGTGGTTAAAAAGGGGGAGTTTTTAAGGGGGAAGTCAAAAATCGGGAAATTAGAGCTAAAATAGTGTTTTTTCCAAGAATAGTACTCCTCATAGTCACCAGATGGCACCACGGGGTAAAAGGGGGGGGGAGGAAGGGTTTTTTTTAATAAAGGGGAGGAATTTTTAATAAAGGGGGTTTCAATAAAGGGGTGATTAATGATTTTTTAATTATTTATTAATTAATTATTAATTATGAATATTAATAAGGGGCGTGGCCGGAAGTGGGCGTGGATTGTGACGTCATAAGGGGCATATAATAAGCACTGTGCAAAGGGATTCGGTGGGGTGGGACTATGCTACTGATGTTTCAAACAGATCTCAGAAGATATGTGTTTGGAGGACTTTTTGGAGGACGTGTGTTTGGAGGATATGTGTTTGGAGGATTGAATAAACTGGTTGGACCTCCGTAGCACATGCTGCTTGAGGTGGAGGAGGAGGAGGATGATCACTGACAAATGCGCATGAAAGTCGACATGCTTGAGATCCTCCAACAATATATATTGCGAAATAGAACAACATAGATTGAATTTTTCTTAGATGAACTTAGAAACAAAAACGTTCAAACCTGGGAAACGACAAAAGGGTGAAATTTGAATACTTACGGTATTTTTCTTGTGTTTTTCCACTCGACAATGAATGGTGAAATGTTTTTTGTTGACTGAACTTTCTTCATAAGGGAAGTCCTTAATGACGGGGATTTCGTTCAGTCCTGATGACGTACGTTGTACTCCTGTGTCATTTTTCCTGTAATCAGACGATTGAAATCTTCGTCTAAGTGCAAAATTTGGATTAGCCTTATAAAAAAATAAAAAATAATCTAAAATATAAACATGGAATATTAACATTGCATACTGGAAGGTTCTTCAACGATAAAATATTATCATAAAGTAGAGAAAAATACTTGATTATATTGGGGGGATTATAATGGGAGTTGGGTTGTTTTACATCTGAAAGGCATTTCTTTGCACACAGTGGACTAATTGGCCAGGTCACAGGAATCCCAAAGACTGAGGGTTGGGTAGAGAAAAGGGGCTCATTGAATAGCTCTTAGGAGACAGATGAAATTCTGCCATCAATCATGTTCTTTAACGTGCACACTGTATAGCTTTCCTGCAAACGAAGACAAGGCTTAATGTCTCATCCGATAGACCGTGGCCTTTCCAAGCCCATTTGAGTCACCTTTCTCATGTAGGAGAGGATGCAGTTAACGGTGATAAATCTTAACGCTAGGACAGTTGGGACTCGAACTTGGAAATTTCAGATTATGAGTTACCGCTGAGTTACCCCCTAATTCGAATTAATATTTGAAGATTATATAAGATTCATATTGAAAGATGAAGCAACCTTTATTCTGTCATCTTTGGAAGCAAGTAACTTCTAACAGTTCTGTCTTAGAATTTAACTATGTTCTCCACTAGCTTAGTAACTGATACCCAGTAAACTTCTCAGCATAATAGTTTTAATTCATTGTACAAGAGCCGTTCAACATTGATCGGAAATTATGTGATGAAAGATTTTAAATTCTGCAATGTGTTTGAGAATGGGTTAATTCAATCGGAGGCGAATCAGGCTCGTAATCTTTTGTTTCCAGGTTCGAGTTCCAACTATTCCCGAGTTTAGAGTTTTCTCCGCTAATTCGCGTTCTGTTCTCGGGGAGAAAGACAAAACCGATGGTCTTGGAAATCTGTTGGATGAGAGTAATTCGTGGCCTCTTGTGGAGAAGTTCCAACACTGTAATGTTAACAAAAAAAGATACACCCGCTACTACCCAATTTTTTCGATTTTTTTCATTGAAAAGATATTTATAAGTGCATACTTTTTATTTAAATGAAAAAAATTACGAGAGGAAAAAAATAAAGCACTAGTTATTTTAACTGTAAAGTAAGTATGGCCCACAGCAGAGCATCATCAGAAAAGTAAAAAATAAGAGGAAAAACTAGAATGTTACTTCAAAGTTTGATTAGGAATTAGAGCAACACCTCTGATGACCTTGAGGGTGGAAATGTTTTTGTTATCACAGAGTTTATTCAAAATTTGAATCATTTTGATGACAAAGAAGATGCATCTAATTTCCAATTTGCCCTTATTTCCAAAAGAGTGATACTGTTCTTGCAATAATCACTGGGACATTAGTCTACCTTTTATTCAAGATAAAGTTCTTTGCATTATTTTATTTCACAGAATTAAACATATGGTTGATGGAAATTTCGAGATATACGTGGGGATTCAGAAGTGGTACATAATGAGAGGGTCAAAATTTTTTACTTAGGTATATTCTTGAAATATATTTAAAGTTTCAAAAACCTGTAAGTAGTGGTACAGTCGCTCAAAAAAGTATCCGAACGCCATCGTTGATTACAGAATTCAGAAAAAATATCTGGCAACGATTTTTTTAGAAATCAGTGATCTGGCAACCTTCGTGTCACGTGACACGAAGGTTGCCAGATTACTGTCACGTGACACGAAGGTTGCCAGATTACTGATTTCTAAAAAAATCGTTGCCAGATATTTTTTCTGAATTCTGTAATCAACGATGGCGTTCGGATACTTTTTTGAGCGACTGTACCTACTAAATGCTATTTAATTTTATACATGGTCTCTTACGCTTCTGGCATAGATTTAAGCTGGGGTGAGGGGTTGTTGCTGTAACCCTGTGAATCCTTGATTTAATTGTTTCATCTCGGGGTCTGGTCACTTGTTAACCCTTTAGTCTCGAGGTGTGGTTGGTCATTAACCCGTAGGGTACCAAAATTGTAATTGGTTGATCTCATTTTTCTGCATTATGGTGTGACGTGTCGCTCATTGCTGGAGAGTCTGAATGAAAAGGTCATATAGCTGGCCGGGAGCCACATCCATGGCTTTTACAGACGTGTTTTGGAATCTGTGCAGAGATACTGATGTGCTCAACCACACGAGCAATTGCCCCTGTACTTCCTGGACTTCTAGAACAATTACTGTGTGACAGCATTATCAGTCAATTATCCTACTGCAGAGAAAGTTGTACTTGTCTTCACACTGAAAGCCTATAAATATGGATACTTCCTGCTGAAAGGTTTGGTTCGAGTCGACTTTAAATACTGACTGTTAAGGCTTTCCATGCCCTCTGCCAGTGACCTCTACATCTTCATCGTAGAGTTACTGGCTGGCTTCCATAACGCTCAAGCCCATAACCCTTGCTCTCACTTCTACCCAAGTCTGACAGAACACCTCCTGTTCAACATTGTGCTCCGTCATCTCCTGCACCTGGCCCCGCAGTCTGTCGGAACGGTATTTGTGCGTCACACGATACATTACGACTATACCTTGCTGGATGACTTCGTTGACGTGGACTTTGATGATTTTGTGGAGACTGTGAAGGCTTCAGTCATCTTTTGTCATCTGTTCTGTAGTGATGTGAGTGTGGTGATATGCGTGTGAATCCTCGCCGGCATGCATGTTAGATTTTAGTTGTATGCCAGAGCAGAATGGGATACAGCATGTCTGCTGCGTGTTAGATTTAGACGGTTTCATAGCGAAGGGAAAATTTTTTACTTGTGAGCTAGGCTATTCGGACTGTAGAAGTCTGACGGGTGTTTACATATTTAATCTTTCCTTCATGACTGACATTCCCCAGAACGATTGGAAGTGTTTGGCACGTGACCAAACATGTCATGAGACTTCTTTTTTACCCACGTGTCAGTGAAGTGGTGTGGGAATACGACTGTTTGGATGATATTTGCAAATCATCCACAAAATGTTTCATAGACCTTTTGCTTCCGCCATCGCTTACAAGGGAAGGTTCTACGAGAAACGTCTATTGGATAGATTTTGCATAGACTCAGTTGATTTAGAGAAACTTGGCTGTCCACGTTTTACAGATTTACCTAAAATATCAGGAACTGAATGTGGTTATCACAAGGGCCGTGATGTGCATTGCACTCAAACCGAGACTGCAGCATTTAGTACCTGAATGAAGGAGTATATCGAAAAACGCCTCGTGTTCTCACGATGTACCACTCATTACTCGGACAGCCACAAGATCAATTAGTAGTCTTCCTTTTCTGGGACTTTTTTGAGGAAGAAGAAGATACTCCCTATTTTAACAAAGAAGACCCCACCTTTATCGAGAGATCGGTCTGAGCTCGCAATTCATTGGCAAAAAGACGAGGAGGGTGAAAAATATCCAAAATCAAATTCCTGCAGACATAGACATTAAAGTGATGAAAAGAGATGATTTGTGGTTGTTCCAGGTCGGTACTCTGAATTACGGTCTTTACAAGTGAAGCAACGGGCTTCATTATTTTCTTCAATATCGGGGAAATGCACATGGAAACTCCACACTACGAAGCTGCTTCGTCAGCAAGGTAAAAAAAAAGCGCCGATGATTTCTTCACTCCCGATAAAACATTTTATTTTTACTTGTTCCCCAAATCTGTAATACGGGTAGATAGTACCGTATACTGTCCAGCCGTTATGAAAATATGTAAGCCATCTTCTCTGCTACGTTTCAGGTTATGATTTCCAAAAATAGAAAGCTATTAGAACCTCAAGAAACTGGCTAATAATCACACACAAATCGCCAACAGCGACAGCTATCACCTCATGCTTCATTGTTTTTCCAAAGCTTTGGGAGAATTATTGGGATTTGACAAAATCTGCAGCTGTATAGCAACACAGTGTCCAAGTATGCTATCGACATTAATGCGGGTAAATCTGTATTTATGTGTACTCCGACATGATCGTACCTCATTTACTAGGTGACACTTGTGCAGAACTGTTTCATGTGACATACCCTCCACGGCGAATAATGAAGCCACAGAGAAAAGTTTTGGAAACGCTGATTATTTCCCTCTGGCAAAGAATGTGTTCGAGATGTGAGATTATTTCTACAGGACAGCGAATAGAAATACCTAATAGAAATCTCAGTGAGCCATCCAAAATATTTAATTACCGATTAAGTCGAGTTCGACGAGTAGTTGAAAATACCTTTGATATACTTACTGCTAGATGGAGAATATTTTGGAAACCAATTATTGCTAGTGTTAAAAATGTATATGAAATGGTAAAAACAGCCTGTGTACTCCATAATTTTGTGATGCAGAGTGGTGCTGCAAATCAGTTCACTAGTGACTCTGAAGATACTGATGGTGCCATACAACCAGGCAGTTGAAGAAATGAGGTATTACCGAAACAAATGTTACGGTACATCTCTTATTGTGTACATTAAAATGTTAATTTGGACTACTTTTCAAGTTAGTCATCTGTTTGTTTAAGAGCTTCAATAATGGCAGTTTCAAAGTTATTTTTTTTTCTGAACAATTTTGCATAGGTGCTGGTATCCATCTCTATCACAACCCAGTGAATTCTGAGACACCTCGCTACTGTTTGCATCTTCAGTATCTCTGCATAACATTTTACTATCACTTAATTCAAGAACGCAATTTGCAGCTTCTCTTTAGTTGAACGTAGCGACTCGAGTCGTCAGAGTTGGTGTGAGAGCTAAAAAACATAGATTCAGTTATAAAGAAGCCAGCTTTTTTTTAATGAAATTATCACAACATTAAATAAGATTGTAAGTACTGTATAGTAAAAAGGATGGTTTATTTAATGTAAAGCGTAATCATCATCATCATCATCATCCTCAAGCAGCCATGGGCTACGGAGGTCCAACCAGACCGTGCAATTTAGTTCTCCAAGCAAGTCTATCCTGAACTACATCTACTGCATGTGGCCACTGCACACCAATTCTAACAAGGTCCTGTTTGACATTGTCTGCCCACCGCATCCTAGGTCTCCCCTTCTTTCTGAGGCCTTTAGGCACACTGTTCATAACCCTATTCGCCAATCTATAATTATTCATACGGGCAACATGGCCAAACCAACGGAGTCTCTCTCTGCACAATATGCTGCTTAAAGGAGGTTGCTTACTCCTTTGCCTAACTTCATCATTAGTTACAAAGTTGAACCACCTAATGCCCAAGATACTGCGTAAGCATCTGGAATCAAAAGCATCTAGTTTCCTGTTATCTTGTTTACAAAGTGTCCAAGTTTCACTACCATAACTAACCCTAGAAAGAACCAAACTATTATACAATCTAATTTTAGTCTTTAGGTGTATACGCCTATTTCTCCACACTCTCCATAGATTCTTAAAAGTCCCGGCAGCAATCCCTATTCGTCTGTTAATCTCATGCCGCACATCACCATTATCTGTTACAAAGCGTAATCAGTAAATGGTAATTCTGATTGCATGGTCATAACTACCATGATGAGTTTCGTCACCTTAAACAAAGAATGGCATATTTTTAAAGGATTTCCGAGCTAAAATTTTTGATTCTGAGCAACCAGGGTTAAGAAATTAAGTATTATTAGAGCTGGCAAATTTTGCCCAGGTTACCTTTAAAGAATAACTATGGAAAAAAAGAGTTTATCATACTGCACAGAGATATTACGAAAGTTACATACAAAGCTTGTAGAACATTTTTGGCTCTCGTAAAAATTATGAGGTGACTTTTAGAATTTATATTTTAGCATTTAAAAAGCAGTAAAATTTTGTCCAACAGCTAACATAATGCTTTCTGCATTAAAATATTCAGATTAATACTGAAACGATTTTTTGCCCAAAAATGGAAAATAAATTATTACGGTTGGGAAGTGGAATAAATCCTCCCATCAAGGCGTGCAATATTTCCTATAAAATGTGCAGCTACAATATTGTGCAGAAGCTGAAGAGAAATTTGAGAAGAAGCTGAAGCAACATTTCTGTTTTTTTGCAATTAGATGTAACCTGCTGCATACAGTTACATTCATAATTTGATAATATTTTTGTAGATTTAGCCCACTATTCCAAACAGTTGGGGGCCTCCCGAAACGTTTTGTGCCAGGGGCCTTCAGATACCTAATTCCGCTATAGCGAAATATCGAATTAAAATTGTAGGAAACATATGCAACAATAACCTAAAACAAAGTTCAAAAAATTAGATTTATATACGTATATGTGGCCAAAGATGAACTACATGAGCTGATTAAACATAAATCTATACTTAATATATCTAATGTTTTAAACTGCCTTTCACAAGCTGATTAAACACAAACCTATACTTAATATACCTAATGTTTTCAACTGACATCTAAAGATTAGGAGATGGTTGACATGATGTTCATTTCAATTTCATGTTAGAAATCACTATTTTAAAGAGCAATGGGAAAATTCCTTTAAATTTGTTATCAATAGCCAAAAAACTTACATTCGATGCACGGGCGTAACAAAGAGACTACGGTTGATGGGGAAAAGAATGAAAATTTGCCAACTCGGAAATTAATTTTCCCAACTGAAAGAGTAAGAACTTTACAGAAATTTAATTATGTATCTCTGCTGTCACTAACGTACCCTGAATTTCGTTCAGTGTGTGTGATCCTAGTCATGATTATACAAAAAACTACTTCTTTCCGTTTCCTACTTTTACCAAATTCCCGTCGAATTTTGACAAGTTTTTCACATTGTATCAACTCGCCTTAATTTCACAAAACCTAACCTATTCTTTACAACTCGTTTATATTTTACCCATTGGCTTCAAATTTTGCCCACTTCCCAAGATTTGCAAAATTTTTCTCCATTACGCCAACTGTACTGAATTTCAAACACCAATACCACTTTAACATTTCTTCCTATTGCTTTTGGCTTTGACAATTGTCGGTTAGTGGATTTGACAAAAAGTTGTTCCACCTCATCTTTCGAACGCGAGAGCGAAACTTAATGATTTACGTGTCAAACGAAAGCTTTGTGACTCGAGAAGTGTCGTAGGGTATAAAAAATTGATCCCCAATGCTTTCTTCCCTTCCTAAAAAGGGGAAATATGAAAACAATTCTTCCCCAATATCTTCAGAACGGCAGTGCCGAAAGTAATAAACTATTCGTCAAATGAGTTCTTCTGACCCAGGGATGTCATTAGGTTACGAAACATTGACACCCCATGCTTTTCCACCCTAAAAAAATGGTGTGAAATCGATTGTCCCCTATATCTCCTGAAAGCAAGTGCGGAAAGTAACAAGGTATGTGTCAAATGAAACCTTGTGATGTGGTGAGTGTCATAGGCTATAAAAAGTTCACACCTCCATGCATCCATTTCCCTTAAAATGGAAACTGCGAAAGTTGTTCTACTATATCTTGCGAATTCGAGGGCCTACAGTTATGAGTTAGATGTGAAACGAAAACTCATATAATGACTGTTGTAAACTATTACGAATTTTGCCACCATTATCTGATAAACCATTATCCACCATTATCTGACAAAAAAGGGAGGGGAGGATTTTCGCGAGGTTCGACTTTAACGAGTCGTATCTGAAATTATAGCTTGTGCCGTCTCCAATGTCATAGGCTGGCTCAAAGATGACTCCAAAAGGGAGGAAGAAATGTGGTCGATGTTCATGAGTCATACATCAAATGAAAGCTTTTGAAAGTAGGTGTTTTAAGAGACTAAAAACATATCTTTTATAATTTGACTAAATGTATCTTTCTTATATATTAAAAATTTTATAAGAATACTTATCTTCCTAGATGGCCTTTAAAAGTAGAAAATAAACTTACTTTACGGTATGTCTTAAGCATATCGATTGTGCAATCAGTCATTGAGTTCGTATTCCCTTCGAAGGAAGATAGGCGGCCGATTTACCTATAGACAAGATTGTCGTCGCCCTATCTTCCTTTGAAATGAATAAGAACTCAGTGACTGATTGCACCATCAATATGCTTCAGGTTTGCTTTCTAGGGCCACATAGGAAGATAGGTTTATTTTTTACTTTTTCGGGACATATAGAAAGATATTTTTTAGATATTTTTTAGATATTTTTAAAAGATAGGTATTTTTAAAATTTTTCAGTTCACAACTTGCTTGTATTTTATCAAGTGGCTTCAGATTTTACCAACTCTCCTTAATTGCACAAAATCAAGCTCAGTTTTCACAACTCACCTGTATTTTACCAAGTGGTGTCCAATTTTGCCAACTTCCCTACATTTTGCCAAATTGCTTTGATTTTGCGAACTCTCCTTAATTCACAAAAACAATCCCAATTTTTACAAATCTCCTAAATTTCCATGTCACTTCAAATTTTCAAATTCCCCAAGATTTCGCCAAGTTTACAGGATTTTGCCAACTCTCCTTAATATTACGAAACCAATCCCAATATTCACAACTCGCCTATATTTTACCAAATGGATTCGAATTTTGCCAACTGCCCTAGAATTTTGACAAGTAGCCACGATTTTGCCAAATTACCGTAAAGAAAAAAAAATCCAAATTTTCCCATCTCACCGGAATTTTTCCAACCTCCCTAGATTTTTGCCGAGTTACCTCGATTTTACCAACTCGCCATAATTTTACAGAAGAAAATCCCAATTTTTTACATCTCACCTGAATTTTGCAAAGTCACTCCGAATTTTACCAGTTCCCAAAGACATGGCAACCCTTCTAGATTTTGCCAACTCGCCATAATTTTACAGAAAATAACTAATTTTTACATCTTATCAGAATTTTGCAAAATCACTCCGAAATTTTCCAACTCATCAAGATTTTACCAAGTTGTCTCGATTTTGCCAATTGCCCTAGATTTTTTCAAGTTGTCTAGATTTTGACACTCTATATTTTGCTAACTCCCTTTAGTTTTACAAAAAAAAATCCCATTTTCACAACTGTTCTGGATTTTACAAAGCCGCTTCGAATTTTGTCAACTCCGATTTACTTTGGGGGGAGTAAATCTCCCTCCATCGCCACATAGCTACGCCCCTGATTCGATGAGATACATTATCCACAAAACAGCATTTCTTTCAAAATAAGTGGCACATTTGGATCTTTTGCCATAGAACGTTTCCTTAATTTCTTTTCTTTTAGAAATCGCGTAAGTTCTTAAAGCGCTTTTGGCAATCATCAGCTAAAAATAGTAAGATAAAAAAATCAACAGAAGTTAATTTCACATAATGAAATGTGGTAACAAAAGATGAGGCGAAACTAGTTTCACTTATGATTTTCGAGTGTGAATATTGATTCAATCCTGAATAAACAATACCATTATATGTCATATTTAAACAACTGGTTTAGCCTGCCTGTGGTGCTATATTAACTAGTGGTCTCAATAGTATATATTTATAAGTAATAGTTTCAAATTTATGTAGTAGAGATCTCTAGTTAATAATTTAAATTTAATTGCCTCTTGTATTATCAGAGTACTATCAGAGACTTTGAAGTCAAAATTTTTTTTAAAAAACTTACATGCTATGAAGTCATAACACAGTTGCATCCACAAGGGGGGAATTATAATCATGACCCTTTGGAGACCATGAATAACACTTATTTCAAAAGGCAGTCCCCAAAAATCAGACACTCACACATCCCTCAATATCAGATTCGAACATGTCAGAAACTCTCTTCAAAACTTCTGCGTACACCACTGTGATTATTTTATGAAAGTGTAGTTGGAGCATTTATCAAATATTCCTTTGAAACAAAGCTATGCCAATTCTAATGTATTGCAGAGTCACTTGATACAGTTTAAGACATTCCTCATAATTACATTGATGGAAAACAATAAATTAGGTGCAAGGAAGTGTAGGGGCAGGAAAATGCCATTGTGCTAGAAAACCAGAAAAGTAACATAGAGTTAAAGTTAAGCGATACTCTGATATGGATCTTTTTTTTCTCTTTCGACACAAAACGTTCGCTGTTTTGTAAAACTGTCTTTTCTGAGCTCTTTCGCTGCTTCCTCAGCACAACTATCAAGCCAAAGATTCCTATCGATTTTTAACTGATCCTTTAGAGTAGTTGCAAGCGTTTTTTTTTACTTCTTTTTTTTTTAATAAGATGTGCAGAATCCTCTCAATCATTAACGGATTCTTTAGAGCAGTTACAGGAGAATTTTTTTTTAGATGTGAAATATCATTAGATTGACCAAAATCGTGTTTATTTTTTACAGTACTTAAAATATGCTTTTTAAAGAGATTTCTTTCGACGTATTTGCCAACTATTAAGGAACACATCACTCTGAATTTAACGACAGTTAATTTTAGAGGAAGAATTGTCTTGAACCAGCTGGGATACGAAAGCCTGGTAAAGTCGGGTGCTCTGACCACTGAGTTATCGACTGCCGATTACGCTTTCCTCTAATTGATGCTATGAACTTTCGTATCCCATCCGGCTGAAGACAATTTTTCCTCTAAAACTGATCGACGTTAAATTCAGAGTGATATCTTCCTTAATAGTTGACAAATACGGTCGAAAAAAATCTCTTCAATTTAAACAATTGTATACTCAGAATATACTTGCTGTCTTCATGGTATAGTTGTCATTGTTTTTTGACATTATCAACTGGGACAAAGAAACCTTCATGAGACAACTAGAACTGTGTACTGCTATGGTTGTATGTGTTGTTTTTCTGCTGAGGTCCTGCCATCCTCTCAGATCTTCTACTTTGGCATATAAACTGACAGGCTCCTGTCAGACCTCTGTGGCAAGTAGCTGCTTGAGGGGGTATTTATTAATTTTTTTATTGGTAGGAAGTTCATAACATCAATTAGAGGAAATCTCGATCAGCATACGGTAACTCAGTGGTCAGAATTGACATGTTCTCGGGAGGTCATGAGTTCGTATCTACCCATTTGAAGACAATTATTCCTCAAAACGTGATCGACGTTAAATTCAGAGTGATATTTTCCTTAATTGAAAAAAAAAAAGGTTTCATTATTCAAGTCAAGCTAAGGATACAAAGATTTAATACAAAGTATGTATTAATGAGAATATAAGTGCAAAACATTTTATGCTAGACTTTTGATTTTAGTTTTCTACTGGATTTATAACTGGATGTAACCTCATTTCATTGGTTCTACTGGATGTAATCTCATTTCATCCGCACGCGAAGAATTCTTCGCGTGCCGGATGAAATGAGAATACAGTTTTCTTAAGCTCTCTTTAATAATGTATATCAAGATTAGTAGTTTTTGAGTCTGCGCTACCTGGACAGTTATATTCTTATATTGTTCCTGCACTTCTTTTTCAGAAATAAATTCTACTGCCTCATCATTCAAATTACTCTATCTTTCATCATTTTATGAAAACGAGTACTGCTGGTTTCAAGAATATCCTGTTTAAAATGGCCTATCATGGTGAAAAACCTATCATGGTGATTACATGGTATTGTAATAAGATTTTATTATGAGCTCTTTGGCTATTTCTGGATATTTATTTCAAAGCTTCAGTCAGGAACGTACCCAGAAGGGGAATGGGAGAGGGGGGGGTATCGGGCCTTCTAAAAAAATCCTGTCGTCTTATACTAAATCTTAAACTTGTCTATTTGCTTGGAAATCCAAAACAGTTCTCTCTATATATATTTTTTTATCCCCATGTTTTATGTCTGACACTAAAAATAGATTGAAAAGAAAATCTATAAAATTTCATTTCATATAGAGCAGTAGTTCCCAAAGTAGGCGATACGGTCCCCTGGGGGGCGCTGGAACGATCCAGGGGGGTCGGTAGTAGCCTCGGGTGCAATTGGAGGGCGGCGGAAGCTTAAAGAAAAAGGGAAGATAAAAAAATTTTTAAAACCGTTCTTACATGTTTCATCTGTTGTGTTACATAAAGTTAAAGTCGTAGTAATTACTTTATTTTCCAAATAAACACATAAAAGGCAAATTATAACTGATCAATGGTCAAGTCCGCCGACAGGTCTTATCAAAGAAGTGTTGGCAGGCGAGCGTGTTGCGCGTTGTCGGGAAGTCCAGCATCGATGGGCAGGGATATGTGTATCTTTCTGTTTGTTTGCTTAGAGAAGGTAGATTTCCAGGGGAGTGCTGAGTAATTTTTTTATGAAAAGGGGACGGTAGGACAAGTAAGTTTGGAAACCTCTGATATAGAGTATCATTTTAATATTTCCTGTTTGATGGAATGTTTTAGCAATTGGGGAACCCTACCGAAGTCTTATTCTCAGAATGCCTCCCCCCCACGAAGCTAAATTCTCTGAGCCCCGCGAGGAAAAATAAAAAATTTAAATCCTGAAATGATGAAGATAATTCTTTTAAACAAACACAACATTTGCTGAGCTACAATTATAAGACACCTTTTAACAAAATAATGTTCAGATCCAATTTCAGCTTTCTTGTTTTTTTCTTCAAGGAACGAAACTCAAGAACTTCTACTACACTAGTTTACACAGATTTACGTGTTATATATAATTTTATTTACACAATTGGATTTCTTTCTCGTGGAAATCTTAGGTAACTAGACAACATGAATCATTTCAGCTTAACAAAATCCCTAAATAATACCAAGTAACAACTTTCCATAATACTAATTACACCTCCCTTTACCACTTCCGTGTTTTAGTCGAGTTAGTCTAGAACCTTTATGCTTTTTCTCAACCTTTTATGCTTCACATACCCACTGGAAATGTGTATGTAACTGGCGTACCACTTGTATAGATAGATTAAACTATAGTTATAGTAATATTGGATATTTTTACTTTGTTACTAGTTCTAGCGACTTTTCAGCTCTCACGGTGTACCCCAAAAAATTTTACCGCGTATCCCACGTTGAGAACCCCAAGTCTAGGGCAAAGATTTCATTTAAAAATGCAGGGTATGAGATATACTTGTGTAAATCAAGGTGAAGATTTATTCAATTGTGGCAGAAAGAGGATTCTTTTGTTTCGGTTATAAACTACTCACTAGATGGCAGTACTATACCATAACGTTTCTAACATTTTCTCGACTGAAAAAGTTATTTATAGTTTTCTTTGAATTTGTTCACGTAGTTGACAAATCGAAGATTAGGGCAGGTGTCATTTTTTGTTTCAGTTTTTCCACTTTTCAGTTCTTTATCTTTGGTTTTGAACACGTTCATCTCATCATCAGATTTTACGGCTCCCTTTCTAATTATACATTAGTTCATATTAGAATAAATTTAATTTGTAAGTAAGTATGCTTTCTATTGTACTTTTTTACATTAAAACATCAGCATTAATTAATATCGTCCGTTTCAATAATGTTCCAAAAAGCAGCATATTACACGACAAAAAATGTCCGAAAACTATTTTTTACTAAAAAAGGTATGTATTAGATGGACAGTAGTTTGGAATTTCGAACAAAAGAAATTCTCACTGGAAAGTAACACAACGTTCGTCGGCTAACTTTCTTCCTAAAAAGTTCTGTACATTTGGAGATTGAAATTTATTTCCTTTTTTTTATGGGGACAATTATATTGGAAAAGATTTATTTCGAAAACTACAGAAATGAAAAAAAAAGGATATTTTCATTTTACAAACTGCAGGTGATAAGCTTCAAACTGTCTTCACTGAAGAACATTACCTTCAACGACAGGCAGAGGCTCATTTAAGTGGGATGTTCCAGTTTACCCTCCTATTTCAAACATTTTTTGTAGATTTTTGCCTTTAAACATTTAATAACTCCTAAGAATTGATGCAAAATATATCACTAGTTTTTATTTGCTTATTGTTTGCCTTTTTTAATATTTGCTTATTTATTACCTATTTTTTAATCTTAAAAAAATTCCCCCCTAAACATATTTTTAAAATACGTGACGGACGAGATGGGACTCGTACTGGCTCCTACTCCTACAGTCGAATCAGAATCTGTGCTTGCCATCAGGAAGAGCAGGAGTGGCGTCTGTGCATTTGAAAATGAACAAGAGAAAATCTATCTCAGCAAAGTTGCTACACTCACATCCTCAAATGTACTTAGATGGTCATTATAGACCCACTTAGTGAAGAGCCATAAGAATAAAAACTATGTTCTTATAAATCTACAGGAAAAATATTGTACATAAAAATGAACAAACATTTCTAAAGAGTAATAAATTGGAAAGAAAAGGGCATTTTTATGCAATATAGAAAATATCTTTATTAAAAAAATTTCATAGCTAATGAGTACTATGAATTATCAAAATCGTTTCGTTATGTACCTTAAAATATGCTCATATATAATACTATAAAGTTATGTAGCATAAAATACACTGGTTCCCATAAATTAAGAAAATCCCTATGTTAAGTCAATGGGAAGATAAAGTCAAAGCTCTGTAACTTCCAAAACAAAAAAAAACTTTTTTTGTTTTGAAAAATATGATAGCAGATATAAAGATCTCAATCAAATAATCGATATCTCGATTTTCAACAATATTCGTTCAGTATTTAATGAGTTAATGAAGTTTGAATATTTAGCGATAACAATGCTAGCTACAAAAACTGACTTCAGAAGTTAATTAAAACTTACTAATAAGTATTGTATCAGAGTATTTAATAAAATAAGTTTGCATTTTAGAACATTGTGTAAAGAATTCTTTCACTATTCTTCAGTTTTATATAAGTTTCTTAAGATATGCATTACTGTTGTTAAATATTTAAACTTCCATAACTCAATACTGAACGAATATTGTTGAAAATCGAGATATTGATTTATTTGATCGAGATCTTTATCTGCAATCACATTTTTCAAAACAGAGAAGCTTATTTTAGAAGTTATAGAGCTTTGACCTTAGTTTCCCATTGACTTAACTTAGGAATTTTCCATAATTTATGGAAAGCAATGTGTTTCATTAGTACCAATTAAAAAAAGAATTTCTTAATTATCACATTCATTTTTTCCAATCGAAACTTCATGACGTTCACATTCCACCATCAAAATTTCATATTTCTATCGTTAATATACCGTTGTAATATTCCTTTGAAATTTTAGAATGTTCAATCTTTTTCACCGTTAGAAGGCCCAATTACAGTGTTCGAAAGATTCCGAAAGTGCGAATCATAATATTTTATCAATTCCTATCTAATCCTAAAAATAATTTTTCCACTTATCTCTAAATACAAACTATTATCTGCTAAAGCAAAAAATTATGTTCTCCACCCACCCCCTATGTCTAAGAGGTCAATGCATTGTTGCCAATGGAAACATCATGTCGTTCACATTCCACCACCAAAAAATTTGCAATATTTGTTTGAAATTTTGGAATTTGCAAATTTTTCCACCGTTAGAGGGCGCAATTATACTTTTTGGAAGATTTAAAAAGTGTGAATCATAATATTTTTATCAATTCCTATCTAACCAAAAAAATATTCATTTATCTCTAAAAATAAACAATTTTCTGCTAAAACTAAAAAGGTGTATTTTCTCACCCCCTCTGGGTTAAAGGGGTCAACTCATTGCTGGCAGTGGAAACTTCGTGACGTTCACATTCCACCACCAAAATTTCGAATTTCTAAATAAATACATCGTTAGTAATATTCGTTTGAAATTTTGTAATTTTAAACCTTTTCCACCGATAGAGGGCGTAATTTTAGTTTTTAGAGAGATTCGGAAAGTGCATATCGTAATATTTCATCAATACCTATCCAACACAAAAATAATTTTTAATTTATCACTGTAAACAAAAATGTTTGATGTCTACAGACGACAAAGGGAAATTATTATCTCGGTTTTCTTTGAAAGGTCGTCCCATGGCCGAGTGTTCAGCGCGCTTGGCTACTTGATCTAAGGGACCTGGGTTCGAGTCCCGGGTTAAGGCATGGCTGTCTGTGTCGTTTTTCTGCTGAGGTCCTGCCATCCTCACAGACCTTCTACTATGGCATATAAACTGACAGGCTCCTGTCAGACCTCTGTGGGAAGCAGCTGCTTGAGGGGGTATTTATATTTTATTTATTTTTTTTTCTTTGAAAACGATATAAAAATATAATTTTTTTCTCTTTATTTTTGCAATTGATTTCTCATTAGAGTTATTAAATAGAGAATTTTTTCCTGAAGATCTTTAAGATAATTCTTTTACTGGACACTGAGTCACGCCCTTTCCCAGTCTGTTGTTGACACTTTTCTCACATAGAACAGAGCGGAGGTTAGAAGAGATCTCAAAGCAGGCACACTCTCTAGACCTAGATATAGATCTAGATATAACTCGACTGATGGAGGTCATCATCATCAACCGTATGGAGTGGTAGCGGGATCTGCAAATCTAAATTCCATGGAGCATGTTTGGCATGCTCTTGCATTACCTTCATTAAACTTCTTAGACCCGCCAAGAGCTGCAAGTTTTCTTTATATATGAATAGTCCCACATGAATAACACACAGTATGAGGCAACGTTGTGAGGCTTATGCTGCTGCAAGAGGTGATCATACACCTCATTAGTCCTTAATTTGTGTCCCAAATATATAATGCCACTTTCAACACCATTTTGACACTTTCATCTGTAGTATTATGGGACTTTTGTTCCACTTTCAATTTCGATTGAACTCGTCTGTATACGCTTTCCCGCCAGCTTTCTTACAAATTAGTGAACCGATATTTCTTCTCAATATTTCTCCTACAAATACCACTTAAATTACAAGGAAATGCAATCATTAGCACCTAGGAGACTCATATTCATGGTTTGACGGTTTTGTTTTAATCTAATGGATTGCTTTACCCCTTAGAGGAAATCTTTGGATATAATGGACTATATGACGTCGTCATAAGAACTCAAAGAATGAGTACAGGAGTTTACGCCTTCCTTAATAATAATAAAAATAAATACCCCCTCAAGCAGCTGCGTGCCACAGAGGTCTGACGGGAGCCTGTCAGTTTATATGCCATAGTAGATGGTCTGAGAGGATGGCGGGACCTCAGTAGAAAAACGACACGAACAGCCATGCCTTACCCGGGGCTCGAACCCAGGTCCCTTAGATCAGTAGCCTTAGAAAATATTATTTAAGACTTCAAGAGGAGGGATGTAACTACCCCCCCCCCCCTCCAGTCAAATAAGTCATTGATTCATGTTTAGATTAACTTTCCGGCAAAATATTAAAAATGTCAATACTGGTTATTAAGTGTACTAACTAACTTAACTCTTTAAATACCAATCGAATATTATTCAAAATCGAGATTTAGAGAAATTTTATTGAAATCTTCCATTTAACCCAGTGACATTTTCCTCTAAACATTTATTGCCAAAGTTATGAAACTTCGCAGGTGGCTCTCTGTTAATATAACACGTGACTGAATGTAAAATTTAAATTTTCTATAAAGAATTACGACGATAATTTCCAGACATTATATTCAAATTAAAAATTTTTGAAAATGCAAAATGGAACAATGGGAATTCCGTATTTTAAAAAAAATCCTTTTCTGTTAATAACAATACAAACGAAATCGTCACAATATCTTCCCTGTCTGTTTAAACTTTGTTCTTTTCCGAGATTCTTTAGTCGCCAGGAAACCTTGCTGAGATGGAGGCCTCATCCCTTGGGCTGCCGGGTCGAGCTTGCTGCATGCAAAAAGATGGGTAAGGATTTTCATTTCGATTCTCAGGTACAATCTCGCCTATATTTGAATTTACTTTAGTCTTTAAGTTCATTGTCTTAGGCATTTTAACTTTTAGCAGATTTCCTGCTCAAATAATTGTATATTGTGCCAATCTAATGCGATTAAACCTTTAGAAATAATTTTGGTCTATGCTTCAATTGGGGCTTAAGCACAATCTCATCTAGGCGTGAATTTAATTAAGTCTTAAGTTTAAGTTCAGTACCTTAGAAATTCAACTTTTAGCATAGTTGCTGTTCTTGTAATTGTGTCTTATGCCATTATAATGTACATGTGTTATATATGTATGTGATTTACGATTAGCAATAACTTTGTTTTATGCATTAATTGTGCAAGGGATAGGAGGGGACGGTTTTGTGGAATGACAACCATTTACGGGGTATTTGTTCTGTTAGTGGGTAATTTCAATTTTTAAACTACTTAGAAATGTTAAGAATGAATTTTTTAGGTTTTAATGCAGAGAAGAGATCTCATGGTAAAAATAAACGGTTTCGTTTTAAAACGTAGACTGAAAACTGGCTGTTTGCACAGAGCAAATCAAAACTCCTTTGCCTCTGACATATAGCTGTATTTGAATGCATTGATGTTGAATTTTTTAAATTGTACAGTGTGTTTCGTAAGGTAACTGTATGTTGTATTATGTGGAATTGTTGTTAATTGCACAGCGACTTTTCGAAAGCCTTGTATTTTGTAAGAAATTTCAAATACTTTCATCGTAAGAAATTGCAAATATGTGCAAAGGAAATACGAAACTAAAGGTTTCATTGTTTGAAATGCTTTTAGTTTCGTATATTCTTTCTACAACACATGGTTTAGAAGTTGCTTGTGTTGGCAATAATCGTCACAAAAATGGCGTAAATCTGTTGAAGCAATATTTAATCTGTTACGTAACTTAAGATGCGTACGTGTCCCGGATCTAGAAAAAATAATGTGGGATCAAGAACGAGCCGGAACGAGGCTCCAGTATAAAAAAAATTTCCCTGTTTGAGTGGTTTTTCAAAAAGTTATCGAAAAATACATCTAATACACATGTTACTATTATTTTGCCTAAGTTCTGGTTACTATCATTCTTAAAGGGGAGGAAGCATGATCCACATGAATTTTGCTATTATGTATAAACTTACTAGTGATTTCATAAAAAAAGTACACTTTTATTAGCTATTTTCTTTAGCAATAAAAATTAATTTCATTATCTCTTATAGGTTGCTGGAAAGGTCATATTTATCTTTGTGCGAGTAGAATTAATTTCGTTTTTAAGATGAAATTCTTTTCCGTTATAGCGAATACCTTGTGGTATGTGTATAGGAACCCTAACAGTCATACAGAGATTCAAATTGCGATAATATTCTTGGCATTTTTTCAAAACACCCATTTTTTTAGGACACAAGCAAAGCAGCATTTTGCTGTTTTATATATCATATATAAACGACTATTATGGAAGGACTTATGAGTTGAATGGTGTTTTTAGAAACATTTCTCAATTAGTACAGTTAAATTGGGAGCAGCAATTTTTTTTAATTAAATAAATAATTCTCACTCGTTATGGCGATTTTTATGAATTAAAGGATTAATTCCAAATAAATTGTTATACAGTTATTATACAGCCCCTACCAAAATATTAGAGAATTTCCATGTTAATGCCAATGGGATTCTAACTTTGAAGCTCTATAACTTCTAAAATATGAATTTAGTGGAAAAATGTGACTGAAGATAAATTAAAAATCATAATCAAATGCATTTTACATCTCCATTTTCAATATTGTTCATTCAGTACTAAAATACTTCTGGAAGATGGGATATTTAAATATAAATTATTGTTTTACAGATATCATTCATAATTGTCTAATATTCATTACCCAAATAATAAAGAAATAGTCATTACCCAAAAGTCTATAACGTATATTTATTTTATTTAAATAGTTTGGAACAATAAATTTAATTAATTTCTGCGGGAAATTCTTATTACACATTATTGTTGCGAATACATTCCAGCTTCCATAACTCAATACTGAACGAACAAAATCCAGATTTAAATGAATTTTATTGTGATATTTTATTTATATTCAGTCATAGTTTTGCATTAAATTCCTATTTCAAAAGTTATAGAGCTTTGAATTTAGATTCCGTTTTGGCATGACATGAAATTTCTCTGAGTTCTATCAAGTCTTGAATCGTTGCTTCTCTGATAACGAAAAGAAAGTCGCAAGTTCAAATTTCTACTTTAAACAGAAAAAATTATGTTGTTATTCGCATTATTTTACATTAAGCATGTGGCGAATTTTTTGAATAAAATATGATACACAGAAGACTAACTAATTTGGTTCGGCTCCAATCATAAACATAATACATACAGCATAAAAGTTAAATATGAAACTAAAACACGTTGTTTAAATTATGTGTTTTTAGTTTAGGAGTTTCTTTAAGAGGTTTGAGGAGTTTTTCTTTTTCTTTTCCAGGAAATTCAGGCTTTGTATGCTGGTTCCTTAGTCTTATGGTGTCATTTCGCCCCTACTGTTACAGAGGTCACTGTATCGAGTGGGGGATGTCCTGTCTGTTGTACATGTAAACGTCCGGACTGAGACAGTGGTCGGGTTCAAGAACTGGGCCATCGTGTCAGCTTAACCGGATAGAGGCTGGGTTGGAGAACCTGGCTACTTTCCAGGGGGCCTTGTCGCTTGTCGAGAGAAAACCTGAACAAGGTTCCTCTCCTATCTGTGTAGTCTGTGCAGGTTGGATCCTCCCTCAGCTTCTCAATAATGAGGGGAAGGTAAGTTCTTTGCGGCAGGCTCCCTAACCAATCTTGGCTATTGTGCTTCCTGGTGCATCACTATTTTGGTGTATTTGGTATTTTTAATTAGTTTTTTTTTTATCGTTTGTGCGTCTTTTCCTTTCGTTTATTTTCAAGTAACGAATAATAACAACAGAGTACTTTAATTAATTACAGAGAGTAACTTTAAAAACACAGGAGTTTTTTATGAGTTTTTTCTTTTCATTTTTTTTAATCAAAAATGAGTAATTTTATATAATTTATTTTTAAATAATAGTCATAGAAAGTATTCTATTGTTATTTTTATTTTTTACTTGCTTACTTTTCGTTTATTTTAACAAAAAATAGTTTTTTTTATGCAATTTATTTTATTTTGCATGATTTTCTCATCTTTTATTGTGTGTTACACTCCCCAATTCGAGGCGAGTAGCTATGAAGGGACTAATTCGCCCACCCATCAGTTGTAAGTAGTTTAGTCCCAACCCACGGTATCCCTTTTGCACAGTGCTTTCCCCCCTATTATATCACTGGTCACGCCCCCTCCACCCTTTATTAATATTCATAATTAATAATTCATAATTATTAATTAATTGATTAAAAATTTCCTTTCCCTTATTAAAAAACTCCCCCCTTTTAACCCGTGTCGCCATCTGGTGTCTATGAGGAGTACTATTTTTAGAAAAAAAAAACTATTTTAGCTATAATTTCCCGATTTTTGACTCCCCATTTAAGCCCTTGGTGACTATGATGAGTATTATTTTTAGAAAAACATCTATTTTAGTCGTAATTATTCCCAGACTCCCCCCTCATTAAAAAATCCCCTTATCAAAAGTTCCACCCCCTCATTAAATCACCCCTTTATTAAAATTTCCTCCCCTTCATTAAACTGCCCCCTTATAAAAAGTTCCCTTTATTAAAACTTCACTGATCACAAATTCCCTTGGTATCCACGTTATTTTTTCAAGTCCAGCTAGACTTTGGGGGCAACGATTGGATGATGCAAGCCTCTAAATATTTGCAAAACTTTCGATGGTAGCCCCTCACATAAAATCAACGCCCAAAGTTGTATATTCTATGTATTTATTGCTTGGTCTGTAAATGGTAGCTAGGTAGTCACTGGAAGGAGAGCTATGCACCAATCCCCTGTGATGATGCATAGAACCAGCCAGGCCTAGCACGTAATGTCTGACCCTGCCTTCTCGTGGTGCAGTCCGTTAGTACCTTTCAAAAGAGATACTCTCTTGTGGAAGTGAACGGAAGGGGAGGGCTGCCAGATTAGTGTGGCCTACTGATCTGGACAACTATGGCTACTTTTTTTTTCTACCCTCCTGAGGAGTGGTCAACCACACAGGGTCCTAGTGCTCACCATATAAACCTACCGGACTGGACTGAATTAAGGCTCTGAGGTTGATTATGTATCCTGATTTTGCTGCACTGGTGGGCTTCTGTGGAGGGAAAATCTTCCGCTGTGTTTTCTGTTTCTTTGTGGGTTGACAGCCCCAAGTGAATAGATTCACAGGATAAGTTTATCAGCTGGTGGATAATCCTGAGCAGAAGTCATCGCAGGCACCTGAACTCTTTGCTTCTATTGGCATCGTCAAATTCTACATTGGAGGAATTCTTCCAGTGTAGATGGCTTCAGCCTTTAGTGGTGGGGGAACGGGTCTTTGAACCATGTCTGCGATTAGGGGGCTGTTTGATATTGTCGGCATTTCCTCTCTCAATAAACATAGTTTCTTTAAACATCCCACTAACCATTTTCTCTCCATAGGTAGTTGGAATGTGAGGACTCTGCACAGAGCTTTTTCTCTTGATGTCCTCGCACAAGAATTCCACCATTATAATTTAGATATTCTCGGCTTGCAAGAGACCAGATGGACAGATAAAGGTCAGATTCTTAAAAATAATCTTAAATTTCCCTTTTCAGGGAGGGACGACAATAAGCATCACCAAGGCGTGGGTCTCCTTCTCAGCAGACACGCTAGTGATGCTCTTCTAGGATATGAGTGCATTAATGAAAGGTTTCTTACAGCAAAATTTCAGACAAGCGTTAAAGACCTGAATATTATCTGCTGTTATGCCCCCACTGAGGATGCCGATGTGGATGAGAATAATAGGTTTTATGAACAACTTCAGGATATTTTTAATTCTGTCAAGAAAGGAGATATTACCCTTGTTCAAGGTGACTTCAATGCAAAGTTGGTACTGACTCTGACCTTTGGGGAGGAGTAATAGGCCCTTTTGGTATTGGTAGCTGCAATGGCAATGGGCAACGTCTCCTACAGGTAAGTAAACTCAATGGTTTCAGAATAACTAACACATATTACAAACACCGCGACATACATAAGTACAAGGGCGAGGGTGGCTCAGTCGGTAGCACGCCAGGCTCGTAATCTGTAGTTCCCAGGTTCGAGTCCCAGCTGGGTCAGCGTTGAGATTTATCTCCGCAAAATTCCCCGCCCTGCCCACGATCAGTAGGGGACACCGATGGGCTTGGCCGTCCGTCGCATGGGACGTTAAGCCGTTGCGCCGTGTGCGGGAGGGCCATACCCTGTGCACGTTAAAGAACACGCTTAATGGCCATGACGGGAGGCTACGATCTGTCTCCCAACAGCTGTTCCAGTGGGTCCCCTCCCCCAACCTGGCCATTTAGCCCTTGGTGTGCAAAAAAGTGCTGCTCAGAGGTAAAACAACCCAACCCAAAAAATACATAAGTACACATGGGTTTCACCCGATGGGCTGCATAAGAATATGGTTGAATATATATTAATTAACAGCAAATGGGCTAGTTCTGTTAGGAATACCAGGTCATATAGGGGAGCTGAAATTGGACCTGACCATTATCTTGTTAAAAGTGTCTTGCAACTTAAACTTAAAAAGTGTTCTGCTAGGGTTAAAAAATTTACTTTTAATACTGTAGCTCTGAAAGACCCAGTTATAGCCAAAGCTTAGCATGATAGGTTACTTAATCATTATGACAGTCATGGTTTGCTTTCTACTGAAGTTGAGGAAGAATGAAACCATTTTTAACAGGGTTTTTTGAAAACTAATAGTACTATTTTAAGAAAAAAGGAGCAGAGGGGACAGAATTATTTGAGTGATAAGGCACTTGAGCTTATTTCAGAAAGAAAGAACTGTAGGAATGTCCTTAATCAATACCCTGCTAGTCCTAATAGAAAGCATTACAGAGAACTTAATAAACGTGTAAAGGATCAGTTAGCTGCTGATAAGAATCTTTGACTTGATGGCTTGGCTGACAAAGCCAAGGAAGCAGTTAAACAGCACAACAGCAGAGAGTTGTACCAGATAGTAATGTTTTGTGTGGTAGAAAACGGATAGGTATACAGGGATTGAAGGATAAACAAGGTAAGGTTATAGAAGGTGAGGATTCTGTCATGGCTAGGTGGGCTGAGCATTTCAATGATATTCTAAGCAATGCAGTTAGTTCTATTCCCATTTTTTGCAATGATGATAGATGCATTTATGGCTTTAATGTTGGCCCTATAACACAATCTGAAGTTATTTTGGCTGTTTCTAAACTTAAACTTCCTAAATCCCCAGAGGTAGAAAAAATTACTACAGAAATGCTTAGAGCTGGGAAAGTTTCGTTTACCACTTGGATGACTGAAATTCTGAATATCTTTTATGATAAAGGCATAGTTCCTAAGGATTTTACCAGAGCTATTGTTATCCCTATTTTCAAAAAAGGTGATCGCAGTTCTTGTGATAACTATAGGGGTATCAGCCTACTCTCTGTTCCAGGTAAAGTTCTTTCCATGATTGTGCTTAACAGAATTAAGAATCTGGTTGACAGTCAATTGCGTGATGAGCAATGTGGATTCAGAAGTTGTAGGGGATGTGTGGATCAAATATTTTCAATTAGGCAGATTCTTGAGAAATGTTAAGAGTTTCAGTAACTTTTGGTTGCTAGCTTCGTTGATTTCAAAAACGCTTTCGACTCTGTTGATCGTCATAATTTGTGGTTGATTGTGAAATCACATGGTACACCAGACAAGTTAGTTAACATAATGAAAGCTCTCTATAATAACACTGAGTCGTGTATGAGAGTTGGGAAGGCTTGTAGCAAATGGTTTAGCATTACGTCTGGTGTTCGACAAGGGTGCATTTTGTCTCCTTTTTTCTTTAGCTTGGTTATTGGTTATGTTATGCGAAATTCACTTCAAGGGAAAGATTTTGGCCTTAAATGGCCTGGAGTTACGAATGTTTCTGATTTAGATTATGCTGATGATTTAGCCCTTTTGGCAAATGATGCTCATGAGATGAACTCTTTCATTCGAGCTGTTGATGAGACTGGTAGTAGAGTAGGTTTGGTTATAAACAGAGAGAAAACTAAAGTGATGAAAATTGGACAGGCAGGCTGTGATTCAGTTAATCTGAATGGTTGCAGTCTTGAGCAGATGTCACAGTTTAATTATCTTGGGAGCTATGTAACAGATAATGGTGATGTGCGGCATGAGATTAACAGACGAATAAGGATTGCTGCAGAGACTTTTAAGAATCTACGGAGAGTGTGGAGAAATAGACGTAAATAGACGTATACACCTAAAGACTAAAATTAGACTGTATAATAGTTTGGTTCTTTCTAGGGTTAGTTATGGTAGTGAAACTTGGACACTTTGTAAACAAGGTAACAGGAAACTAGATGCTTTTGATTCCAGATGCTTACGCAGTATCTTGGGCATTAGGTGGTTCAACTTTGTAACTAATGATGAGGTTAGGCAAAGGAGTTTGCAACCTCCTTTAAGCAGCATATTGTGCAGAGAGAGACTCCGTCGGTTTGGCCATGTTGCCTGTATGAATAATTATAGATTGGCGAATAGGGTTATGAACAGTGTGCTTAAAGGCCTCAGAAACAAGGGGAGACCTAGGATGCGGTGGGCAGACAATGTCAAACAGGACCTTGTTAGAATTGGTGTGCAGTGGCCAGATGCAGTAGATGTAGGTCAGGATAGACGTGCTTGGAGAACTAAATTGCACGGTCTGGTTGGACCTCCGTAGCCCATGGCTGCTTGAGGATGATGATGATGATGATGATGATTTATTGCTTTTTAATTAACACTTATCAAAATTTCCACCCTTTCATTAAATCACCCCTTTATTAAAATTCCCTCCCCTTTATTAAAAACTCCCCTTATTAAAAGTTCTCTTTATTAAAACTTCACTGATCTCAAACTCCCATTATTTCTATCCTTTTACAAGTCCAACTAAACTTTGCGTGGCAACGATCGGATGATGCAAGCCTCTAAATAATTGCAAAACTTTCGGTAGCAGTCCCTCACAGAAAATCAACTCCCAAAGTTGTGTATTCCCTGTATTTATTGCGAATTTGTATTTGTTAGTAATTAAACACTTATCAAAAACTCCGTCCCTCCTCATTAAAAACAACCCTTATCAAAAGTTCCCCTTATTAAAACTTCACTGATCACAAACTCCCTTGGTATCCACGTTCATTTTTCCAAGTCCACTAAACTTTTTGAATGGCAACACTCAGAATGGCTGATGCAAACCTCTAAATTTTTGGAATTCGACCTTCATCAGGTCGTACATGTCCCACTATGGGCTGCATACGTGACCAGGTCTCTTCTTATTGGGCGAGGGGTGAAGAGGGTGAATTCCACTACACACTGTCTACAGCACAGTATTTGCATTTGTTGCTGATAAGATCCGAAATCGTCTTTTAATATCTACAAGCTTTATCCACGCCTGAGCGAGTGATGGTTCTTATCACTACATCATCAAAGGGTGAATGCTGACGGGGGGGGGGGTTATCTGTTTACATTTGCTACTGATAAACGAAAATATTTCGGATAACGCTTTAGCTCACGTGTTTACTCCGAACGTATCACGCGAAGGGGGGCTTATCAGATGAAGGTCACTGGACCTTGGTCATGTCGAAAGATGTATCAAAGGTCGTTTATCAGACAGCGATTGACCCTATATAAGCGCTGTCCATCTCGGCCTTCGTCATTCCTTTGCTGCTAGTCAGAAGTTTTATTGCTAGTCACAAGTTCCTTGTTCGAAGTTCTGCTCTTTGCCTGTTATTGCAAGATGTCCAACGTTACTGAGATGTCCGCAGATGACGTCACCAACGTCTTTGACGATCTGGTTGCGATGATTTGACGATCTGGTTGCCAGCGTGAATAGACTGGAGGCCATCACCAAGTGCTCCTCATCACCTGAGGCCCTCTCAGCCAAGCGTGTCTGTCTGCCAGCGCTTCAGAGAGGGGGGAGGCTCTCAATACTGTGCACTACGCATCATCAACTGCCAGGACATCATCTACTGCTGCCGGGTTCAGCCATGCCTATACTCCATTAGATGGCTCACATGCCGGGCCTTCCCGCGCCCTTGACGTCACATCTACATTCTCTGTTCCTGGTGTGAGTTCTCCAGCTGTCACACCTCACTACACCATCAATAACGTGAGGAGTTTTAATTCGAAGACGTTTAAGACACAGTTCGTATCCAGAAGCATGTGGCTCGGAGGGATGGAGAATATTGAAGCTCACAATTTCCTTCCGGTGCTACACACTATGCATGCGAAAATGCTCTCTGATGTGGTCTCCGCAGGTGATTACAGCCACATTCGACTGTTTTCGGTCATCTGACTTGAAGAACCCAGTGAACCTAAGCCAGATCCGCCCAAATGAACTAACAGCGGAACGATTCATGACTGCATTGGACAGTGTGATCCAATCTAACTAATCACTTGGTAGCCACAGCGACCTAGAATTCGACTTTGTGTGTGCCAATCTGGAGCGTGTCGGTCGCGGTGGCAATGGTAAATGTACAGCACCTGAGATGTGTAATCTTGTCAATGTCCGGTCATTTGTGAACAAGAAGGGTAGTGTCACAAAAATCGTCAACAGTGATTCCATTTGTCTTGCTAGAGCTCTCGTCGCTGCACGTGAGCTCTGTTTAAAAAACAAAGGCCTGCCCAATCAATACACAAAAATCAGAGATTATCGTTGTACACAACAGGTGACATTAGCAAGATTTAGCTCCATCTGGATGCAGGGATCCCCATCGGTCCCTGTAGTCTACCTGAAGTGCATCTATTTCAGACACATTTTGCCAGCCATTTCCGGATCATTGTTTATTCTGCTGACAACGCCTTTTTCCCTATTTTCATCGGTCCTGAAGGTGAGAGTAACATTTACTTATTATTTAACCAGGGACATTACGATGTGATAACTAAACCGGCGAGGTTTTTTGGTAATAAAATGTTCTGTCCAAAGTGATTAAAAGGTTATAACCATGGTCACGTTTGTAAGGGCACCTTCAGCAGGTGTCTTTCAACCAATGTGCTTCATACTGGGGAGCCGCTACTCTGCACGTTGTGTCACGTGTATTTGCGAGGCGCTGAATGTTTTCAGGCGCACCTTGTGAAAATGTGTCAGACAGTATGTAGGGTATCAGCATTCACGATCCCCAGAAAAAGCATGTTTGCAAGGTTGATACTCTAAAATTCGTCGAGCCCTGCAAAATTGACCCTGTCGGCTAATACTACCTTTACTTTGACATAGAGACAGTGCAGTGTGCCAATGGATCTTTGAAACCCATACTGTGCGTGGTCATGTATCAGGTGGATGAAGAGTGGGTTTATGCCTCATATCCGGAAACAGATACCTTCGTGGACTGGCTTCTGGCCGAAGAACGTCCTGGGGTTCAATGATTCAAGGACGTCACAGTCCTCGCCCACAATTTAAAAGGCTTTGATAGCATGTTTATCATTAGTTACCTGTACAGAAAATTTTTAAAACCGGATCTTGTGTTCGATGGATCTAATATTTTAGGTATCTTTTACCTGGCCTTAAAATAAGATTTATCGACACATTATCCTTAATTCAGGCTCCTCTTTGCTCCTTTACAAAGACCTTTAACTTGGAGATGGTGAAAGGTTTTTTCCCCTTTAAATTCGTGAAGGAGGAAAATTTACAGTATGTAGGGTCTATTCCGGATCTGCTTTTTTTCCAGCCTGAAGACATGGAGCATGGGACTCTGTCAGCATTCGATCAGTGGTATGCCACAGCAAGCCTTGAACCCTGGGACTTTCAACAATAGCTTCTGTATTACTGCAAGGCAGATACAGAGCTGTTATGGCGAGGCGCCCAAGCTTTCCGTCAGGAAATTTGAATCTAATAGGCGTAGACCCCTTCGCAGGTGACCTCACCATTGTGGGCGCTTGCTTGCACATTTTCCGTGGGAAGTTTTTGCAAAAGAATACCCTTGGTATGTGCCCTGCCCAGGGGTATTCTGCAAGTAAAGACTGGCAGTCCTTGAAAGCTCTCACGTGGTTGGAGTATGAGGCTTCCAAGGACAATATTGAATATTCCTCTTGATTCTGCAGTACGATCCTGCAACAAAAAAGGGGGGTGTCTATGCGGGGTACATAGATACTTTTCTGGGGTTGAAGCAGCGTTACTCCGGGTTTCCCCCTGACGTGCAGACCAACAAGCAGAAGGAAGCCTTTTGTGAGGCCTTCTTCCAGGCGGAGGGGGTTCGAATCCTCCCCTCGAAAGTTGAAAAAAATAGCCTTAAGCATACTCTTTCCAAGGTCTCGCTTAATTCGTCATGCGGAAAACATGCGCAGAACATGAGTCGAACCCAGACGACCATCGTGAGCTGTCCTGTCAAGTACATGGAGCTCTTGACAGACGACTCACTGTTTGGGACTGACATCGCTGTTGTCAGTGATCAGGCGGTGTTAGTCACAGACAAGCCTGCGGAATCTGCCACTCCTCCAAACACCTGTGGAAGCTTGATTCTCACCGCAATGGTGACGAGTCACGCCCGACTTAAATTGTACGAGCTTCTGTCAAAATTAGGAGCTCTTGCGCTGTATTCGGACACAGATTCCGTGATTTATTCGACGTCTCCCCGCGACATCTATACCCCTGCACAAAACCCGTTTCTCAGAGGTCTCGTCGACGAAATCACATCAAAGCATGGTCCCGATGCACGTATCACTGATTATGTCAGCGCTGGAGCTAAAAGTTAAGCCCTCCATCTGAGTAATGGTGATGAAATTCTAAGGGCCAAAGGTATATCTCTCACGAAGCAAAATAGAAGTAAATACAATTTCCAACTGTTAAAATCCATGGTATTAGATCAATCCCCCTCCAATGTCCCTTTCAACCTGGTTCGCAATAAAGTGGATGGGTCACTTACGAATAAGCCCATGGTAAAAAGGTTTAAAGCCAACCTTGATAAGCATTATCTCAGCTCAGGTTCGACTGTTATTGTACCCTACGGGTATAATGACCTGGGATTGGATAACCTTATTCAGCTCATGGATGAGTAAATACAGGTTTTATTTCAATGTACATAGTGGATCACACATATTTCAATGTTCATAGTAATTCTTAATTTATTATTATTATTTCAATGTACATAGTGGTTACACATATTTCAATGTCCATAGTGGACCTTAATTTATTATTTCAATGTCCTTAGTGGATCTTATAATTTTTATACTGCTAAATATTTTCTACACATATTTTGATGTCCTTAGTGGATATTAATTTATTATTATTTCAATGTCCTTAGTGGATCATAATTTATTATTTCAATGTCCTTAGTGAACCTTAATTTATTATTTCAATATCCTTAGTGGACCTTAATTTATTATTTCAATGTCCTTAGTGGATCTTAATTTATTATTATTTCAATGTCCTTAGTGGATCTTAATTTATTATTATTTCAATGTCCTTAGTGTATCTTAATTTATTATTTCAATGTTCTTAGTGAACCTTAATTTATTATTTCAATATCCTTAGTGGACCTTAATTTATTATTTCAGTATCCGTAGTGGATGTCATGTATCCACAGCGGATCTTATAATTTTTTTATACTGCTAAATATTTCCGTAATGTTCCTTATAACACACGGTGTTGTCAACAGCTTTTGAAATCTGTATTTTTTATACTGATCTTATATGTGTATTTTTATACTGCTAGACATTTTTGAATTTTATTAGCAACATCATTGTCTTTGAAACTTGTTAAATATTTCCGTAGTGGTTTTATACTGCTAAATATTTCCACAATGGATCTTATTTGAAATTGTCATATGAATTATCACCACTGTTTTATAATTGTAACTGTTGATATGTTTAATAAAAAAGGTTTCCAAAAAATCATTCTCTTTATTTCCCAACACTAAACGTAGTCTATGTGGGAGGGAATAATTTAAAAGTAAGAGGAGCCTCGACATTGTTTTTACAGGAGTTCTAAAGATGGAGTATTGTCAGCACAGCGAGCTACAGCAGCGCAGTGCGACTTAGGGACTGTCTACCCATCAACTGCAGCGCGCTGCCGATATTTCCAGCATCCACGCTACAGAAACTCAATGAGGCGATGCTCCCTAACTTGCTCTGCAGCAGCGCGTTGATTGGCTCTCCTCTGCGCTCTCTCTGCATGCACTAGCGCCATATAATGGTGCTGTAAAAACTAATTCACTGAAAGAATGAACAAGAGGCGTATATCAGTTTTAATTTCATTTATTGGATATCACAAATATTTAATACATTGTTTTTATCACACATTTTTAATACATGGTTTTCTAATGCAGAATTTTAATACATGGTCTTTTAATACAGAATTTTAATACATGGTTTTTTTATCACAAATTTTTAACACAAGTCTTGGAAATCATTTTTTTTTTACAGAAGTCTTCAAACAGATATCTTCAATATGAAGTCCATTCAAATAATTTCCTTTTCTTACGTCGGATGGGAACAAAGTCGCTAATGTCTTATGGAGCGTGAGCAAAAGTCTCTGATATTGGCTGTCTGGGAATGTTGACCTTTACTTTGTGGAGGGCTTCCAATTGTTGGTTAAATAACAGGTAATTTTTCAATACAGCCAAGTACTTTTCAGTTTTATCATCAACATCAGATTCAAGTATTTTCTTCATCTCCGTGTCTAAATCACGCACTTTTTTCACATGTTTCGCCTTTGAACAGCTTTCACTGAAATCATTTTCGAAATAGGGACCCCAACAGTGGTAAGGCCGCAGTAAGGAGAGGAAGTAGAAATCCCGATCCCTTTTCCAGGAGACGTGTCTTGTGATGGACAGATGCACGTTTGGAAGCTAAACTTCTTATGACAGTCTTGTGACTTCGTAAATTCTTTAATACTCGATGAGAGACATGCACATTCCCTTTTAAGAAATTAGTACACACTTCACGTGGAGCATACATCTGAGGATCGGAGATGTAATTCAACAGAGCTGCAAGTTGCTTTCCCCCAAGTTTTGGTAAACACTGAAGGAACGGGTCTTGAGATCTAACTTTCATTTGGGACAGAGAGTATTTCGGGTTCTTCAGAAGGGAGGATCTTGGCACATAGCCTTTCACTGTCAAACGTTCTGGGATGGAGGTCCACGCATAAATAGCCACAGGGAGGTTGTGTAGCTAGTCTATAAGCATCGGTCAGGAGTTTGGAATGATGTGGAAATACTTGTCTTGTCAGATGCGTTATTTGTGAAGCGTCCCGACAGTTGCGAAATAAAAACATACAGTGAGCATTGAGTAATATAGTCCTCGAATGTCTTCCCTTTAAAAACAGAATTTGCAAGATCAGGACAATCGTGATAATTTTATGATGACCTCCACGAATGAACAATTGAGATATGCGTTCACTGGCCACAGACTGTTCCATCAAGTCGTCCAGCACCAGAATCGTAGGTCTGAGGGGGTCAAATTCCAGATCTACAGGTAGTCATTCATAAAATTCCACAGTTTTCTTAAAGGGTTCAAAGACAGGTTGCCACTCCCCGTAGCAGTAAACGACGCGTTGGGGCTGGGGTTCAAACATCTGAGCGGCTTCTTTGATGAGTTTCAGATTGCAAGTCGTCTTTCCACACTGAGAAGGAGTGGCAATTAAAATATTTGAAGGAGTTCGGAGAGCCATCGTACCACCATGCAGTCGTTAAAGTCTACTTGACACGGGTAATCGCAATGCAGTACTGTGGGAAGAGTCGAACCACATGCTCTTTTAAACAGGAAATACAGACAGTGAGCACCGCAAGTGCCCCCCATGAGGTCCTGCAGAGGTATAGAGGGATGTAACACGTGACATATGCCTAGCTGACTATAGTATTCTTGCATGGAGACATCGGGACTTGTCCCCAGGGGGTCAAAGTGATCCACATGCATTCCTTTCTTGTAAACAGCTATCCAGTGGGTTCCGGGCGGGAGGACGGATCAGTATTGTAGATAAACAAGGCTTCTGACCCTTCGATTTTGTAAGGTAGTGTGTCACGTGGGAACACACCTAGACTTGTAGGTAACATCGAGAGGATGGATTCTAACCCTCGCCATACGCTTTTCGCGATAAGTTAATACCACTATCGGATTTCCATGCGTCCACAGCTTCCAATAATCCTTGGTTACATCTGAGATAAGTCCATTCGTAAAGTCTGGGGTGTAGGACTTCTGATCACTGTCAATGTGAAGGCTAACGTAGTTTGTCAAAATGTTGGAAGTTGAAGGGTTTTTTTTCGTACGATCCATTCAGACTGGTACTTTCCACCATGCCCAGTACCAGACGTACCGGGAGTTGGCCGAGAAATAAATTGTCACGGTTCACACTCATCAGACCTACAGCGATGGAGAACATGCGTAAATCCGTTCTTCGCAGGGGGTGCTTGGCACTTTCTGAACCCAGTAGGCGAGCTTCGCAGGGGGTACTTGGCACTTTCTGAACCCAGTAGGCGAGTGTGTGCAAGGATGACACCGGAAGTGCGTTTGACTTTGCACACGAAAAATTCAGCTTCATGAATCTGTACTTTGTAAGAGGGGTCCGCTCCACCTGTCACGAGGCAGAATTCGGATTTGGACCTTAACAAACGCAGTCTCAGATCGACCTGATTGAATAGGTAACGTTCGTGTTTGAACAGGTCGGCATGGATCCATGAGATGAGTTCGATACCTGTTCACTTGATGTACCGCTTGCATTGATGCCATCCCTCGTTCTCCTGACTGATAAGTTCCATTTTACCTGGGGTGTCGAGTTTCCATTTTACCTGGCCAGCTCGGTACGTCAGAGTGACGTACCGAGCTGACTTCGCATGGCATCGGTACCGTAATTCAATAGATTCTCCAGGTATGCCCTGTAGGGGTACAGGGTGTGAGAAGCACTCCCTAGTTTATCATTGAGGAAGACGTCTACTTGATTGAAGAGGGCGTGGAAGAAATGATTGCAGGGTGCAATCAGATTTCACAATTTTCAAGACGAAGCGCAGGTGACAGCGGGATTGATCAATGTAATCGTCTGTCCCCTTCACGATGAATTCAAGTGGAGCATTACCTACCAGCGAAGCCACAGATAAATAATTGACATAGCAGTCTCTTTCCAGTTGAGAGACAGTGGGAGAAACCAGAAACAGGTCCAGTTCGGAATTGGTACAGTCGCCAGAATCAGCGTGAATTTTCTGAATAGTCACGATGAAAACACGTCCTTCACAGTACAGGGTCTCTTCACTTTATGAACACTAGGATGATGACGGCGGTGTTTTATCCCTTTTCCACCCTGCAGCTTGAAACTGGCACTTTGCAATAGGTCTACACCAGCTTCATGCAACCCTGCTTTGAAGCCGTTTTGAAGTTTTGCCCCTGGGCCATTTCTGAAACGAACCATAGCCCACCCTTACGTAGGGTGGACAGCGTCGGTCGTGCAAGAGGGCTGATGAAACGTCCAATAGTGGCAAAGATGCTACCGAGCCCATCACCTCTCTGATAACGAGGGCCCCTGAACACACCCTGCCCCGTTTGGTTCTTGTAGTAGCTCACATAGGTGTCTGCAGAAGGGGGCATTGATTTAACCCTCATGGCAGAAATGTAACTTGACTAAAACTATATCGAATTTAAAATGTAGAGGTTCTCCTGTATCGGTACGAAGGAAGATTCTCACACTCTCAAAACTGTTTCTTACCAGGGGGTAGTAATCAGGTTGTTGATACACAGCAACGATGGCTTCATTATTACTGGTTCTGATAGCAGGATTCACAACACTCAACAGTTCACCATGAGTATCTCCTAACAACTGAGATGCAATCGGGTCTGAATACAAATAAATACCGTACATTCCTCTGTTCATATCGATGGGGTAGTCACCCATGGCTTTATTCAGTAGAATATCCAATTTAGTGATTCCTAGTATGTCTCCTAATCAGGGGTTCGAAAGAGGAAATTTAATGAAATGTAACTTGTCTGTATCCATCAACACGGTGTGATCAGCCCATTGCTTGAAACGGTAAGCTTTTCTCAACTTGTAGGGCATGACCTGGTTCATTGCATCGAATAATGATTCAGCAGTTTCGTATCGTCCGTGGGGTACATTTCGTTCTTGGAAACTACCTGGGGGAATCACATAGAAATAACATTCGTCATCTATATCGAATCTTGCAGTATTGTACAGTTTGGTAGCAAATCGCTGGTGGAAGGGTTTGTCAACTTCTCCCTCGCCGACACACAGAAGCCTGCTGAAATTCGTTTTAGGGAACATTAAACCGTATCCCTCACTCGGTTTGAATACCCAGTAACCACTGTTATAAGACACCATTATTTCTTTGGGGAGCTGAGTGGAGATGTGAGACATCAGTTCCATTCTAGTTATTTTGCCTCGTTTAAGTTTGATTTTCCAGTATTCTTCAAAGGGATCAGGAGCATAATATTCATACGTGTCATTAGGACTATCCACATTGTACCAGCTCACGGGTAAGTGAACTTCTGCTAGTCACACTTTCCATTTTCCACTTAGTCTTAGGGATTGTGCTAGACGAACTGTGAAATCACTCTGCGAATTGTTTGGTTAAATATTCTGACTAGCCGTGGAGGGTAGGGTCAGGTAGAAATTATCCATTTTTTAGGAATCCATGAAAGTTTGGGATAACCGCGAAATTTGACCAGTGCCTTTTGACCTTTTCTCTCGATTATTTTCTCAACAGTGTAAAGTTCGGGTTCGGTCACTTTTTGAAGTTCCGATTTATAGAATGTACTCTTCAACACTTCTCCCTCAGAATCCCGTATGACGCATACAGGGGGTTGACGTTGTAACACCTTGTCGACTATAAAAATTTCTTCTTTATATATATAATATATATATAATATATATTATATATATATATATTTTAATATTATAATAATTTAAATAATTTTTCTTAAAAATTTGTGGACCGAAGAAATTTTTATAGTCGATAATATATATAATATATATTATATATTATTATAATTATAAAATTATTATAATTTATTCCACAAACACCTAGCCTTCTTGAAGGGTACTTTTAGACTGTGGCTAGACTGAAGGCTAGACGAACCATGTCCCCCACTTTAAATGCCGGTTTTTCTTTTACTATGGTTGGATTGCCATAGAGTCGAACCCACACAACGTCTTCATTGTGTAAGGTCACGTCCTTGGGAGCCATATTGTGTGCACTATGAACTGTGGCATTGTATCCTCATACAATACGTTGCAGCACATCCAAGTATCGGTAGGTGTTATTGCGTGTATAATATCTCCCCAGTCTCTCGCATAGAGTGCGATTCCATCTCTCCACCAAAGCTGCTTTTTTGTCAGAGTAGGTGACGAAGAACCGAATACCTTTCTTTTTCAGGAATTTCTGGAACACTCTGTTGATAAATTCGGTACCTTGATCCGTATTTAAATTCATGGGAGATCGCCCCTTGGAAAGGATTTTTTTCAAAGCCGACACCATTTCTTTCCTTGTTTTTGCCTTCATAGACACTGCCCACCCATACCTCGAGAACACATCGATGACTGTTAATATGTAGCAATAACCGTCATTGAAGCGAGTTAGATTTTTCACAACTACGAGATCGGCTTGCCATTGTTCGTCTATCCCTGTGACGTAAACTTTGTTACGGGGGAACTTTCTGCGAACAGGTCTATGTAGCGTGTAGGCGGGTTGCTTTTCTAACCATTCTCGGACGAGTTTCAGTGGCAGCCCCGTATTCTGAGCTAACTTTTTTACACTACCGAATCTTCTTTCAGGGTCGAAATAATGGGACTCCAAAGTTTTGTTTTCTGTTGCACCCAGACGTCGTATCCCACCAGGTTTTGCAATTGATGTAACGAAAGTGTAACACCTGTAACTGTAGGAATGTCTCCTATAAACTGTCTGATGCCCACTGTTAAGTTGCACACGCGAATTTTGTATTCACTGCCTAAGGCTTTTGACTGCTCACACTGAATATTTTTACTAGGGCCACAAGTTCTAATACAAGCACCACTATCATTAACACTGTTATGATTACACTTCCGACACTAACTAACACCTTCTTTCTCCTATCCATACCAAGACCAAAATGACATAGGATGAAAAGACAGACACATTATATGGGTTACAATTCTTTATTTAATTTATACATTTCATTTTTTGTATCGTCCACAATAGCATTATATTTCAGAGTACACACAAATCCAGAATCTACATAATTCAACAGACCTCGTTTCCAGGCCGTTTTGAGGTTTGCATCATCCGATCGTTGCCACCCAAAATTTAGCTGGACTTGGTAAACGAACGTGGATACCAAGGGAGTTTGTGATCTGGGGAGTTTTAATAAAGGGAACTTTTGATAAGGGGGAGGGAATTTTAATAAAGGGGTGATTTAATGAGGGGGTGGAACTTTTGATAAGTGTTTAATTAATAAGCAATAAATACATACAATATACAACTTTCGGAGTTGATTTTATGTGAGGGGCTACCACCAAAAGTTTTGCAATTATTTAGAGGCTTGCATCATCCGATCGTTGCCACCCAAAGTTTAGCTGGACTTGGAAAAATAGCGTGGATACCAAGGGAGTTTGTGATCAGTGAAGTTTTAATAAAGGGAACTTTTGATAAGGGGGGTTTAATAAAGGGGAGGGAATTTTAATAAAGGGGTGATTTAATGGGGGGAACTTTTGATAAGGGGATTTTTTAATGAGGGGGAGTCTGGGAATAATTACGACTAAAATAGGGTTTTTTTCTATAAATAATACTCATCATAGTCACTGGATGGCGCCAGGAGGTTAAATGGGGGGGGGGGGGGGAGTTTTTAATGGGGGAGTCAAAAAACAGGAAATTATAGCTAAACTAGGTTTTTTTTATAAAAAATAGTCACCAGATGGCGCCAGATGTCACCAGATGTCACATAGTCCCAGATGGCCCACGGGTTAAGGGGGAGGGTTTTTTTTAATAATGGGAGGATTTCTTTTAATAAAAGGTGGTTTTTAAAAAGGGGATTAATAAATTATTAATTAATAATTAATTATAAATTATTAATTATGAATTATGAATATTAATAAAGGGGAGGGAGATTGGCCAGTGACGTCATAGGGGAAAGCACTGTGCAAAGGGATACGGTGGGTTGGGACTAAACTACTGTTGTATGTAAGCAGCGATTCTCCCCGAGGCTAAATTAATGCCTGCTGGATTTTTCTGCGATTTTTTTTGCAGTTTTTTCTTTATAGTACTCCACCTATCCTGAAATGAAATAGCAAATGGCTTTTTCCAAATTTTACGGAGTAGTGGGGGTAGTGGGTGTATCTCGAAATCCAACCTCAACATCCTAGTTCATGAGAGGTGGGCAACGTCATCAGCTGACCAATTTCATTTTGGTGCTATCTCACCAACAGAAGCTCAGATATCAGCTGATGATGGCTAATGAGGCTCTGATACCGAATGATGCTTAAGAACCTAGATTAACATAATGTAACCTTAGATCAAAGATAGGAAAACCATTCATTTTTCTTATGTACGATTAGTTAATTTTCCTGCATCACTTTAATGATTGATGAGTTTAATGATTGATAGTTTTTTATGCAATTTGTACAATTAGCAGACTGACAGGATTGTTTTTTCTTGATAAACTTGACAGGAAGTTTTTTCGAACAATCTGACCTAAAGATATCCCGTAATACCCGTAAATCCCTACCTGGTAGGCCTACCTGAGTCAGTGGTTAGCCTACCTGACTACGAAGACCAACGGGTGTTGGAATATTGCATGAGGAACCAGGACAAGGCTAATATAGCTACTTGGTAAACTCCGTCCCTTGGTAGGGAAGTACCTACCTAATACCTTCCAGGTGTTCACCATTTGTCATAAATAGGAGTGAATGTTTTCGAACTTTTATTAAAGTCAATATAATAATTTTTATCTTTACTTAAAATAAATTGAAATTACACTGGTTTCCATAAATTAAGTAAAATCTCTATGTTAATTCAATGGAAACTAACATCAAAGCTCTATAACTTCTAAAATAAGTTTTTTTGTTTGAAAAAATATAATTGTAGAAAAAGATCTCAATCAAATAAATTAATATCTCTATTTTCAACAATATTCGTTCAGTATTTAATGAGTTACGGAAGTTTGAAAATTTAGCGATAACAATGCCAGCCACAAAACTTAACTTCAGAAGTTATTTAAAACTTAGTAATAAGTATTGTATCAAAGTGTTTAATAAAATAAGTTTGCATTTTAGAACTTTGTGTAAAGAATTCTTTCACTATTCTTCAGTTTTGTATAAGTTTCTTAAGATATGCATTACTGTTGTTAAATATTCAAACTTCCATAATTCATTAAATACTGAACAAATATTGTTGAAAATCGAGATATTGATTTATTTGATCAAGATCGTTATCTGCAAACACATTTTTCAAAACAAAGAAACTTAATTTAGATGTTATAGAGCTTTGACGTTAGCTTCCTATTGATTTAACATAGGGATTTTCCTTAATATATGGAAACCAGTGTATCTTCAAAAAGTTGGAATAAATAAGACAGATTCAGTATACAGATTATTTGTTTTATGTGCCACAAGTTCTTTTATAATGACGGACCTATTGTACATTATTCAAACTCCGATTTCTATCTTGTCTGATAATGGGGAAAAATATTTAAAGCCTTGTGGTACACTTGCTAAAATTCAAAATGATAGCGTCAGAATAACATGGAACAGAACTGAAAATCGCGACAAACCAAACAACTTCAGCAAACACTATAATATTCTTATCGTTTACTTGCTGCACAGCGCTATTTTTCTACAGCAGTAAAGTACGTTGTTACATTTCGGTTAAGAGTAAGCTTTCCTTGTTCAAATAATTCTTCCAAAAACACCAGCGATGGAGAACGTATCTACTTCAATCCAGCAGAATGCCTGGCTCCTATCTATCAGTGGGACAAGCGCCATCTATCTCACCACAACAAAAACAACCTAGTGCGTAGATTTCGACCTTAAGAAAAACGAATGACAGTGTAATTTTTTTCGACCGAAATAAATTTGTGCGTAAGTAGAGCAACGATTAATATCTTCAGCCAGACATGACAAGGTGAACCGACGAAACCCTTCGCTTGCAGCTTGTGTTGTCAAATTTCATTGCTGGAAAAGGGAAAAAATACCAGCGATTTTATACGATAGTAGACATAACGACAGGAAATTAGTGGTATAATGGGCTTATGCTGCTAGATTTTTTTTTAAAGTTTCTACTGACTAAAGATATTTGGAGTAAAGAGCAAGAATTCACTGAATATTTGACTTTTGTAGCAGTGCCAAACTTTTAATGCGAAAATTTCTCAGAATATTCGAGGTTTTCAAAATGTCCTTTTCAAATAAATTTATTTCAATTGCAAAATAGTGGAGTAACTAGGGCTTAAATTTTGTGGTGATCACGATTGTAGTGCTTTATATAATCACCAAACGCAGTGGTAAAATAAAATAATTACTTTTAGGGTCTCTATAATTAGGATCTTCTATCTATGAGTGACATTTTTATTTCAGTAATGGTTGAGTTGGGGTATATTACCTCTGATCGGCACTTTTTTTTTGCACACAATGGGCAAGTCACACGGACTCAATTGCTCAGATAATGTTGGCGAAGAGGATTCACTGGACAACAGTTAGGAGACAGGCGGATGCCTCACGTCGAGGCTATCCAGCGTGTTCTTTAATATGCACAGGATCAATGGCTCTCTCTCTTGCCCACCGTGCAACAGCTTAATATCCCATTCGAGGGACGGGGGTCTTTCCCAGTCCTTGGTGTCCCCTTTCTTACTGAGGGCAGAGTAAAGGCTAGAGTAGATATCTCAATGCTGGCGAAGTTGGGACTCGAACTTGGGACTACAAGGTATGAGCCTGAATCAATACCGACCGAACAACCGGACCATACACAGTAATGATGATTCAGCCTGTATTATGTTACAATGTCATCTAAATGTATTGCCAACATTCATAATAAATTGAAATAGAAATTTATTTTCTATTCTCTTCAGCTACGATTTTTATTTTACTTTTTATTTTAACATACAATGGAAAGAAATTGTTCTGAGAAAATCCTCTTTTAAATAAAAGAAGGAGCAATCGTGACGATTCCATTCATATACGTATTTATGTTATTTATAATTGCTTAAATTTTTAATTTATTGACTCAATTTTTTCATGTTTCTTTAACAACAGTTATCAATATTGCTTACAAATGATCTATTGAACCAGAGCTAATAGGGTGAATGACACTATTGGTATTGTGTAATGCTTTAAACAAACTATAAATGAGAAAGCTTCTGGAAATTTATTTTATAGATTGCAAATTATTCCTACTCAAGCACGGATTTAGAAAAAAAAAATAGCTGGAGGGGGGACTGGATTGCCGTTAAAGTATATAACTTTTCTCTTTTTTTTTCCCGTAGTCTTTAATAACATTCTTCAAAAAATGCATGCAATTTATACGAACAATCTATTGGTGCAATCTAAAAGTTCCAGAACTATACCGATAAAAAATCTAGGCTTATTATAGGTTTTAAGAACTGTTATCCCGTTTAAAGTTTCCCCCTTGGGAGTAAATACATCGAGCCCAATGCTTTTCCCACTGCTGAAAATACCTCTGGCATTCTTATTTTGAGATGCTGTTCAGTAGTCATTCGATTCTGCCTGAATCGTTTCTCCACAGTCAAACCATTGACTCTTAAAGTGGAACTTCATCTTGGGGAACAGGAAGAAGTCACAGGGGGGAGTCTGTTTACTAAAAGAAGGTGGAGGCATGGCTACTCCTCCTCCTCAACCCAGATCCGGGCATATTCCTACTTATGTTAGTATATGGCTATTTAACATGCAGCCCAACAAGTACATGTGATAAATATAAACACAAAGGAGAAAAGTATTTCTTCTTGAAAAGGTAATATGAAGAACAAACAAACCGGCCAAAAATACAAAAACTGGTATACAAATGATATTGCGAGTGGTTTTTTACCTCTGGCCGGAAAAAAAATGCATTCGAGGAAGTAAAATTTATGGTTGCTGGAGAATGTAATTAAGTCCTCATTAGTACACGCAATCATCAAAATAATTTTAATATTCATTTAAATATCTTTCTTTTAAACATTCGCTTGCACGTATAAAAATTTAAAATATTAGAGTAATCTGTAAAAGCATGGATAGGATAGAGTAAAATGATGACAGGCATTGTTCTCTCTATACTGTTTTTGTATTAATAAGCATTTGACTTCTTGTACAACAAAAATTCATTTACTGTTGTGGAGGAAAACTAACGCTTGCTTACCCCATATTTTAAAGTAACTCTTAACTCTAGTTTAAAAACTTTTCTCAGGCTCTTCTAACATAACTGATAGATATTTCTAATTGTAACATTCTAATCTACATATTAGTTCGCGTAATGCTACCTTCCATGCCCGAGAGCATTATCCATAGTAAGGAAATGAGTGTGGTGAAATTCTGATTCAATGAAACATCATTCTCACTTTCTTTATGCACTTTAAACACATTTTTCCTAACGCTGTTTACTAATATGTAGTTTTGTATGCAGGTAACATAACCAACGTAATCATTCTCTCCCTACTCAAATTTAGCGGGAATTGGCTCAGTTGGTAACGCCTCAAGTTCGTAATTTGCAGTCCTTAGATTCTCGTCCCACCTGGGCCAGTGTTGAGACTTCTTTCTGCTAAACCCCCCTCTGTTTTCGGTGGGACACCGATGGGTTGGAAAATGGGACGTGTGTAGGCATCGTGTGTTAGGAGAGCAATACCTGTGCGTGTTAAAGAACACACTGAATGGACTTCACGAAAGGCTCTCCACGAAAGGCTCCCATCTGTCTCCTAACAGCTGTCCAGTGGATCTCCATCCCAAACCTTCTCTGCGACCTTGGGATCAATGTAATATGATTATTTAACTCATAGTGTGCAAAAAGGAACCTTTCAGAGATAACCCAACCCTGAGTAAATGCTGCTTGGAGTTGATTGATAGCTCGTTCATTCTTATCAATATTTAAATTATCAAACCTCTGAATATCCAAAATTCTTATATAAACAATTAAAGTTTAAAGCATCAGGCCTCTGTTATCTAGTTTACGTAGGGACCAACTTTCATTTTTGTAACAAATTTTACAGAGGACCGAAAATTAAAAAGCCAAGTTTAATCTTTAAATATTTTCGTCTATTTTTCCCCACCTCACCGCAGATCCTTAGGAATTGCAGCAAAAATTCAAATCCTCCTGATTATCTTCCATATCTGATATTTGTCACACAGTTGCCAAGGTAATTAAACTGAGTAAATGATTTTCGACAAATTACTATCACTCAAAATAGCTGTCTCTCACCTGACCCATTTTCATCACTTTGGTATACCTGTGTTGATCAGAAAGATCTATCGTGAAAACATTCATCCCTTGAGCATCATTTTCAAAGAAGGACAAACAGAATAAGCTGAGTCAAACATTCTCAGCTGTCTAGAACAGGGACGTTCAACCCAAATTTAGTGACGAGCCACTAGAAAAAAAATTATACTCTTAAAGAATTTCAGGAAAATTATCTACTTAAAAATGAAAACATACATTTCTAATGAGTAATCAATTATGGGAAAGAAATATATTTTTAAAGAATGAAGAAAATATCTTGATTAAAAATAAAAAATATGCATTTTGAATGAGTAGTATGAATTGGTAAAATCGTTTAGTAATGCACCTGAAAATGTTTGTTCAAAATATTGGAAAAAAATGAGCCAGATTCAATATATTGATTATTTGTTTTATGAGCCTCAAGTTCTTTTGCAATAAGCCGCGGGTTGGACGGACCTGGGCTAGAACATTTAAAGCACTGGTTTCTTTTTTCCAAAGCGCATGTCATATTATTAGAATAGAATAAACGAACCAGGGAAGATCACAAAAATGGAGTCTTATTCAGGGATATCGAGAGTAACCTCGGTCCAGGGGGAAACATTTTTCCGAGCACCACCTTAGTTATGAAGAATTCGATATGCTAGGATAGCATTTAATGAAAATAGCGAGCTAAAAGAAGTAAAATTTATTTAGCACAGAAAATGTTTTATTAAAAAAAAAGAAAAAAAAAATATTCGGGCGGTCCTCTTTCTTGGAGGACTCTGGGGCAGAATATATCGACCTTCCACAACTCTCGACGATTCTGGCCTAAAAACTCGCTACGCCTCTTCTAAAAAAAGAAACCTGCACACAATTGCGGTGGAAATTGTCCACATTCTTCAATGCTATTATTGAAAGCCATCATTATGTTAATTAGCTTTTCAGCTATACCATAAGATCCCGCAATTAGCAACAATTATGCCAATCAGTCAAATCAAAACCCTTTCTGAAATCTACAGGTTTTGAAATTCTAAACATTTCTTAAAAATCTACTTGAGCAAAGTTATTTATACGTGCAACCCCAATCATGTTTAAACATACCGACCGTTCTTGTCGAAAATGTATTTGAAACTTATGTTTAATTCTGCCAAGAACAATTATGTAAAAACTTTGTTGGGAACAGAAACGAGACGGATTTCTCTGTAATTATCACCAAAACCACGATTCTGTTCTTTAAAAACATAAATAATTATGCATCTAGTAAAAGTTTTGGGAGCCAACCATCTCTCCTGGATAATATTCAATGATTCATTCAATTATGTGACTACAGAATTAACGCTTGTACTTGTAATTTCAGCTGTAATTTCGTATGGACCACGTAATATTTTAGCTTTAAAAATAGAATAATAAAATCAGAAATGATCCAAAATAAATTTATATTATAATATGAAGAACAGAAATATACTTTTACTCATTTCAAATAATAGAAGAAGTAAATACCTTTTTTTTCTAAAGAACTCTAAAAAGCTCAGCCAACTTGGACATACTGAATTCTCTCCTTCCATTATCGGATTACATAAAATCTTTGGGCAGCATCCCAAGCAAAATATTTGTTATCCGGTACAACTTTATGTTGTTGTGATGTCTAGCAACTAACTCTTGCTTCTACATCTAGGTTATGGAGATAAAAAGTCCTACTAGCTTTCAATTGTTCTTTTAAGCTTCTATTAAATGTTCTGTAATGCTGTCTGTCAAAACTTGCATTTTATGTACTATTCTTTTTTTGCAGTCCCTCCTCCGAGATAAAACATTTATGCTTTACCACTGAAGAAGCTCTGAATTTTCCGTTGCCCTTTACCCAAATCATTATTGCTGATTTATATTATTAAGTATAGTCCTTTATAAACAGTCCAATTTTTCATCATAATCAGTGAGTGTGTTAATAGTGCTTTCGGTAATATAACAATCATCGTAATAATCGAGGTTTTCTGCTTTACCATAAATAAAATGGCCTAAAATCAAGAATTTTCATGTAATCTTTCTAAAGCGACAGAAACTGTTTAGAGTAAAAGACTGAAAATTAATATTTGATTGTAACTTGGCATTACGATAATGCATTTTCAAAAGTGCAGGAAATATGTATAAGTTTAACAACTTTTATATTATTACCATTCTTAAGGAGGGGGAAGTTCTCAAAAGATAGCCCCCTTAGCCCCCCCCCCCCTTCCTAGATAGGACCCTGGTGCCTTCTAATGGTGGAATAATTTGAAAAAGTCTAAAATTTTGAACGACTCATGAAACCACTCATTTATAACAAAAACTTGAACTTTTGTTGGAAGAGTGTGGTAGTCAAAAAGTTTAAGTCGGCAGCAAATGATTTGCTTCCTTATCCCTGTGTGATGGAAGGGAGGGGAATCCGACTTCCTCGTTTTAAGACATAAAGGAAAAATATTGTTTCAATTTTATAGGCACTGTTATAGGCACACACTATTTTTTTGCGATATCACGCAATCATCCACTCGTTTGAATATTTGCGATTAGAGTGCTAATGGTGGAAAATAAAATTCATTCTTTATAAAAACGAGCATCACATATTCGTCAGATGAGTTATACACTGCTGGCCATTAAAAGTGCAACACCAGGAAGAACTCATCAGAATGTCCCGAAATATGCAAGATGGGTGGCCCATGGGAGAGAATGTAAATGATTCAAAGCGCAACACACACGCACATCATGTGTGACAATAAAGCTCCCTGTAAGTGGTATAAGAGGAGATTACGAAGAGCCAGTGTAAAGAAATGAAATTGTATTTGCTCGCAGTTTTTGCGCACTAAAGGATCAAGTATGCCCCGTGGAAGAACACGGCGTCCATACGACCAGGTTTCTGACTTTGATCGAGGGGGAATTGTGGGATTATGGGAAGGCGGATTATCGTAACGAGACATCGGTGCTCGTGTTGAACGGAATGCTGTCACAGTGATGAGAATATGGCGTCAGTGGGTACAGGAGGAACGATCTCACCAACGTGAGGGATCTCAACGGCCTGTCACACAAACGAACGAGAGGACAGACATCTCATGCGCACGGCTTTGAATGATCATACAGCCACATCAAACACCTTAGCTCAACAGTTAGGGTGTGTTGCACATCAATCAGTGTCCGTACGTATGGTTCGACGTCGTCTGTAGCATCGGAGCATCTTTGCTAGGCGGCCATTTCTTCGGCTACCATTGACTCTACAACACAGTCATATGCGACTGCAATGGTGCCAAGAACGTCGCACATGGATGTGCGAATGGCATCGCATCGTCTTTTCAGACGAATCCTGCTTCATTATGCACCACCATTATGAACGAATCTGTATCTGGCGCTACCGCAGCGACAGGCTCAGTGAGACATGCATGATGCATCGCCATACAGGTTCGGCACCTGATGTTATGGTATGGGATGCCCATTGGATTCCACTCTCGTAAGCGCCTCGTATGCATTACTGGTACTTTGAACAGCCAGAATTACATCACTGAGATGTTGGAGCCTGTGGTCGTACCTTATCTTCAAGGGCTCTCTGGTGCCATTTACCAACAGGATAATGCCTGGCCACATGTGGCATGCATCGTCCAACAATTCCTGGATAGCCACCATGTGACACTTCTATCTGCCCGTTCTCCGGATCCCAATTGAACATGTCTGTCCATCATCTTATGACGACTAGCACACCAGACACCAGCAGCTGCTACAACAGATGAATTTTGGCTACGTATCGAAACTGCATGGACTCTCATTCCCCAAACACACATCCGATGTCTCATCCTCTCAATGCCGGACCATGTAGCAGCAGTTATTGTCGCTCATGGTGGCTACACAAGATACTGATTTCTTTGTATTCCACAAGTCTAATTGAGTTGTATTTGTAATCATTTGATCCTTGTAACATCCCCCCAATAGGGGACCACCTTGACGTGGTGGGGGGGCTTCGGGCCCAGCAACCCGGTCGAAGGCTTTGCCGACCGGATTTGGTCCCCGGTTGGACATAGCCAAGACCAACCTAGGTCGAGGACATCGCCAACTGGTTGGACGTGCCGGTTGGACGGTGACGGTGTTTTAGACCTCACCTATCAGGTGCTCTGTGTGAGCAAGTTCAAGGGCTCTGCAGAACGGTCTGAGCCCGCCTAGTAGGCATGAGCCCTTCTCAAAGTCTGGCCCTTACTAAGAGTCTCCACCCCGGGTGCCGAGCGAACTTGGATCTACATATCCTTGTTCATGGCTAACCGGGGAACAGATTAAATTTCAGGTTTCTTCCGGTGGTTAGCTTTCCTTTCATAGGATTGCTGCCATGTGAGGTCGGGTCTGAGGTGCGTCTATATGGCACATTCTTGCCCCCGGCTCTAGATAGGGACGGCTTTTCATAACTGGTAGTGTCGTCAGACGGAATCGGGAATTGCCGTGGTTGCTTAAGATCGCAACAAAATAGAACTATCCTTGTAACATAAGCTATGTATTCACTAAATATGGCTTTGATATCTCTTGTCTTTCCTGGTGTTGCACTTTTAATGGCCAGCAGTTTATTATTCTTATAGTTTAAACTAAAAAAAAACCTCAAGCAGCAGTTTGCCACAGAAGTCCGACAGCAGCCTGTCAGAGTATGTAACATAGTAGAATGTCTGTGAGAAAGGAGAGTTAAGTAATTAAGCATCGTATTTTTCAGAAAGATAACGCAAACATCCATGTCTTACCACTGGCTCGAACCCAGATCCCTTTAATCAGTAGCAAAGCACACTAACCACTCGACTATATACTATAAAGGGCAAAAATTTTCTACTTGAACTCCTGAAGCTTTTTCGGGTTGGTTTGTTTTACCACTGATCGGCACTTTTTTGCCCCCACGATGGGCTAAATGGCCAGGCCACAAGGATCCCGAGGGCTCAGAGAAGGTTGGGTGAAGAGGAATACTGGAACAGCTGTTGGGAGACAGATGGTTGCCTCCCATCAAGGCCATCCGGCATGTTCTTTAACGTGCACAGGATATGGCCCTCTCGCCTACGGAGCCACGGCTTAACATCCCATCCGATGGACGGCGGCTTAGCCGAGCCCATTGGTGCCCCCTGCTGACCGTGGGCAGAGCGGGGGGTTGTGCGGAGATAAATCTCAACGCTGGCTCAGCTGGGACACGAATTTGGGAACTGCAGATTACGAGCCTGGCGCGCATACCGAGTGAGCCACTCCCGCTCCATCATTTTCGGCCGTGAAGACGGCTTAGAGTTATTGTCAGAGAAAGACAACATTTTTTTTGCTACAAAAATTCATTAGTTTTTCCTAGAATAAAATTATGTAGCTTCAAAATCAGGCTTCTCTCCTGGCTTGTCGAGATTACTCTTATTTCGTTTTCTGTTTCTTTTTTGTTAATATATAATATGAATACAATTTTTGAAATGAAGCCTAGTATCTGTAGCCGTTTTTGGGGATGACATATTGATTGGCGAAGTTGCTCATTGTTCAACACCGTTTGGTCGTTGATGGTGGCGTCCTCTGTTGGTTGGATGAAGGGACCAAATTATGTTTTTAGAAAATCCCATTTTATTTCTTCTCGTTTTCAAAAAAGAGCTATTATTTTCATTTTGTCATCCATCTGTAGACACTCTTTACTTTTTTTGTTTTTAGAGAAAAATGAAAAATTCTTCTTTAGTTAGAATATGTATTAAAGAAATACTGGGATTCAGATATTTCGAATCTTTCAATAGTTTAAATTTTAACAATTATAGGGCCTTAAATTTGCAAAATGGAAAATTTTAAAAGACTATTCTGTAAATAAATTATGCATTCTAGGGTTTTTAAATTTTGTTGTTGAGTCTGGTAGTCAAGGGGTTTAATCAATCATACTTATAACAGCAACTTGTCCTCTTACTGTGTGAGATAAGACGAAGCTATTTTTAAACTGAGAGAAACTAAATATATGCGGTAACAATATTTGGATTTGACAGAATGAACCAAATATTTAATAAACAATAATCCACCCTTTCCTCCTTAAGCAGCTGCTTGTCACACAGGTCTGGCAGGAGCCTGTGAATGTAATATACTACAGAGAAGTTCTGTGAGGAAGGACAGTTAGCTCAGCAGAAAGACAACAGAGAAAATAAATATCTATACTTTAGCTGAGTGTCGAATCCAGATCACTTTATTCAGTAGCCAAGCGCACTAACCACTTGGACATTGGGGTGGTGGTGAAATTTTACTACAGATAGTTCTCGATTTGAGCGTTTAATGCGTTCTTGAAAACTAATGCGTAATTCAAATTCGCGCAAAACAAGAACAATTTCCTCATGAAAATAACTTAAATATATTGGTTAAGTTGAGTACGTACGTATTTGTATTAGCCTACCCAACATCACGGAAATTTCGAATCGTACTATAGTACAAAATACAATGGTGTAATGCAATAAAGTAGAAATAAAATAAATATAAATCTGACACTAATAAGGACTCATGATTTAGCCCTTTTGGCAAATGATGTTGATGAGATGAACTCTTTCATTCGAGCTGTTGATTAAACTGGTAGTAGAGTAGGTTTGGTTATAAACAGAGAGAAAACTAAAGTGATGAATAACTAAGTGAAAGTCAGACAGGCTCTGATTCAGTTAATCTGAATGGTTGCAGTCTTGAGCAGGTGTCACAGTTTAATTATCTTGGGAGCTATGTAACAGATACTGGTGATGTGCTGCATGAAATCAACAGGCGAATAGGGATTGCTGCCGTGACTTTTAAGAATCTATGGAGAATGTGGAGAAATAGGCATATACACCCAAATACTAAAATTAGACTGTATAATAGTTTGGTTCTTTCTAAGGTTAGTTATGGTAATGAAACTTGCACATTTTGTAAATATGATAACAGGAAACTATATATAGGATAACAGGAAACTATATAATAGTTTGATTCTTTCTAAGGTCAGTTATGGTAATGAAACTTGCACACTTTGTAAATATGATAACAGGAAACTTCATGCTTTTGATTCTAGATGCTTACGCAGTATCTTGGGTATTAGGTGGTTCAACTCTGTAACTAATGATGATGTTAGGCAAAGGAGTTTGCAATCTCCTTTAAGCAGCATATTGTGCAGAGAGAAACTCAGTTGGTTTGGCCATGTTGCCCGTATGAATAATTATAGATTGGCAAATACTGTTATGAACAGTGTGCCTAAAGGCGTCAGAAAGAGGGGGAGACCTTGGATGCGGTGGGCAGACAATGTCAAACAGGACCTTGTTTGAATTGGTGTGCAGTGGCCAGATGCAGCAGATGCAGCTCAGAACAGACTTGTTTGGAGAATCAAATTGCACGGTCTGGTTGGACCTCCATAGCCCATGGCTGCTTGAGAATGATGATGATGATGAATAGGGACTGGGGTTGGCTCGTAATCTGTCATGTTCGAGTCCCACTTGCACCAGCGTTGAAATTTATCTCGGTTAAAACCCACCCTGTTCTCGCTGATAAAGGAGACACCGATGGACTTGGAAGGGCCGCCATCCATCGGATGGGACGTTAATCCATGGTCCATGTGTGCAGGAGAACTATATTTTTGCGACTTAGAGAATACGCTGGATCGCCTTGACGGGACACTACTCTCTGTACCTTATAGCTGTTTAGTGGGTTTTCTTCCCCCAATCTTCTCTGATTCCCTAGGGTCCTTGTGACTTGACTTTTAGACCACTGCGTGTAAAAAAGTGCCGCTGAGAGGTAACTTAAGCCAGAGACAAATAAATATGTAGCATGAGCATACCCAAGGGAGGGGCTTAATTCAAAACGAAAAAAACAACAACAACACCTAACTGTCTGTATCCTCCTTATTTCATCAGATCGTTATGGGGAATAAAAATTTACCTTAGAATTACCAATGGACAAAACTGAATGAATGGATTGACACTTCTGACATATATAGGGAGACTGAAGTCCCTCAAATGAGGTTTTGAATGAACTCCAAAAGAAACCAAGGAAATTGGAATTTAGAATTTAATGAATTCAATATGTTTCCTTTTTTTGTTAAATTCTAGAAATATTTTATTCTTGTTAATTTTTAGGATAATGTTGCAACTATAAACATTAAAATATATGGGAGTTGAAAAAATAAATGCTTTTATACCTCCTAGAAAATTTTCTAGAGTTTTTTTTGATTTACCTGAATGGACAAATTATTATATACATCTACCTAATAACCTATTGCTCCACCTTTTGCCCTCACAACTGCAGCCAGACGTCTTGGTAAGGACTCAATGAGGTGTTGAAAACACGGAGGTGGTATTGCCGCCCATGAAGCGAGGATTATCTGTCATAGAGCATCCACAGTTGCTGGTGGGGAGTGACGGGTTCGAACAGATCTTCCTAATTCGTCCCACAAATTCTCAATGGGGTTTTGGTGCGGCGATTGAGGGGGGCCATTCGAGTGTGGTAAACTCACCTGAATGCTCCTGGAGCCAATTGATCATCAATCGGGAAGTATGCGGTGTGGCGTTGAGCTGTTGAAAGATGGCGTCATGATGTGGAAAGAGAATCATTACGAACGGGTGTAAATAGTGTACGAGGATGTTCACATACCAGATGCCGGTGATGGAGATCTTGGCGGGTACGAGGGGCTCCAAGGAAGCCTATGTAAATGCACTCCAAACTGTTACACCACCTCCACCTGCCAGTATGACCCCAACTTAACAATCTGGGTCCGTGTTCGTCCTTTCATCGTTTCGTGTGGTTTACGCCACACACACACACACCTTCCCATCGGCGTGATAGAGTCGAAACTGTGATTTGTTAGACCAGATGACATGTTTCCAGTCCTCCGTACTCCTATTGCAACAGGCCTTTGAAACTGCAGTCAACAAGGATACATGATGTGGGCTCGACTGCCATAGCATATTTTTTCCATGGTACGACGGATAGTCTTGTGCATAAGCACGTTAATGCGCCCTTATTCATTTCCGACATTATCTGCTGCACGGTAGTCGTGCAATTCCTTATAACGATCCGAGACAGTCTGTGCTCACCCCAAGAGTCAATTGCACGTTAATGTCCATATTTCTCCCGCTGGTTGGAAGTTTTGTCGTATTTCACATAGTCGTAGTATACACGTGCGATGGTCTGACATGAAAATTCCAATAGTTCAGCAGTTGTGGTGATTGAACAACCGGCCTTCCTCGCATCTACTATCTGGCCACGATCAAACTCACTTACGTCCCTGCCTTTACCCATGATTACTTTTCCGTGACTGGTTTCCAATGCTTAGAGACCTGTTCTATTTATAGGCATTGCCAGTTTCAGTGTCTCATATAACTGGACGCGATAGTTCTGCTTTGCATATTGTTATCAGGATGTATATATCAACTTGTCCATTCAGTGTAGATTGGATGGTAAAGTTACACTGGTGCTCAAAATTAAAGGATAATGCGTAAATTCGTACATAGCTAAAAGTATTTTTAAGGGAATGCAATGAAATTTGGTAAAGAAGTTTATTACTTTACAAATGTAAATCAAGCAGAAGAAATTCAAAATTGTATAATGTGCATGCGTCATGGTCATAATCCTGCAATTGACATGAAGGAGCAGTTCATGGAACAATACTTAAAGTCTGTTACGTACGACATGCGGTATCGGGGGGTGCTGACGGGTGAAGAGAGGCTTGGAAAGGTTGCAGTCTGTCGGATGGGACTTTAGCCGTGGCACCGTGGTCAGAAGAGCCATATCCTGTGCACGTTAAAGAACCCTAACATGCACAGGACTAGAGGCTATCATCTCTCCCCTAACAGCTGTCCAGTGGATTCCTTTCCTCAATCTTCTCTGAGTCCAGAGTTTTTTATGACCTGGCCATTTTGCTCATTGTATGCAAAAAAGTGCCGCTTAGAGGTAAAACAACCCAACACAACCCAGAAGGAAAGTGGCTATCGTTTACAGTAGATAGTCAAAAACACAAGTTGCATCGATGAGAAATTCAGTAAAAATAGATCGTTGTTTATTCAAGAATATCTCAGAATTTATTTTTCTTATCTTTAGATATGTCATTCTTCTTTTCTTAATTATAAGAACTATAAAGGAAGCATAGCTTCCTTTACTTTCAAAGATGTTCCATTATTATTTACAAGTTAGAATTGGGAAAGGCAGATAATGCAAGGACTGTTAGATGTCGAAAAGAACTGAATCGAAATGCGAAATGGCAGAATAAGAAAGATAATAAATTTAGATGATAACTGTAACATTCAACTATATTTATTTAAGGAAGAAAATGTTTTGGTAGAGAAATTTTACAGACACAGAAAAATTCTTCAGGACTCAGAACTTCAAGACTTCAGTATCAAACAACGACCTACACTATAGTGTTGGTCGTTGTTTGGCATAGTTTTTGGTAGTTGGATTGTTTTACCTCTGAGAGATTTTTACTTTTTTTTGTGCGCAATTTTGCTCCCTGGCAGGTACGAGGGGCTCCAAGGTAAAGTTACAGTGGTGCTTACACTGAGGTTTTTACAAACAAAATTTAAGAACATAAAATGGCCAGATCACGACGATCTCAAGGGCTCAGAGAAAGTTGAGAAAGGGAATCCATTGGTTAGGTGTAAGGGGAGAGAAGACTTCCCTTAAGGTGACCCAGATTAAGGTTTACGGTGTTCTTTAACATGCACTGTCGGATGGAACGTAAAGCCGTAGCAATGTGTGCGGCAGTGTCATACCTGTGCACGTTAGAGAACAGTCTGGATGGCCTTGACGGGAGGCCATCTTCTGTTTCCCAATAGTTGTTGCAATGGGTCCCCTCCCCCAACCTTCTCTGAGCCTTAGGGGTCCTTGTGAGTATGTAGCCTGTATGTGTAGTAGAGATGTAGCCCAATGTGTGAAAATAAGTGCCGCTCAGAGGTAAAGCAACTCAACTGCAAATTATGAGCCTGGAGAGCTATCGACTGAGTCAACCTTCGTCCCTTTTTGGTGGTTGTACAAGAAATCATCCGAATTGAACTATAATAAAGCAACGCAACACTATGGAATACATTGTAGCTAATTTAATATCAGAAATAATCGTCGTAGATGAAAAAGAGATAAACACCTTGAGAAATGAATTTCCTGTAGTTGGTGGCAACGCCCTGTCAGAAACCCGTTTGCCAATTTGTACGAAACAGAATTAATTACAACAATGATTTCGTTATCATAATCGTCTTGATCTGCAAGAAAAATAAAATGATTTAAGTTTCCCGGTGGCCGAGTGGTTAGCTTGCGTGACTATTGGTCAGAGGTTCTTGGGTTCTAGTGAAGGTTCTTTTCTGCATTGTCTTTCTACTGAGGTGTCGTCTTCCTCACAGATTTCCTTTGTGGTTTATTATACTAACAAGATGCATCCAGATCTTTGTGGCAAGCGGTTTCTTGAGACGAAATTTGTTTTGTTATTATTGCGTTCGCCATTTGGTTCTCTCTTTTTTTTCAGGATTTGCATTTTTGGATTTTTTTTTCCTTTTTTTTTCAGGTTCGGATTTGTCCATGTCGCTTTATCAGTTTCAGTCTGTTCCGAAAGTCTCTAAGCACAATTTTTTTAATTTAATTTTGAAATATATTTTCAATCTAAATCAAGACTTTACATACCAAAATTTTATCGACCTCTGCCTTTAATTCTAGACTTTTTGTTTCAGTTTTCATCCTGTGTGTTGCAAATGTTCCTAAATATACATCTCTGTCGTTAATTAAGAACAATTAGGTTTATCCGTGAAAATGGCTGATCGTTTTTGAAAGGAATGTACCTATATTAACGATGACCAGCCGCTTAAATAAGGTTGCTCATCGCAGTATTAACATGCTCATTGTATCGTTCTTTTTCTAAAACTACTTCATAGAGCTTTCGTAATTAAAACTCGCTCTTCATTAGTTCGATGGCAATCTTGAAATACGAGTTTGATGTATCAGCATACATCTTTCAGTTCTCTCAATTTCTTTATTTCTTCTTCGTTGGTGAGCTTTCTACAGTTCAGCTTCACTTTCAGATATTACCAGTTAGAACTTTCCTTTCAATAACAATAATGAACATCCAAGAGATGTGTACTCCAGATATTAACGTTGCTTTTTCCATGACCGCGTCGCAGGTTTAATTATGAGCCCGAAGAGTATCCCCCTTATGAAATGGTTTAAATCTCTCTAATTTTGAAAGTTAGTTATGACGTTGTGGATTTGAAACCATCATTATCGGCCATATGAAAATGACGTTAAAAAGATGCCCATTCGATGCAATTTAAGCCTGGTCTTAATTAACGTATTGTATGAAGTTTCAACGATCATATTCTTCTAATGGAAAGTAAATGGGAAAGAGAATACTTCTAGCATGGTGTTCCGTAATGGCGGTGACCTCGCAGAAGTAATGCACATGTAATGATACTGATAATGGTTTTTGAGAAATGGTCGAAATTTTTGATGGGTTAGGTTGTTTTACCTTTGAGAGGCACTTTTTTTTGCACACAATTGGCTAAATGATCACGGCACAAGAACCATGAAGTCTCAGAGAAGGTTGGGGGACAGGACCCGCTGGACAGCTGCTGGAGGACGGATAGTAGCTTCCCGTCAACGCCATCCAGCGTGTTCTTTAATGTACACAGGGTATGGCTCTCCCCCACATGGAGCCATGGCTTAATGCCCCATCCGATGGACGGCTATCTCCAAGCCATCAGTGTCCCCTGCTGACCGAGGTCAGGGTGGGAAGTTTTGAGGAGATTAATCTGAACGCTGACCCAGACTTGACTCAAACCTAGGAACTGCAGATTACGAACCTGGTGCTCTACCAACTGAGCCCGCCCAACACCCCCAAATTTTGATGATCCTTATTGGCTGATTTTACTTTAATGTAGAACTGGTCAAATGGTAGACCGCAAAACAAATCTTGTACCCCAGAAAAATTACAAGAAAAAAAAAAGAAGAAAAGTACCTATTTTCGCAAAAATGAAAGAGCAAAATAAATAAAAGGAATGCGGGAAACAGTGCATAATTATGTGAATTTGTATTTAGGTTACACTTATGTACTACGCTATTTATGTCTACAACGCATGCCAAGAAGAGCCAATATGAGTAAGAAATATCTTCCTCTGCTATAGAAACAATGGCAATACCTTCAAACCAGCGAGGGATAGACCAAGCCAATATCTGCAATTCGGTTAACTGATTTAACATTGGGCAGAACGGCAACATAAGACTGCCGTTCTCCAAAACGCCAAGGGAAAAAATCGTATTATTGTATCTTATTTGATCTAATTGTATCTTTAAATATTCTTATTGAATTAGTAACCTCATTCAATACTACGGAAGTCACTTGTTTATCTCAATCCTTAAGTATAAGTATAAGTAATCGGATTGAGATAAACAAGTGACCTCCATAGTATTGAATGAGGTAACACAGGATAATACAGTGTATAGCATTACCTCTTTAATGAATAAACCTTTGTGTAAAATACGTTGTTTTTTCAACTTTCGTATTTTTTTCTTCGGCTTCTTCTCTTGTTCGACAAAAGACCTGATATTCAAAATAGAAAACTATGAACTGATATTAATTGGAGCTGAGACATAGAGCATCGCACTTTAAATCGAAAAAATGGACTTTTCTTTTAAAGTTAATTATTTTCAGCGTTAGTAACACTAAGTACAATAAACAATGGGGTGGCCCAGTCGGTAGCGCGATAGGCACGTAATTTGTAGTTCCCAGTTTCAAGTCCCAGCTGGGTCAGCGTTGAGATGTATCTCCACAAAATTTCCAACATGGCAAGTAGGAGACACTGATTAGCTTTCCTTGGAAAAGACGTAAGATGGGGTGCTAAGCGCCCTCTGTAGGTTAAAGAACTTGCTGCATAGCTTTGATTGGAGTCTAGCATTTATCTTCTAACAGCTTTTCAGTGGGTCCCCTTCCCTCAACTTTTTCTGAGCCTTCGGAGTCCTTGTGACCTGACCATTCAGCCCAGCTGTCGATGGAAATCCACCTGTTGCATCTACTATGTCCACAGAAATCGAATTACTATTATTTTTACTACCGAATACTATTATACCGAATGTTATTTATATTACCGAATAACAGCCCATTGTGTTCTCCACCAAACGCCCCGCCTTGCCCACGGTCAGTAGGGGACACCGATGGGCTTGTAAAGACCGCCGTCCGTCGGATGGGACGTTAAACCGTGTGCGAGAGAGCCATACCCTGTGAAAGTTAAAGAACACGTTGGTTGGTCTTCGGGAGGCTACCATCTGTCTCCCAACAGCCGTTCCAGTGGGTTCCCTTCTCCAACCTTCTCTGAGCCTTCGGGGTCCTTGTGACCTGGCCATTTAGTCCATTGTGTGCAAAAAAGTGCCGCTCAGAGATAAAACAACCCAAACAAAGTCCATTGTGGACAAAAAAAGTGACGCTCAGAGGTAAAATAACCCAGTGAGCCAAAACACATTGAGACAAAAAACACATTGAGACATAAGCGATACTTTATGAAAGCATTAATATTTAACATGATATCAAATCATTCGCCTACTACAGAAATTTGTTCTTATTTGTCGCATAATTATAACGACATTTATTCTGAGTATTGTCCTACTTGGCATTACAACTATTTTATAAATTACTATATTCAGATTTAACCTTTATTTTAAAGCTAAGGTGAGGCTATATTGTCAGATAAACAAAAATAAATGTAAGTTGGAGAATGTTTATATTAAACACCATGTTAAATCATAGAAGCTGATTATAGAATAGTTCGAAAATGGTCGTGCCACAGTAGTGGGTGAAGGTGATCGGCAAATGTTCCCTACCCGAAGTGCAGTGTAGACCTAGCACTGTAGGATTTTCTCTTGTGTGGGAAGCTGAAAAAACATCATCGAGACGACGCTTTCCATTGGATGACGTCTTCAAAGATGAAGTTACAAAGGAGCTTCAGGAGCAGGACGCATTCTTTTATTGGCAGAATTAATAAGCTGATAGAACGATGTGACAGGTGTCTTAATAAGTCTGGTGACTATGTGGAAAAATACGCAGTCGTATCAGAAAAATATGACCACCTATCTAATAATACGAATGGTAGGTGGTCATATTATTCTGATACACGACTGTGTAATGCACATTGTTGTACACTTCTCAGTTCATGACTTTCCATACAGTATCATTTAATTTATTTCCATATACTATTAGCTCATGTCCTTCCATATACTATCAGTTCAAATCTTTCCACACACTATCGTTTCATGTCTTTCCATACACTATCAGTTCATGTTTTTCCATATACTGTCAGTTCAAGTTTTTATACACTATCAGTTTATACACTCTCAGGGTTGTTGGCTCAGTTGGTAGTGAGCCAGGTTCGTCATCTGCAGTTTCTAGGCTCAAGTCTCACCTGTGATAGTATTGAGTTTCATCTCTGTTAATTCGCACCCTGCCCAATAAAGCTGTGTCTCACGTGCAGGAGAGCATGTGCATATTAAAGGACACACTGGATGACTTTAATGGGATAATTCATCTGTCTCCTGACAATACTAAACTTAGAGGCTCTATATATATATATGTTTTCATACTCAACGCCAATTGGTTTATTTTGTAGTTAACTACATCCATTCTGTTCTGGATCATAGATTTCTCTTCTGCAACCAATCACAATGTTAATCACTACTCTTAGGGATGTTTTTCCAGAAGTCACAAACTGGTGTTATTGTGTGTCGTCCTTTTTGAGAGGAACGCAACACGGCAATAACTTACCTCTGTCCGATGGCCGTTTTATTTGCTGAATTCCCGCCAATTCCCTCTGTATGTCTTCATTTGATGGTCGACATTTACCAACCGTTAAAGTTTTATAGCTGCAGCTTAGCGGTGCCGAGTCTGTCGGGAAATCAGCCTGCTTCTCGGGTCTTACTGGCTCCCCTGGACGTCTGAAGAGGCCACCGCCGAAGAAAACAAAATTCAGTTAGTGCCATAAAGCGGAAGTTTAGTCACTGCCATTTGTGCTGTATGCTTAGAAAGTTACGCTGTTTTGTCGTTGGAAGAAATTTGGTTTGCCGGAACTCCTCCGGCTGTGTGAAAATGCAATAAAATAGCAACTTTTTTTAAGTTTTCATCTACTCTTTTAGTTTATTCGATGAACTTCCCCAAAATTTTCAAAGAAAGAGACATGTTGCTAAATTGGGAGTAGACGTGAAGCACAGAGTATTGCAGTTAACACCATCTCCATCTCCATCGACTGTTGCTTGAAATATTGCTTGTTTCTGTTTAAGAATAATAAATACTGATGTTTATGAAATCGTATTGGAAAATGATTGTATTTTTTTTTTACCTTAAGAGATAACTGATTATATTAGAAGTAGTAAGATAAGTTTTAATCAGCGTTACAGTGATGACTTTTTAAATTCACACATCAATATGTGTTAATTCTTTGAAATCATAAATTTTTAAACACGAAATGAAAGAATTAATTTTATTACAATTAATCTCTTATATCATAAGCTATGGGTATATATGTTGAACATTGATGTTAATTAAAAATCCCCCATAATAATAATAATATATTAAGATTGGTGTTAATTAATGTATGTGTTGTTTCATGTTTCGTGCATTTATTTGAAATTTCTTAGGTTATGACATTTCTCCGTTTTTTTGACAACTAATTAACTTAAAGCGCAAAGTATGTTTGAGTGGCGCAGAGGTGGCTTAGACGTAGTTCTCCAGGCTTGAAATCTGCAGTTCCCAGATTCGAGTCCCATCTCGGCCAGAGTTGAAATTTATCTCCGCAAAACACCCTACCCTGCACTCGGACAGTAGAGGTTACCATGGGGTTGAAAAGATCGCTGTCTGTCTGATGGGACATTAAGCGTGTCCTTGTGCGGGAGAGCCATTCCCTCCGCGCGTTAAAGAACAAGCTCTATGCATTTGATGGGAGGCTACCATCTTGTCTCCTAACGATTGTCCAGTGGGTCCCTCCCCTAACTTTCTCTGAGGCCTCGGGTTCCTTGTGACCTGGCCATTTAACCCATTTTGTGCAAAAAGTGCCACTCAGAGGTAAAACAACCCAACCAAAATGTTTGAATTACCAACCTTAATTGATAACAAAAAGGAAAATTGTGAAAAGAGCATCAACTCACAGTTCATGGAAAGACAAAACAACTGCATGAGCTCATGATCTGTGGAAAGACATAACAAGATCATTAACTATAGTATATGGAAAGATACAGTAAGAGCATTAACTGAAAACTTACGAAAAGGCAAAACAAGAGCATGGACTGATGGCTATCGAAAGACGTGAACTGAGAGTATATGGAAAGATAGCATGAGCTGCTAGTTATGGAAGGATAGCATGAACTGATAATGTATTGGGAAGAGACACGAAGATGAACTGACTATCAGTTCATGCTCTTGCTGGAAAGACAGCATGAAGCACGAAATGGTAGCTTATTGGAAGACATAGAAAGAGCACAAAACTGATAATGGAAGACATTTAGCAGGAGCATGAACTGTTATCGTATAGAAAAGGCATAACTAGAGTATCAACTGATAGTCTGTGAAAAGTCCTGAATTGCTAACTTACAAGACGATAGTATTGCATTTGGAGATAGTAATGCTCAATATTTAGTTGAAATATTTATTGCGATTGACACGATCGAGGTGGAGGAAAATTAAACGTGGTGATGGAGAAATTTCTGTGGGTTTGGCGGAGATAAATCTCAGCTCTGCAACAGGAAAGGACTCGAATTGGGGGACTACAGATTACGAGTTTGGCACGCTGCCGATTGAGCGGCAGACTTGTAATCCATCATAATGGTGGATCCTGCCGATTCTGATATGTAGAAAACCCAAATGAACAGTCAGAAACACTGAAGTCCCTATTAAGCAATATTTCATTACTTTGAGGAAATTATTCACATGATCTATTCAAATGGCGAACTTCTTTATAGAAAATAAACTGCTGACATGAACACAAAGGTTTCCGAATAATTAGAAATTTTAATTCAACTTTCATTTTAGCCTCATTAAAGCAAATGAGCAAATAAATGGCATATCCTGTAATAACAAGTAAATTATTCACATTTACAATTCAGTTTCTCTTGGTTTAGTCACGGCGTTTATTCCTGACGTTGGTTGGAGAACGACTTTTCTTTACGCTAGGTTACAACAAATTGTCTTCCTCCAGTCACCTTGGATATTTAATTCTGTTGGCTGGGCTAAAGTCTGCGCAACGGTAGAGAACGGAAGAAGATTAGATTAATATCACCATCCGTGAGTAATCTTTTCCAGAGGCCTTCTGAGGGAGTCCTGCTGGAAGTAAGCTATGTAGACTGAGGTCGTTCTCACGGAAGTAATGCACGGCGCAAAGGCAGGATTCACCATAATGGCGATATTTACCTTCCGCTTTCACTGAACAGCAGAACTTCGCATCGGAGTGTTTGTCTTGTAAGTGAGAAGCCTTAACCTTCTCACGCCAGGTGCATGATACCTTGGAATATTACCTTGCCTTAAATGTGGGAAGTCCTGCAAATCCCGAGCTTGTTTTGCCAAAGGGATGCACGTTTCGCCTGTTATATTTTCGCTCATTCCTCTGCACAAATATCTATTGGCTGCGGTTTGAAATTAAAGGATCCAACAATAGCATCGTGCATGAGTTGGGAGTTTAAAATTTTCATTCGAATTGCACTTTCACTAATGGAATATGCTGACTAAATGAAATATGTTGCACAATATTAAGAGTTTTCAAAATAATAATTCCTAGATATATAATTTTGAATACGAAATAATATCTTAAGAGATGCAAATACAAAACTGAATAAGTGTAGAAGACGGATAAATTTGTTTTGTGTGTGCATGATTGAACTTGATTTGGCTACTGGAATACATAGACACGATTAAAGAATAGCGGCCGCTTTATTAATTACTAGAGATGAGTTCGAGCTCAATTTCTCGAGCTCGAAGTTATTGAGCCCGAGTCCGCCCGCGACCGAACAATTCTGACAATTGTTGAGCCCGAGTCCGCAGGAGCCCGATTTTGGAAAAAAAATTATCTGAAGCCTCACAAGACTTATATACAGAAATTCATATCGCTAATCATATTTTTTAATTCTTATATTATTAATTATAATAATTTTATGAAAAAATAAAAATTATAAACTATTTGGGGAAAAAAATGTTAGAATTGTTAGACCACCTGCTTAATATGATGTTGGTCCTCCATGTGCCCCTAAAACAGCTCTTACCCGGCGAGGCATGGACGCTACAAGATTTCTAAACGTGTCTTGTGGATCTGGTACCAACACGTTACCAGCACATCCTTTAACTCTTGTAAGTTATGTGGTTGAGCCGCCGCAGATCGGATATGCTGTTCCAACACAAACCACAGATGCTCGATTGGATTGATGTCTGGGGAATTTGGAGGCCAGGGTAATACCTGAAATCTTCCTCATTTCTGTAAACTATTCTCGAACAATCCGGGCAGTGTGGCATGGCGTATTATCCTGCTGAAAGAAGGCACTACTAGAGGGGAATATCATTGCTATGAAAGCATGTACCGGTCTGCAATGATGTTTAGGTAGGTGGTAGACGTCATAGTTTCCTGCACATGAATGACTGGACACAGGGTTTCCCAGCAGAACATTGCCCAAAGCATTACGCTTCCTCCACTGGCTAGTTTTCGTCTCATGGTGCTTCCTGGTGCCAACACTTCCCCAGGTAAATGACGCACAAGTACCCGGCTGTCCACATGGTGCAACATGAAACGTGACATCGGACCAGACGACTTTCTTCCAATAATTCTAGGTCCAGTTTTAATGCTCGCGTGCCCATTGTAGGTCCTTTTGACAGTAAACCGAGGTTAGCATGGGCACTCAGAGCGTCTAAGCAGCCTCATTTTCAGCAGAGTTCGATGTACTGTGTATTCCGACACATTACTCCCGTCACTAGCATTCATATTAGGGGCGAGTTGCTCCACAGTATCCCTTCTATTGGCTCGTACCATATAGGATAGCTTTCGCTCACCTCTAGCGTCGTTGAGCCGTGGTCGGCCTACACACACCTTGCCGGCGGTTCGTGGTTTTTCCTTCTTGGACAACTTTTTGAAGGTACTAACGATGGCTGGCCGTGAGCACCCCACAAGCCTTGCCGTCTCGGAAATGCTCTGACCCACTTCTCTGGCCATTACAATTTGGCTTTTGTCAAATTCACTTAAGTCCGCTGCCTTTCCCATCTGAAGAACAAGAATAACACTGATTAACAGAGCTCAGTATCAGGTGTTATTTTTACCGTTTCATGACCTTCAAACTCGCGGTCGTTTACCTGCAATTACTTCGATTTGCACAAATACGCGCTGGTCATAACGTTTTGGCTCTTCGGTGTATAAATAATTTTTATAATAACATTCAAATAATTTTTATTAAAGGTAGAGAACACATAAAAAGAATAAAAATCCGTGGTATTTATTTTAAATTAATAAAGATTTATTAAAAGACTGAAATTATAATATTTTTTTATATTTTAATTAATTTTTTTCGACTTCAAGAAATATTTGAAATTTATTCTCAACCCTTTTTTTTTCTTTTTTTTGAAATTTATTCTCAACCCTATTTTGAGCCCCAGTCATCTGGGGCTCAAAATAGGGTTGAGAATAAATTTGAGCCCCAGATGACTGGGGCTCAAAATAACGCAGACGACTTTCCTTTATTATCTGAACCTTATCTTTCATTTCTAAAAGAAAAAAAAAGTTGAATATGTAAAAGTGGACGGACGGCTAAAAAAGAAACGGAGTTCGTTTCTTGAAATAAATCCAGAGTTTTCAATTGAATTTAAAGCAGTGGTGGAAGTAAACAATTACGCCATACCGGCAAGACATTTTTTGTAGAGTTGCAGATAACGATTTCTTTTACACTTAAATGTTCTTTGAATGAGCATTTGATTTAAAAACGCGGATCCTTCCATTTAAAAAACTGTTCTCGATTTTTACTACAGTTTAAGTATTTGGAGCTGTTTGAAAAGCGCATCCTTGATTATCCATTTTTGACGACGGGGGTTCAAAGAGGATTTGCTGTCTCCAACCAGAGCCGTCTATCGGGTAGTCGTTAAGTGTTCACGGACAATGCCCGTTCACATCCGCCATTGCTGTCTGGGTTTTGGTCTTACCAGAGGAAGAACAGCGAAAACGGATTTGTGGTTTTCAAATTCTTATTTTAACTCCTACTCAATCCGTTTTGAGAAGAGTATTTATTCATGTTTTCTGCTTTCATCTTCTAAATATATTTTTATGAATAATAAATATATTTTTGTAAATAATTTTTATTCTGCTGAATTGAGAATTGTAAGATACCTGAGAACCACGGAAGTCGATGGGGACGATTGAGCTCAGGCCTCTACAAATTTAAGAACGAGTTTGAAGGTTGAGGGGGGGGGGGTTAAATTTAACAATTTTTTTGTTAATATATATTCATTATTTTTAAAAAAAATCAATTTTTACCATTAATTACCTTACTGGACTAGTATATCCAGAATCTAATACATGCTCCTTTTACTTTATCGTTCCACAAAAGTTTCAAACGCTCGCATTTATGTTGCTATGTTCTTATTTTTTGCGATTAGCGTAATTTTTCAGTGAGAATCCTAAAAGCTACTCCTAGCTTGTTTAGACCTTCTCAGAGAAGGATAGCACAAGACAAAGAGCTGTGCCATCAACCAGGATTCGAACCCGGGCCCTAGCTGCTACAGTATCACTGCGAGGCAACATGATACCACTGTTTTAAAGAGGAGCTTGAAAATTGTTATAATACTGGAAAAAAATTGATGCTATTCAGTAGATCATGTGCTGGTATGTGGTCAGTAGGAAGAACAAGTAACGATATCTTCATACTAGATTAGTAGAGCATCAATTACTCTAAAAAATGGCTAGATTGGGTAATCAAAACAACTTACTTTCCCTTAAATTTAAGTGGTGTTATTTTACAATATGCCATACAACTACATGATATGGTCAACTTAATACTCCAGCTGAAAGAGTATCCGTTACTGTGATCGCACCACAACTTTAACGATTGACAGAGGGGAGAAAGAGAGGTTACGTGCTTATTTGTTGATACAACGTTGCTTACATGAGAAAAAAATCTTTATTTTGTGACTTTGTCAGTCTACCTAGAGAAAATTGGATGAGTGCACTTTTGCATCTATTGTTGCGTATATCGCAGAGGCAAAATTTATGCAGCTCGTGTAAACATTGATTACACTTGAACAATTTTAAATGTTACTCTAAATCTCCGATATATGCTATTCTAAACAAATGCTTAAAATTATGGATCTGGATTTATAATATGAAAATTGAGTGATAAAATTTAAAATATAAGTGAAAAGTTTATTTTTCTTCCTAAAAAATTTGCATTTAATTTTAACAATAATAATCAGTTTAAAAATGCTATATTACACAAAAACCCTTTATCTTATAATTAGCTTTTTTTTAATAAGGCTGAAATTCGCGAATACAAGTATTTAATACGGAATCAATAAGCATTTAAGTATATTAATATTTATTAAACGCTAAAAAAACCCTAAATCATAGCTATTAGCGGAAAAAATAGCGAAAAATAGAAAATACTCAGCCACTGTTTTCATCATCACCATCATCATCTTCCTCAAGCAATCCTGGGCTACGGAGGTCCAACCAGACCGTGCAATTTATTTCTCCAAGCAAGTCTGTCCTCAGCTACATCTACTGCATCTGGCCACTGCACACCAATTCTAATAAGGTCCTGTTTGACATTGTCTGCCCACCACATCCTAGGTCTCCCCCTCTTTCTGAGGCCTTTAGGCACACTGTTCATAACCCTATTCGTCAATCTATAATCATTCATACGGGCAACATGGCCAAACCAACGGAGTCTCTCTCTGCACAATATGCTGCTTAAAGGAGGTTGCAAACTCCTTTGCCTAATCTCATCATTAGTTACAAAGTTGAACCACCTAATGCCCAAGATACTGCGTAAGCATCTGGAATCAAAAGCGTCTAGTTTCCTGTTATCTTGTTTGCAAAGTGTCCAAGTTTCACTACCATAACTAACCCTAGAAAGAACCAAACTATTATACAGTCTAATTTTAGTCTTTAGGTGTATACGCCTATTTCTCCACACTCTCCATAGATTCTTAAAAGTCCCGGCAGCAATCCCTATTCTTCTGTTAATCTCATGCCGCACATTACCAGTATCTGTTACACAGCTCCCAAGAAAATTAAACTGTGACACCTGCTGAAGACTGCAACCATTCAGATGAACTGAATCACAGCTTGCCTGACCAATTTTCATCGCTTTAGTTTTCTCTCTGTTTATAACCAAACCTACTCTACTACCAATTTCATCAACAGCTCAAATGAAAGAGTTCATCTCATCAACATCATTTGCAAAACGGCTAAATCATCAGCATAATCTAAATCAGAAATTTTCGTATCTCCAGTCCATTTAAGGCCAAAATCTTTCCCTTTAAGTGAATTTCGCAAAACATAATCAATAACCAAGCTAAAGAGAAAAGGAGACAAAATGCACCCTTGTCGAACACCAGAAGTAATGCTAAACCAATTGCTACAAGCCTTACCAACTCTCACGCACGACTCAGTGCTATTATAGAGAGCTTTCATTATGTTAACTAACTTGTCTGGCATATCATATGATCTCACAATCAACCACAAATTATGACGATCAACAGAGTCAAAAGCCTTTTTGAAATCAACAAAGTTAGCAACCAAAGTTTTCTGAAACTCTAAAAATTTCTCAAGAATCTGCTTAAGTGAAAATATCTGATCCAGACATCCCCTACCACTTCTGAATCCACATTGCTCATCACGCAATTGACTGTCAACCAGATTCTTAATTCTATTAAGCACAATCATGGAAAGAACTTTACCTGGAACAGAGAGTAGGCTGATACCCCTATAGTTATCACAAGAACTGCGATCACCTTTTTGAAAATAGGGATAACACTAGCTCTGGTAAAATCCTTAGGAACCATGCCTTTATCATAAAAGATATTCAGAATTTGAGTCATCCAAGTGGTAACCGAAACATTCCCAGCTCTAAGCATTTCTGTAGTAATTTCATCTACCCCTGGGGATTTATGAAGTCTAAGTTTAGAAATAGCCAAAATAACTTCAGATTGTGTTATAGGGCCAACATTAAAGCCACCAATGCATCTATCATCATTGCAAACAATTTGAATAGAACTAACCGCATTGTTTAGAACATCACTGAAATGCTCAGCCCTCCTAGCCATGACAGAATCCTCCCCTTCTATAACCTTACCTTGTTTCTCCTTCAATCCTTGTATGCCTGTCCGTTTTCTACCACACAAAACATTAACTATCTGGTACAGCTCTCTGCTGTTGTGCTGTCTAACTGCTTCCTCGGCTTTGTCAGCCAAGCCATCAAGCCAAAGATTCTTATCAGCAGCTAACTGATCCTTTACACGTTTATTAAACTCTATGTAATGCTTTCTATTAGAACTAGTAGGGTATTGATTAGGACATTCCTGCAGTTCATTCTTTCCGAAATAAGCTCAAGTGCCTTATCACTCAGATAATTCTGCCTCCTCTGCTCCTTTTTTTCCTAAAAGAGTACTGTTAGTGTCCAAAAAAGCCTGTTTAAAATGATGCCATTCTTCCTCAACTTCAGTAGTAAGCATACCATTACTGTCATAATGACTAAGAAACCTATCATGGTAAGCTTTGGCTATAACTGGGTCTTTCAGAGCTTAAGTATTAAAAGTAAATTTTTTAACCCGAGCACAAAACTTTTTAAATTTAAGTTGCAACACACTTTTAACAAGGTAATGGTCAGATCCAATTTCAGCTCCCCTATATGCCTTGGTATTCCTAACAGAACTAGCCCATTTGCTGTTAATTAATATATAATCAATCATATTCCTATGCAGCCCATCAGGTGAAACCCATCTGTACTTATGTATGTCGCGGTGTTTGTAATAAGTGTTAGTTATTCTGAAACCATTGAGTTTACTTACCTGTAGGAGACGTTGCCCATTGCCATTGCAGCTACTAATACCAAAAGGGCCTATTACTCCTCCCCAAAGGTCAGAGTCAGTACCAACTTTGGCATTGAAGTCACCTAGAACAAGGGTAATATCTCCTTTCTTGACAGAATTCAAAATATTCTGAAGTTGTCGGTAAAACCTATCCTTCTGATCCTCATCGGCATCCTCAGTGGGGGCATAACAGCAGATAATATTCAAGTCTTTAACTCTTGTCTGAGAGTTTGCTGTAAGAAACCTTTCATTAATGCACTCATATCCTAGAAGAGCATCACTAGCGTGTCTGGTAAGAAGCAGTCCCATGCCTTGGTGATGCTTATTGTCGTCCCTCCCTGAAAAGAGAAATTTAAGATTATTTTTAAGAATCTGACCTTTATCTGTCCATCTGGTCTCTTGCAAGCCGAGAATATCTAAATTATAATGGTGGAATTCTTGTGTGAGGACATCAAGAGAAAAAGCTCTGTGCAGAGTCCTCACATTCCAACTACTAATGGAGAGGAAATGGTTAGTGGGAAGTTTAAAGAAACTATGTTTATTGAGCGAGGGAATGCCGACAATATCAAACAGCCCATTAATCGCAGACATGGGGCAAAGACCCGTTCCCCCACCACTAAAGGCTGAAGCCATCTACACTGGAAGACTTCCTCCAATGTAGAATTTGACGATACCAGTAGAAGCAAAGAGTTCATGTGCCTGCGATGACCTCTGCTCAGAATTATCAACCAGGTGGTGAACATGTCCTGTGAATCTCTTCACTTGGGGCTATCAACCCACAAACAAACAAAAACACAGCTGAAGATTTTCCCTCCACAGAAGCCCAATAGTGCAGCAAATTCAAATTCAGGATCCATAATCAAGCTCAGAGGCATTAAGGCTGATTCAAATTGTTGTATTCCATTCAGGTTGGTATATATGGTCAGCACCAGGACCCTGTGTGGTTGACCACTTCTGAGCAGGTTAGGAAAAAAAAGAAAAGTAGCCATAGTTGTCCAGAGAAGTAGGCCACACTAATCTGGCAGCCCTCCACTTTTCACTTCCACAAGAGAGTATCTCTTTTGAAAGGTACTAAGGTGTGCACCACTAGAAGGCGGGGTTGGACATTAGGTGCTAGGCCTGGCCGGTTCTTTGCATCATCACAGGTGATTGTTGCATAGCTCTCCTTCCAGTTACTTCCATACACTTCACTTTATTACCCCTGTGTTCAGTGTTACTTCAGTGGAGTGACCGCCTGTGCATCATATTCACCATATACATATATCCTTTGAAGCCTTTCAGTAAGAAATAAAACCGACTTTTACCACTTATTAGAAGTTACTACAAACTGCCTCATCACCGTTATGGATCCAGTAGGGACTATGGATGCATTTATGCTCCATTGCACTAAGAAAACCCCCTTTTTACGTTATTTTAGATTTTTTTTGGAATTTTTTGCGATTACTACAAATGTATTTTTTTTTTGCTTCAGGTGCAAATGGTTAGGAGCTATGAGATCTTGGTGCCAAACAAAGAAATCTTGAACCATCTTTAAAAAAGTCAGTTTATTTTTCTATTTACAGAATTTTGAAAAAATATCAATAATGCCTCTGACGCATATGAGGAACTCATTTTCAAAGACCATTGTCTTTGCCATTGACCATTGATTTTCTGCCTTTATGCGCTCTAAGAGGGACATTCCAACAAATGGATGATTGAGAAACTGCAAAGAGTGATATTTATTGGTGTCTATACAACGCAAAAACATTTCTTCTCTTAAAAAAAGATCTAAAATTTTAAATTTCTACCATAAATACATTGTTGACAATATTCGTTAAAAAGTTTCATTTTTCAAAATTTTCCACCATTCGAGGGCGCTATTGTAACATTCGGAAAATGCGAATCATAACTTTCCATCAATACTTTTTCAGCCCAAAAAAATTTTTAAATCATGTCAAAAGGAAAAAAACTTTGAATTGACAGACAAACGACAAAATGAAAACAGTAGCTCTTTGTTTTTTTAAAACGAGCTAAAAATATTGAGTTTTTATTATTTGTTAAGTCATTACCTCATACTAAAGGTTTAACTTTGGAAAAAAAAAAGAATGAAAAGTTGTTAAAGAGCACCCAAAAATATACATTTTCACACATCCTCATACTAGTTCCTCTCAAACATCTTCTAGATGGTATTCCATAATGAACCTTAGTTGTTGCTGCATGCTTTGATTTGTTTCCCAGGATACAAAACGTGTTGTTACACGCAACCGAAAATATGCTAATGCATCAAAATGGTAATTTAATATAGGCAAGTATCGGGTTAAACTTTCTCCGAAGGTGCGAGTCATTTCGTTGGCAAAGAGAACAATAAAAGTAGACATTTCGGAAAAGGGGCGTCGAGGAGGTACAAGCAATCAACATAAAAGCAACCGGAAATAGGTACTACGTGCCGAGTAACTGCATAGCTAATGATGATGAGGAACAGAGAGCGAAGCTGTAATTAACTCTGTAGTCAATAGCACTCTCATTACCATTTGGGAACAGTGGGAGAAAGTGAGAATGGAAAGATTGAGAAGGAACAGTCTCAACCGAAACAGAATCTGCATTACAGATGTAGAAGACATAAGGGTGTGGATCTGAAGGGCGTTACCTTGGAGATTCACTAATTGTCCGTTGTTAACTTATTAGCAGCTATTTGTTGGTTGCTTACAATTTAAACCCGTCCTTAAGCTGACTGTTATGGTTTTACGTAATGTTAATGGAAATCGAGGGAACTTATTTAACATCGAGCTGGGAAAAGTTATTTTTTGTTTCTTAAAAGATGTTTGCCAAAACATAGGAAACAGAATTGACTACAAGTCAGTTTTTGCTCATTCATTTCGATTTTGTGCATGATGCTACAGACTGTTGAACGAGCTGTAAGAATGTAAATTAATCTTATGAAAGAGAAAGGAGTTTATTGGTGATTGAAGTACAATGACCTTATACTGTTTAAAGGAGATATTCTTTCCTTTGAAGACTAATGGAAGGGTCTGATCAGTTTGACTCATTGACCTCGTTCGCTCTTTTATTTCCTTTGCCGTATAGGTGAAGCCGTCCACTGAGAAGTAGTGAGTTTCACAGGATCTCAGTGCTGATCATTTAAAGTCCTTGGAATTGACTTTGATTTTCGTATGTTAGATTTATTTTGATGGTGGGCATCTGTTTAGGCAGAATATACAGCTTAGCAGGTATTTTTTTTTTGGTGGGGGGCGAGTTGTTTAGCTAGATGAATAAGTCAACCAGGTCAGAGATAATCACAGTCATTCGAAACCTAGTACTCTTGGCCGTATCGTCGATCCTCAACTGGAGTAATGTGTCGGTTACAGGTCAGTTCTTGAAACGATTTGTTTCATGTTAATGTCTGATGTTCCTAAGCAGGGTGTCTTAAGGCATTAGAGAAAATATCATTAAGGCTGATTAGAATTGTTAGGCACTAACTCTCTTAATAAGAGTAGTTTTTTTTTAAGAACCATATCAGAAGTTTTTTTTCCCAGGGAGCTGGAATATCAGGACTCTAAATCAAAATTACTTTTTTCATGTCCTCACAGAAGAATTCCAGCCGTGTAACCTGGACTTGCAAGAAACCAAATAAAAAGGCGAAAGTCAGAAAAATAAAAGATAATCAAAAATTTTATTTCAAGTTGTGATGATGACAAGCAATGTATAGGGTTGTTACGAAATACAAAAGCCAAAGATGTTCTTAGAGAATATAATTGTAACAACATCTTGCAATGAAATTTAGGACACGGACTTAGCTGCAAATGTTATGCCTGAAACATATAAATTTGAAATATGGATAAAAGATTCGATGTTAGCTGCAGCTAAGCCTGAATTCCGTGGCAGCGAGAAGGACAAGCTTTAGGGACGATTTTATGTTATTTCGGATTCTTTAGGGAAAGAAGATATTACTATAGTCCTTTGTGCTCTGTTGCTTCAGTGGGTAAGTTGGTTTTAATTTTTTCTTTTAAATTTGAGGTGGGATGGGGTCACCTTGATACACCAGGCCTGGACAGCCTTGATCAAAAGGAGGGAAGAAAGGAGGGAAATTAATCACGCATAAATTATACAAGTGATTTAATTGGCTTAAAATTTATGTTGAATATCTTTATTTTAGAATCAGTTAAAATAAAATAATTTATTTAATTAAAATAATTGAAAATATTTTAAAGTTAGTAATAAATTTCAACACTGCCACAGGTAGAACTCTACAGACACGAGCTTGGCGCGCGACTGACTGAGCCAACCCCAAACCCCAGAAAAACATTGAAGAATGGAGAAATGGAAAACATTGAGGAAGTTACTGAGGAACAAACAAATAAACAAAGGCGAATACAAAAACATTGGCTAACATCAGTATCATTGCTTAAAATATATCATTCTATAAAGCTATCTTAGCAAAGGTAACCTCTAGAAGACATTTTAGCATTGCCATGCAATTACAGGGCCGAAGGAAGAAGTGCTAACACCAGAGAAGAGAATTAAAAGAAGAAACGGTTTTATCTGTCAAAATGTTATCGGAATAAAGTTTTTTCGATCTCTGTGCTTTCAATATATTACGGTTTGTAGAACCTATCTGGTATTGTGAAAGACACCTCTCACCAAAACACACACCTTATTCAATCACTTCCTCTTCCATTTAATAAAAACAAAGAAAAAAAAAAGCTCTCTCTCTCTTTTCCAAAATCGACTTAAACTGGAGTTCCCGTGTGAACGTGATAGAACTGGAATGTTTTGCAACTTAATAAGTGAATTCGAAAGATTTTTTGACAGAACCACTTTGACAAGTTGAGACGTCGAATTAATCGAACCGGAACCAGCATGTCTCCGTAGTTAACGTCCGTCGCTTATTTGTGCGTCTTTACCTCCAGAGGTGACACTCTCGTATAAGACGTAAGAAAGCAAGCGGACATCTTGTGTCATTTGTCCGCCGAAGCCTTCCCGTTATCCCCATCAGTTGGAGGCAACAACTTCGGTAACGACTGACGAAATGGAGGGCGGTGGCTGTCTGGCAACGATGTGGCAGGTGCTGGCCATGTGACAGGTGTGTCTTGCTTGCCTCTAGAGATGCAACTGTCACTTGTCATCCCAACACACACTGGAGAGCGGAGGCCCCCGCTGGCCAATCCCCTGGAGAAAGGTGGCCGCGGTCGGTCGCAGCGCTATCGTCTTAGAATGGAGTGAGTCTGTGTGTGAGTCGCTAGTTTCCGGGAGAGTTGCCAGGTAATGTCGTTGGTCGGGCGTCGATCGAATCGTGCTGCTATCTTTAGAATCACGTTTTACGTTTCTGATCGAAACTCAGGCAGCAGGCGTTACCTTTCTCTCTTGTTGTTTACCGGCGCTTCTCTCTCGTCGTCCCCCGCCCCCCTCCCCGTTTGCTCTCCAACTCTTGGGAGACGTACACTCTGTTTATAGGGAGCCGGGACTTCTTTTCGATCTGCCGAATCTCTTTTCCGTCGCTCGCGTGATTGAGGCTCCGAAGTGTTGTTGTTGTTGTCTGGAATCTTTTGTGTTTCGCACATGAATCGTTATTGGATATCTTAGAGACAGTTTCGCCTGCGGGTTTTGTTGTTGTCTATCGCTCCATCTCGCTAACTCCGTAGCTCGTTTTATCTATCCATTTTTGCGCAGGTATGCATACAGAGCGTACTCAATATCATCTCACGCTAGTTTGGAATTAGACGAAAGCGCCGAATGTTGTGGTGGTGGTGGTGTCGGACGTTGAAACGATAAGTTAATAATGGCGTGTTTGAAAATGTAAAAAATTAAGTTTAAAAATCAATCGCAACGATAAAGTAATGGGAGAGAGACGTTTGTGTGCTCTTTGGTTTTTGAACGTGAAAAATGTCAAAAGATAAAACTGTAAACGATGATAGTTTGAACAACATCGATATACCTCTATTCAAATGACAGTGGCAGCAACCAATGCAGCGAGAGAAATGACAAAGAAAGCATCGACAGGAACAATGAAATCAACGATAATTGAAAGCAGCATTAATGAGAGTATCGTAAAAAAATGTCCACTGAAAATAGCACTAGAAGATGCAGCGGTATGGGAAATATGCAATGAATGCATAACGAAATACGATTGGCTAAGTGAATAAAAACAAAACTTAGTGAATGAATAAATGCTGAATGGGTTGGGTTGTTTTACCTCTGAGTTGCATTTTTTACGCAAAATAAAGCTAAAGGACAAGTCAAAAGACTCCAAGGGTTCAGAAAAAGTTAAGGAAGGGACTGGACAGCTGTTTGGAAGCGCATGATAGGTTCCCCATGAAGCATATTCTTTAACGTTCAGCATATGGAACCAGGGCATAATATACCATCCGATGAATGGCAACCTTTTTAAGCCCATCATTGGTCGCTTTTTTTAAACCAAGGTGGGGAGATAAAGCGGAGATAAAACTTAACGCTGTCGCAGTTGGAACTCGAGGCTGGGAACTGAAGATTTCTCGCTTGGCGTGCTGCCGACTGAGCAAGCGCCAGTTCATTGACGTTGAATTCTTCATTCAGGGTCAATCTCTTCAGATCATTAATGTTTAAAAATCCCTTGATTTTGATCAAAAAATTATCACGAAAAAATATTTAAGAAATACCCCGTCGAGAAGTTGCATGCCATAGAGGTCTAACAGGTGTCTGTGAGTATAATACGCCATAACGAAGATGAGACTTCAAAAGGACAGCACGAGAAAGGAAACATTCATACCTTATCTGGGGTAAAGATGGCTCAGCCGATTGCGGCCAGACTCGAAATCTGCAGTTCTTAGGTTCGACTCCCAGCTGCGAGAGCGTTGAGATTTATCTCCGCAAAAGACCTCGTCCTGCCCTCGATCAGTAGGGGACTCGATGGAATTGGAAAGGTCACCGTCTGTCAGATGGCAGTTAAGCCGTGGCCCATGTTAACAAGAGCCATGCCATGTGCACATTAAAGTACACGCTGGATGACCTTGACGGGAGATACCATTTGTCTCCCAACAGCTGTCCAGTGGGTCCCCTCCCCCAACCTACTGCGAGCTTTCGGGGTCCTTGTGACCTGGCTATTTAGCCCATTGTGTGAAAACAAAATGTCGCTGAGAGGTAACCCAACCCATACCTTATTTGGAACTCGAACCCCTTTGATAAGTAGTAAAGTAACCACTCTGCCAACCGCAATTTAAACGCTTGTCAAGAAATGTACATTGCGCATACGTTAAATTTATTCGACAGAGGAACGGTATACTTTGTCGGCTTTATGATGGACAAAGCGTATCTATGTATGAACCTGCAATGATCGTTTAGTTCATGATAATGAAATTTAATGTACCGTTATTACTAAATTTACTATAGACTGATAAAACAATAGCAATTAAATTTACTATAGACTGATAATTGTCCAATTAAATTTACTATAGACTGATAATTGAATTGTTTCCTGAATTCCTTGAAATCGAAATGAAATAGCTAAAGAAAAATTAAGTAACATGGTTAAGGCCACAAACATTTCCATAAAACAGATTTAATCAATTCAAGTCTAACCGTGTCCCATCGACAGGTGGTTAGGGCGCTGGATTGGAGGCTCCGGTAAGGCATGGATGTTTCTCGCCTTCCTTACTCTGTGGTAAGCAGCTGCTTGAGGGGATATTCCTTTTTATAAATAATGTAACATCTCGAGGAGTGAAAGGCGGTTAGTTATTGTATTACGTCACGTCATAGAGGTGATATTGTATAACGCTAAAATATTACCCTTATTTTTGCAATTAATAATATTTCTTTCTTTTTCCTGATGACATAAATCGACTGATTTAATATTTTATCAGTTATAATTAAATGCTACTGAATTGAATTGTAAATAAAGTTTACAAAAGGGAAAGAATCACGTGAAATGAGAATTGTTACGTCACACATAGAAAGAAAGGCGTGAGAAACGTTTCGTGATCGTAGGCTGGTGGGGGGTGGGGGGGGGTGGAACCTTCGTGGAAAATTAATCGAAAATTTATTTTTGTTTGGAAATTCAGGTGTACCAAGAAATAATTCCATTTTTATATCGTTTAACAAAAAGAGATAATGTGTTCACTTCGTTATTTCTCCATCTGTAGACAATCAACGTTTTTAGAGATAAAAATTCTTTTTGGGTTGGATAATTATTAATGAAATATCGATTCGTATTTCCGATTCTTCCAGTAGCTATAATTACGCCTTCTAACGGTGGGAAAAAAAATCAAGATTCCAAGACTTTTAACGAATATATCAAATGATGCATTTATGATAGGATATTGAAATTTTAGTAATGGAATGTGACGGTCACTGGCAGCAATGATTTGACCCTTTACTTCCAGGGTGGGTGGGAAATACAACTGTTTTGTTTTAAGAGATAATTGGAAATCTCTGTTTTAATTTAAGTAGGTAAAAATGAAATATTATAATTCGGATTTCTAAACAGGTAGTTTTATAATATATCGTTAGCGACTGCTAAATATGGAAATGGCGAAACCTTTAACGAATGTTGCAAGTGATTTGTTCATTGTAGAAGTTGAAGCTATTGTCAAGAGATATTCCATTGACATCAACAATCTACCCTCCTGTCTCAGAGATGTATGAGAAAAGCAACTTTTTAAATTTAGGGAATTAAAGGCAAATACTTCATGTGTTGCATAATTTATTAATAAAATATTATTTGCATTTTCTTCATCATCCTTTAGTTCCAATTAAAACTTTTAAGGAGTAGAAAAAAAAAAAAAGTAATGTAACACCTCTCTCTTTAGAAACGTGATTCCTCATTTGCGCCAGAGGCGATATCCGTTCTTCCAACTTCGTTTACAAAATGCAATATTGAATTTTTTAGCTTCCTTATTTTCGGAAACATATAATTATTTGTATTTATTAATATGAAACACATGTTTTTCTTTTCGTTTTCGGGCATCCTTAGTTCTATTGCTAAATAATCTGTGATGGTAGAGATTATTGTGTTATTGCACCACTGTTTGGCCATCTAAAACCATTGCTGTCTGATGTTTGAAACGTTGCTAACCGAGTTTATTCAGAGGAAAAAAAAGAAACTGATCGGATTGTTTCACTCCAGAGGTATTTTTTTTTCTGTACACAATTGTATATACCAGGTGATCCAAAAGTAACAGAAAAAGTAAAATGCAATAATTCGAAAAGTATAGACAGTAGCACGATGCGGTTTTCACAGAAATGCGCAGAAAGACATGGAATTATTTTTAATAACGAAAAATTTTATTGCCAGAGTAATTAAATTTGCCACCGACAGATGGCACTTCAGTTGTGTCAGTAGTTTATACAGTGGCGCAGCACAGTTCGCAACGCAGCTAGGATTACAAATGTTCAATGTGATGGCCGTCATTCATGAGAATGGCCGTCAGACGTGGCACAACACTCTGCACAGTATCAAAGAGGGTTTCAACTGTAATTCCTGTCACATGATGGAGAACAGCTTCTTTCAACATGGCCAATGACGTCGGCCGTCCTCTGTACACCGGTCACTTCATGTAGCCCCCATAACCAAAAGTCACGAAGTGTAAGGTCTGGAGACCTTGGTGGCCATTCGTGCGGGAAAGAGCGACTGAGGACACGATCATCGTCAAATGTCGATCGCAGCAGATGCTGGACAGGACCTGTGATGTGCGGAGGCGCTCCATCCTGCATGAATGTTACACAACAGAGCGCTTGCCTCTCTTGCAAGGAGGAAATGATGCTGTCTCTTAAAAGCGCTGCAAAACGTTCGCCTGTGACAGTAACAGTTCGAAATGTACCGCTGTGGACTTCCTCAAAGAAAAAGTGGCCTATAATGAATGATGCAGTGAACCTGCACCATGCTGTCACCTTTGGCTGATGCAAAGGGGTTTCCAAAATCGCGTGTGGGTTCTCTCTCGCCCAGATGCGGCTGTTGTGTGCATTTACACTTCCATTAAGCGAAAAGTGCACCTCATCAGTCCACAGGACGTTTGACAGCCAGTCCACATTGTTTTCCATCTGTCGAAAAGCCCAATTTGCAAATTCATGACATCTCTAGAAATCGGTTGGTTTCAGTTCCCGTATGTGTTGGATTTTGTAAGGATACCTCTTGAGGATGATCCTGAATGATCGCCATACAGTCCCGTACGAAATGCCAGTTCGTCTTGAAATTTCACGCGCACTGCATTCCCCATGTGCTGAAGCTGCCGATTGTGTGTCGGCCTCGTGTTCGACATCGTGTACAACTGCAATAATTTTTTTGGGTCTCCCGCTTCTTGCACGTGCTTCCAAACTCCCAGTGTCCTCAAACCTTTTCATCATAGCTATCAGTGAGGAACAAGACATCGGTCCCTTTCCACTTCTAATACCCCGCATCAAACGATAGGTGCGAAAGCCGTACTGCACATTCGAAGTTCTGATAATACAGCTTAACTAAAAGTGCTTTATCTCATAACAATAACATACCTCACCTTGGCAATACTAAACGTATTGCAACGTATTTCAGCATTTAACGGTTACACTTCGGTAATAACCGTTAAATGCTGAAAGTTTAACTTCAGTATTCACTACATCTGAAATTTACGTACCTCACGGCAAAGTCAGATTGATCAATGTTCGCAGTCTTGTACCGTTTGAGTAGCGGCAGCCAGCGGATCTGTTTACATAGCGACAGGCAGCAGCTCCGGGACCGCTACAGCGCCACCTGTCGGTGACAAATGTAACTATTCTGGCAATAAAATTATTCGTTATTAAAAAAAAAACCCATGTCTTTCTGTGCATTTCTGTGAAAACTGCATCGCGCTACTGTCTAGACTTTTCGAATTATTGCATTTTTACTTTTTCTGTTACTTTTGGATCACCTGGTATTAGCAGATCGCAAAGACTAAAGGTTCAGAGAGATTCGGGAAGAGGATCCACTGAACAAAGGCTAGGAGACAGAAGGAAATTTTCCGTCAAAGACATCAGCATGTTCTTTAATGTGCACAGAGTATAACCGCGCTATACAAGGGACCGTGGCTTGATGTCCACCAAATGGATGGCTGGCTTTCGAAGCCCATCGATGTTCCCTTCCCCATCGAGGAGAGAGTGGGGATTAGTGTAGATAAATCTCAATGCTGCCACAGTTGGGACTCGAACCCAGATTGGGTAGTTTTAGCTCAGAGTAGGTTGGGGGTGTGGATCCACTGGACAGCTGTCAGGAGATAGATGGTAGCCTCCCATGAAGACCATCCAGTGTGTTCTTTAACGTGCACAAGGTATGGCTCTCCTGCACACGGAACTGCAGCGTAACGTCCCATGAAACAGACGGCTGCCTTTCCTAGACCGAGGGCAGGGCCGGGAGTTTTGCCGAGAAAAATTTCAGCGCTTACCCAGCTGGGACTCAAACCTGAGGACTACAGACTACGGGTCTGGTGCGCTACCAACTGAACCCCTGGAAAACAACGGTTTCCATCGTTTTGAATCGTATAAACCTTTTCTTTAAAAAAGTGGTTCTCAAGTTTTTTGTTTAGGTAGGTTAAACTACCAGTATCATATAACTGGTAGTTTTTTGTACCGGTATAAACGAGTCAAATATGAACTTACAAAACATGTTATTTCGTAAGGTAAAAGTAATTTTTTTTTTACTTTTTTAAACAAGATGCATAAATAAAATAAGAAGTACTGAAAGTTATTTATTTCCTTGCACTTATCATGATGCAATGTTCTGCAAATCCATGTATGATTGAATGCTGGCACTAAACTCACGTATTGGTGGAAGACGTTTCGCGTACTACAGTTTGAGTGAGAATGCTTTAAATCATTCATTAATCATTATGAAACAATCGACTATTACAGACTGACAATATAACATTTTAATTTAAATGATCATGATTCTTGAAAAGTATTACTTTTATAGGCTGATTTTACATTTTTAATTTTCATGCTTTATATGTTGAGTGATCCAAATTATACATTAAATTACCAAAGGCGTGAGTGGCTTAGTCGGTAGCGCGCCAGACTCCTAATCTGCAATTTCCAGTTTGTGTCCCATCTGGGTCAGCTTTGGGATTTATCTTCATAAACCTCTCCTCTGCCCTAGATCAGTAGGCGACACCGGTGGACATGGAAAATCTGTCCGATGGCACGTAAAACGTGACTCCATATGCCGAAGAGCCATAAGCTGTGCACGTTAAAGAACACACTGGATGGCCTTGACAGGAGGCTACCATCTGTCTCCCAACAGCTGACTAGTGTGTTCTCTCCCCCAACCTTCTCTGAGCTTTCGGAGTTCTTGTACCCTGGCTCATTGTGTGCAAAAAAGTGGCCCTCAGAGGCAAAACAACCCGACCCATTAAATTACCTACGTGCGTTAAACCCCTGTCGTGGGCGGTGGTAGGGCGAAGGACGCCGATTTTTATTTCATCACGTGCAATTAGATATTCTGCTTGAACTGCGTCGAATGCGGTGGGCATCGGTGGCGAACGATTAATCACTCTATAGTAGAGGACGATCAATTAGTCCCTTGAGTAGATTCACCATTGCTTAGATGAAATAGCAGGTTCGTGGGTTGTTACAATCACGTGCTGGGGATGTGCTTGACTCCATAGGCCTTTGTTGCTTTGCTGTTGCAAACAATTATGCAATGAGGTGGAGAACCGCAATTTGCAGATTCTTGCTTTACCGACCTCAAACTCAGCGAAAGGATATCCAACCTTTGCCTACAACGTGGTTCACTAAGAACCAATCCTTGATTCTCACATAGAATTAAACCCTCTCCTTAAGGGTTTTGTTTGAGTAAAAGGCCATAAAAGGGCTTTTCGGACTTTTCGGACTTGTTTTCGGACTGGACTGCCATGCAGGCAGCCAGCTCAGACCCGAAAACAACATCTATGAGTCACATCCCCACAATAGCAGTTCAAAAAAACATACTTAATAGATAAAAATATTTACAGCAACAAAAATACAATAAAAATGCAACAATAAATAAAAATAAATAAATTTGAGGGACATGACATGTCCCTTCCCCAAAGAGTTTTATCAGTTTTTACCATAATTATAAAACTCGTGCCTTTTGTCACTCTAATGTCCATGACCAACCCCAGCTTGACTGGTGAACAATGTCCTCACCCGAAGACTGTCCAGTTAATTTACTTGTAGTCCACAAAACGTCTCTGCCACTCAGAAGTAATTAACTTCAGTTCACTTCTTTCAGTGCTCGCAGACCTGGTGACCTTCACTGTCTGAGCAGAGCATTTCCCTACAAGTGAATCTGGTGGATTCTGTCAATTCGCATTTTTACACCACTTTGAGTTGCCAGCTCACCCTTTTCCATTGGAACCTCTAGCCTAATTACCAACACCCCCAGGAACTTCCTTAACGACAGAGTGCTGTTGGAAGACTCAACTCCGACTGGTTAGAGACACTCGTCTTGCACGTTTGACCGTTGTCTGATGTCCTGCACCGAGGACGAGGACGCATTCAGAATACCCCTCTTTTAGTTTTCTGGGCATCTGGAAATCTCTTACTTCCTGCGTAATTAAAGGCTATCGCTAGCGCTTTATCTTTCATTTTGCAATTCTTCTTTATTATAAATCCAAACGTACTATTCTTTTCAAACTCCATTAGCGCCTCTTTTCCTACGGAGTTGTTTCCTTTGCCTTCCGACATTTTCCTAATAAATCTTCTATTTCTTCTGTCATTACTTTTTATCGAACTTCCGTGTTAAAATGAAACATTATTCTTGAACGAGATACCATGCCTTACTTCAGAAACAAATCCTTTCTCCTCGTCCCTGTTAACACACCGAATTTACACCTACTATTAATACACTCTTTATCAAGAGTTACTGACCACTTAGGTCTACTTCTGTACTTCTATATTTATCCAATGTTTGTCCAATGACTGTATGAACATGAGATCCTTTTCTAAGGTGAAGGATAGGTCTAAGGTGAAGAAGAAGTCAAAGGTGAAGGATAGGTCTAAGGTGAAGGACGTTTCTAAGGTGAAGGATCGTCTACTTCTGTACTTCTATATTTATCCAATGTTTGTCCAATGACTGTATGAACATGAGATCCTTTTTCCGTTAGATCTGCCCCTCGGCTAAATCTTCTTCTAACCTTAGCGTCACTACTTCAGTCATTTAGACAAAACTGCCTCTCTTTTCATATCTTCGACCGCAATTAACTGACCTTTTAACACTTCCTCTCTCTCATTGATTATAGGTTATACTTCGTTACGATCATTTCTGTCTAAAAATCTCTCATCCTTTAACATTTTTTCTTTATCACTATTATTTACATAATCCTCAATATTACTGTCGTTATAATTACAACCTAATTCCTGGATATTTACAATTCCGATCTTACATAATTTCACAGTTAGATTCTCACTTTTAATTAATTATCTAACTTCCACTGATTTTTTCTTATCCAATATTTTCATACTATCTGTTACCACAGAATTACATATATCACCTAGTTGGTTCTTATCTGGCCTTATGTGGTTAATTTCTTCTGCCTTTTTAGCACAGACATCAATCTTTATTCTAGAATCAGGGACCTCGTCTGACTGATGATTATTTTTAACATCCAATTCAGACACTTTATACAACCGAAATTCACTCCTTCTTTTCAAATTACATTTCCTTTCTATCGGAAGATCACATTTTACCTCAGGATTATTCATTCTAATTATTTGACCGTGCTTATTCACCACAGAATTGGTCACCTTATTAAACTGCATTCTATCCTTCACCTTAAATCGATACACTGCCTTTATCCGAAAATCATTGCGAGATTCGGACTTAATCAAATTTCGTACTTCTAGATAGTCAACCGCGGTTGCAAAACTATCCTTGTTCTCTACGAACCTCATATCCTGATTTTTAGTTGTCATTTCGGCTTCATTATGACTATTGTTTTCTCCACAAATATTAACGTTATTACCTATGACTCTGCCGCTATTACATCAATTGTGCTTTCTTCACAGTTAATTTCATTATACATGTCAATTACGGTACAATAATCAACTGTTCTACCAGATAAATCCTTATTTTAATATATCTTAACCTCATCCTTCTGACATTTAATTTCTCACTCTCTACATTATTATTTACTTTGCTCTCAAAGAAATTACTAGGCTCTAAACCTCTTCCTCTGATACTAATACTCTTACTATCATCTTTCTCCTTATCAAGTACATTACACAATTTCACCCTTACCATCGATAGAAATATTTTCTTTACACAATTTAGGTACATTCTTTTCCATCTTAAATTTAATTGCCCTATGTGCCTCACTGCTACCCCTTTTCTCCCTTTGTACTTCAAATTTAACCTTATTCCTAACTTTATTAAATGAACTTTATTATATGAACGTCTGATTTGTATAATTTACTTTATCATCAAGGACTTTGCTGTCAGCATGGAGACCTTTTAACGTAAAATTACTGCGATCTTTCCAGTTTCTTAGGTTTGTTAGTTGCTTTACCAGCTGCATTAGGCATAAACCTGATTTCACCAGAAACCGTCTAACCTACTGACTTCTCAGCACTATCATACTTAAAAATTTCAGGCATTTGCCAAACTTCAACATAGCTTCATCATTAACTTTTCTGCTGGTTCGTACATCGCCACATTCATTACTCCCCAAATTACTGATACCATGACTCTTAATAATATCTACAGTATTATCTAATATTTTCCTCGTAGTACCTTTATATTTATTAAACCTTTTGCCTTCCTCAGGCATATGATTTCTTTCATCGAAACAAGATCTACCACTTTTAACAAACACTTTACTTCTATTACTCTCATTATTTACCTCGTAATACTTACTCTCACCATCAGAGTTATTATTACCTCCTGCATTGCATGCATTAAACCTTTGAAACTTATTCAATTTTATCGGATTATTCTGAAAATTACTTACACAGCTAAATTATAATTTCTGCTGTAAATTATCTTTACTGTTATTTGCACCTTTAACAGAATTATCACCGTTATTTTCCACTTTTACCTTACCTTCAATAATACTGATACATTCTTCTTCTTGCCAAACTAATTCCCTAGCTTCCCTTTCCTTTTCCAGCCTTCTCTCCTCTACAATACCAGCCCGTTTCTCCTTTTCTAGAGCTGATCTTCTACGTTCTATCACCCTATCTCTTTTTCTTTCGCTCTTTTATATTCCCTATCTCTTTCTTCTCTCTTCTTATTTCTTTCCACTTTCCTACTCTTATATTCCCTATCTCTTTCTTCTTCCTTTCTTTTATATTCCCTATTTCTTTCCTCTCTCTTCCTATTTCTTTCCACTTTCCTTCTCTTATATTCTCTATCTCTTTTTTCTTCCTTTCTTTTATATTCCCTATCTCTTTCTTCTCTCTTCCTATTTCTTTTCACTTTCCTTCTCTTATATTCCCCATCTCTTTCTTCTTCCTTTCTATTATATTCCCTATCTCTTTCTTCTTCCTTTCTTTTATATTCCCTATCTCTTTCTTCTTCCTTTCTTTTATATTCCCTATCTCTTTCTTCTCTCTTCCTATTTCTTTCCACTTTCCTTCTCTTATATTCCCTATCTCTTTCTTCTTCCTTTCTTTTATATTCGCTCTCTCTTTCCTCTTGCCATTTCATCATCTCATATTCCATCTCTGAGATTGATTTCGGACCTGAACACTCATTTCGACCTGATTCGAACCACATCTTCTAGCATCCTATTTACCCCATTCATCAATCCTATCAATTTCGCTAAATTCTTCACTTTCCCCAGCCTCAATGCGTCTGGTTAAATCAACGATCCCGTCCTACTCAGTTCCACCCTTAGTTTTATCGCGACTCCTCAGCATCATTGGCAACTCAAATTAGTACAAAAATAAAAAAACAAAAACAAAAAAAAATCACAGACCTTTCCTTCCCCGAAGATCGGAATATTCCCCGAAGATCGGAAGATAGGGAATTCAATTCAGAGTGACTTTGCACGGAATCACTGACACAGAATCACAAATTCTTCTAAATTGCACTTTTTCTTCCTTCTCTCAGCGGGAATTTTCTTTCTCTTTTTCTTTTAGAACAGTAGACATCTTCTTCGGCATACGACCGATAATGCTGTCGCTGACTGCGCCAAATCTCGTGGTTCGGTGGTAAGGGGAAAGATGCAAATTTTTATTTCGTCACGTGCAATTAGATATTCTGCTTGAACTGCTCCGAATGTGGTGGGCGTCGATGGCGAACGATTAACCACTCTATAGTAGAGGACGATCAATTAGTTCCTTGAGTAGATTCACCATTGCTTAGATGAAATAACAGTTTCGCGGTTGTTACACCCGTACCGACTTATGCCACAGACTTGCTGCGCTAAGTGATGTATGGAAATATGTGCACAATTCACGCACGAGAGTTGTATATGGACGACAGGGGCGTAGCCAAGGAGGGATGGGGGGGGGGGGGGGAAGCTCCCCCCCAAAATAACTCGGAGTTGGCAAAATTCGAAGCAACTTCGTAAAACCTAGGTGAGCTGTGAAAATATTTTATTTTTTTTTTGGAAAATTAAGCGGAGTTGTCAAAATCGATGCAACTTGGTAAATCTAGGGCAGTTTAGAAAATGGAGAGACGGCAAAATTTAGAGCAGTTGGCAAAATTCGAAGCCACTTAGTAAAATACAGGTCAGTTGGCAAAATCGGGACAACTTGGCAAAATCTTAGGGAGGTGGCAAAATTCGGAGTGACTTGGTAAAATCTTGGGGAGTTGGCAAAATTCGGAGTGACTTGACAAAATCTTGGGGAGTTGACAAAATTCGGAATGATTTGGCAAAATCGTGGGGAGTTGGCAAAATTCTGCATAGGAATATGATTGATTATATATTAATTAACAGCAAATGGGCTAGTTCTTTTAAAAATACCAGGGCATATAGGGGAGCTGAAATTGGATCTGATCATTACCTTGTTAAAAGTGTCTTGCAACTTAAACTTAAAAAGTGTTGTGCTGGGTTAAAAAATTTGCTTTCAATACTGAAGCTCTGAAAGACCCAGTTATAGCCAAAGCTTACCATGATAGGTTACTTAGTCATTATGACAGTCATGGTATGCTTACTACTGAAGTTGAGGAAGAATGGGATCATTTTAAACAGGCTTTTTTGGACACTAAAAGTACTCTTTTAGGAAAAAAGGAGCAGAAGAGACAGAATTATCTGAGTGATAAGGCACTTGAGCTTATTTCGGAAAGAAAGAACTGCAGGAATGTCCTTAATCAATACCCTACTAGTCCTAATAGAAAGCATTACAGAGAACTTAATAAACGTGTAAAAGATCAGTTAGCTGCTGATAAGAATCTTTGGATTGATGGTTTCGCTGACAAAGCCGAGGAAGCAGTTAGACAGCACAACAGCAGAGAGCTGTACCAGATAGTTAATGTTTTGTGTGGTAGAAAACGGACAGGTATACAGGGATTGAAGGATAAGCAAGGTAAGGTTATAGAAGGTGAGGATTCTGTCATGGCTAGGTGGGCTGAGCATTTCAGTGATATTCTAAACAATGCGGTTAGTTCTATTCCCATTGTTTGCAATGATGATAGATGCATTGGTGGCTTTAATGTTGGCCCTATAACACAATCTGAAGTTATTTTGACTGTTTCTAAACTTAAACTTCATAAATCCCCAGGGGTAGATGAAATTACTACAGAAATGCTTAGAGTTGGAAATGTTTCGGTTACCACTTGGATGACTGAAATTCTGAATATCTTTTATGATAAAGGCATGGTTCCTAAGGATTTTACCAGAGCTATTGTTATCCCTATTTTCAAAAAGGTGATCGCAGTTCTTTTGATAACTATAGGTATTAGCCTACTCTCTGTTCCAGGTAAAGTTCTTTCCATGATTGTGCTTAATAGAATTAAGAATCTGGTTGACAGTCAATTGCGTGATGAGCAATGTGGATTCAGAAGTGGTAGGGGATGTGTGGATCAGATATTTTCACTTAGGCAGATTCTTGAGAAATTTTTAGAGTTTCAGAAACCTTTGGTTGCTAGCTTTGTTGATTTCAAAAAGGCTTTCGACTCTGTTGATCGTCATAATTTGTGGTTGATTGTGAAATCATATGGTATACCAGACAAGTTAGTTAACATAATGAAAGCTCTCTATAATAACACTGAGTCATGTGTGAGAGTTGGTAAGGCTTGTAGCAATTGGTTTAGCATTACTTCTGGTGTTCGACAAGGGTGCATTTTGTCTCCTTTTCTCTTTAGTTGGTTATTGATTATGTTATGCGAAATTCACTTCAAGGGAAAGATTTTGGCCTTAAATGGGCTGGAGACACGAAAATGTCTGATTTAGATTATGCTGATGATTTAGCCCTTTTGGCAAATGATGTTGATGAGATGAACTCTCTCATTCGAGCTGTTGATGAGACTTGTAGTAGAGTAGGTTTGGTTATAAGCAGAGAGAAAACTAAAGTGATGAAAATTGGTCAGGCAGGCTGTGATTCAGTTAATCTGAATGGTTGCAGTCTTGAGCAGGTGTCACAGTTTAATTATCTTCGGAGCTATGTAACAGATAATGGTGATGTGCGGCATGAGATTAACAGACGAATAGGGATTGCTGCCGGGACTTTTAAGAATCTATGGAGAGTGTGGAGAAATAGGCGTATACACCTAAAGACTAAAATTAGGCTGTATAATAGTTTGGTTCTTTCTAGGGTTAGTTATGATAGTGAAACATGGACACTTTGTAAACAAGATAACAGGAAACTAGATGCTTTTGATTCCAGATGCTTACGCAGTATCTTGGGCATTAGGTGGTTCAACTTTGTAACTAATGATGAGGTTAGGCAAAGGAGTTTGCAACCTCCTTTAAGCAGCATATTGTGCAGAGAGTGACTCCGTTGGTTTGGCCATGTTGCCCGTATGAATAATTATAGATTGGCGAATAGGGTTATGAACAGTGTGCCTAAAGGCCTCAGAAAGAAGGGGAGACCAAGGATGCGGTGGGCAGACAATGTCAAACAGGACCTTGTTAGAATTGGTGTGCAGTGGCCAGATGCAGTAGATGTAGCTCAGGATAGACTTGCTTGGAGAACTAAATTGCACGGTCTGGTTGGACCTCCGTAGCCCGTGGCTGTTTGATGATGATGATGATGATGATGATGATGATGATGATGATGATGATGATGATATGGCGAGTTGTCAAAACGTAGGGAGTTGGCAAAATTCAGGTGAGATGTGAAAATTTGGATTTTTTTCTGTAAAATTATGGGGAGTTGGCAAAATCTAGGAGAGTTAGTAAAACCTTGGGAGTTGGCAAAATCTAGGGGCAGTGGGAAAAAACTAGGGTCAGTTGGCAAAATTCGGAGTGACTTGGCAAAATCATGGAGAGTTGACAAAATTCAGGTGAGATGTAAAAATTTCAATCTTGATTCTGTAAATTATGGCGTGTTGACAAAATTGAGGCAACTTCGTAATATCTAGGAGAGTTGGCAAATTCAGAGTGGCTTTGCAAGAATCAGGTGTGATGCAAAATTGTGGCAAGATGGCAAATTAAGAAAACTTGCCAAAATCTAGGGCAAAATTCGAATCCACTTGGTAAAATACGGCGATTTGTGAAAATTGGGATTGTTTTTGTAAAATTAAGGAGAGTTGACAAAATCGAGAAAACTTGTCAAAATCTTGTCAAAAAGTAGGGAAGTTGGCAAAACTTGAAACCACTTGGTAAAGTACAGGTGAGTTGTAAAAATTGGGGTTGGTTTTGTGAAATTAAGGAGAGTTGGAAACACCAAGAACTCTTGGCAAAAATTCGAAGCCACTTGGTAAAATACAGGGGAGTTGTGAAAATTGTGCCTTTTTTGTTCAATTAAGGAGAGTTGATAAAATTCGAAGTGACTTGGCCAATTCAGAGAAGACGCAAAAATTTCGATTTTTTCTGTAAAATTATGGCGAGTTGGCAAAATCTAGAGTAGTTGGCAAAATTCGATCCACTTGGTAAAATATAGGCGAGTTGTGGAAATTGAGATTTGTTTTGTTAAATTAAGGAGTGTTGGACAAATTGAGGAAACTTAAAAAAAATGTAGGGCAGTTGGCAAAATTCGAATCCACTTGGAAAATACGGGCCAGTTGTAATAACTGTGTTGTAATAACCAGTTGTAATAACGGTTTGTGAAATTCAGGATAGTTGACTGAAATCGAGAAAACTTGGCAAAATGTTGGGAAGTTTGAAAAGTTTGAAGTGATTTGGCAACTTTAGGAGAGATGTAAAGATTGAGATAAGTTTTGTGAAATTAAGGAGAGTTGGCCAAATCAAGGGAAAATTCACACTGACTCGCTACAATTCAGACGAGATGTAAATGTAAATATTGGAATTATGTCTGTGAAATAATAATGGCTAGTTGGAAAAATTGGTAGTTAAAGGTAAAAGTACGATTAGTTGGCAAAATTGTAAGTCAAATGGCGAAATGCCCCCCAACACACACACACGGAGCGAAAATCTGCTAAGTTTGCTCAGTTGGCAAAATTTGAACTTCGAGTTGGAAAATTTTTGATTTATCCCCCTCCCCAACCATAGTCCTTCGCTACGCCCCTGATGGACGAAACAGTTTATTCACATTTATATACAACAGTGTCTCGCAAACGTTTTTACTTTGCGGCACACCGAATCTAATTTTTTTCCGCGGCACACTGAATCTAATTTTTTTCCGCGGCACACTGAATCTAATTTTTTTCCGCGGCACACCTAAAAAAGAATAAAAGCAAACTCTATATAATCGTCATTATATTTGCGCTTTGTTGAAGTCATCATCCTGGTTTTACTTGAAGATTTGCTCTCGTTCTTTAATTCATAACTCGGTGTTTGTTTTAAATATTTGTCCATTCTATGGCTTGAAATAATCAAAAATTAATACCGAAATTTGGAAAAAGCTTGATAAATACTTATAAGATCCCAGTTGATAAAATCTGAAAGTTTTTTATTAAAGCACGTCGATATTAAAGCACGCCGACAACACAAGTCAAGATGAAATCTTTGGAATATCTAGTGTCAATTTGAAAATCTATCGCGGCACACTTGGAATCTCTCGCTGCACACTACTGTGCCGCGGCACACAGTTTGCGAGACACTGATATACAATCACATGCTAAGGGTTGCACTTTACTGCGTAGGCCTTTGCTGTTTCAAACAAATATGTTATGAATTACGCAGAGATGGAACCGCACTTTGCAGATTCTCGCTTCACCGACCTCAAACTCAGCGAAAGGATATCCAACCTTTGCCTACAACGTGGTTCACTAAGAACCAAACCTTGATTCTCACATAGAATTGAACCCTCTCCTTAAGGGTTTTGTTTGAGGAAGAGCGGCATCCCTTGTCGCGTGTTCAAAGGTCCTTCCTGTTTGACAGCAACTATCAAGACTGTTGTTTACTCTCGCTGCCATAGTCTCCAGCGCCGAACTCGCGCCCGAGGTTAGTTGTAAAAGGCCATAAAAGGGCTTTTCGGACTTGTCAACCCATGCAGGCAGCCAGTTCAGACCCAGAAACAACATCTATGAGTCAGATCTCCACAATAGCACTTCCAAAAACACACTTAATACATAAAAATATTTACGACAACAAAAATACAATAAAAATGCAACAATAAATATAAATAAATAGATTAGAGGGACATGACAACCCCCCCCCCCCCTTTTTTTTTCTTCTGTTTTTCTTTATTATCTCTAACGAATATATTTTTATTTGCATTTTAATGATCCGTGTTTCACTTTTGACGAGCAGTGTATATGGGACAGGTCAGAAACCGAGAAGATTTACTCGTGGAAGGGAGAGACGAGATACAATTTATATCATTATATCGATTACCTAAAAGTAAGAAAAGCATTCTCTGTTAATTCAGTGCGAAATATTACATATCAGTATGCTACCAATAATGAACTTCTTTGAATAAGGAGTGTTTCATATATATATATAATTTAATAGAAAACAAACTATTAATTAAAGCTCTCTTTGGACTCCCACCTCGTCAGCTAGGTTGTTTTACCTTTGGGCGGCACTTTTTCTGGGCTCAATGGTAAAATGGCTCAGTCACACGGATCCCAAGATCCAATCAGAGAATATTAGGGAAGGAGAGTGGACAGCTTTCAGGAGAGAGATGGAAGTCTTCCTTCAAAACCATCTAGAGTGTTTAATATACACAAGGTCGGGGCTTAAGACTCGAATATCTCCGTTTCTGTCCTCTGACGTATTCAGCTTTATAAGTGAAATCTCTCAGTTTCGATCCCTTGATGTGTTGAGTTCAGGGTCGGATCTAGAGGGGAGTAGCAATGGGTCATGCCCCCCCACCTTTGCGAATGCTAGTAAGGATAATGGAGGCAAAAATTATTAAAAAAGCAAATTGTTTAAGCATTTTTCACGAAATGTTTTAAAAGCTTCCAAAGCGAAGGGTAAATGCAACACCCCAATGGAAATTCAGTCTCTTAGTTCCTACTCTTTTACCTTTTTCCCGCTCGATTGGGGGCGGGGGTGGCTCAGTCGGTGGTGCGCCAGACTCGTAACGACTCTCCGCACACTGGCTATGGCTTAATGTCCTATGTGACGGACTGCTGCCTTTCCTAGCCCATCGGTGATTCCTACTGACCGTGGGCAGAGCGGCGAGATTGGCAGGCTGTGTGCAGGAGAGCCATACTGTGTGCACATTAAGAAACACTCTGGATGGCCTTAGCCTCCCGTAAACCTAACAGCTGACAAGTGAGTTTCATTCGTAGACATTTCTGAGCCGTAGGGGTCGTGAGTATTGATTTAGCCCATTCTGTACAAAAACGTGCCATTTGGAGGAAAACAACCGAACAACATATCCCAGCTATCCTGCAAAAGGGCTTGGCGTCCAACACTACGGTCGGCGCCTTTTCAAACCAAACCGATGTTCATTTTGCCACAGAGGACAGAATGGGAGTTAATGGAGATAAATCTCAATTCTGGATGAATGGGACTCGAATCTGGTAACATCATATTTTGAGCCTGGCGCACCACCGATTGAGTCAACCTTCCGTCCCTTCCTGCGTTCTTCACAAAAATCCTTCTATCCTTACTATTGCCAACTCTTAGTCATAAACTGTGCAAGAGATTGAATTGTTTAAAACAGCATTTCTTGAATAAACATTTAAAATTTTGTGTAAACATTTCAATCAAGTATTTGTGAAAGAAATATAATTGAGGCGTAACAAAAAATGAAAAAGCGTATTTAATAAGGAAACCTAACACTGTATGCCCTACAGAAGGTATTTCAAGGAGAGGGGCAGTATATATCGCCCCTCTGATGCTGATCACTGTTATGAAATTTTCAGCATACATATAAATAGCATTGATATACTGTCATATGAAATTGGTTCCTCACACTTTCACCTGAATGTTTAGAGTATACATAAGATGGAAAAAGTCTCTCATTGTTTAAAAAAGAACTAAAGAACTATTTTTTTTAATATTCAGAATTTGGAAGAATGCATAAAATGCTAGCCTGCGTTTATCTGTTTCTCCCTAGCTTTAATTAATATCACAGTGTAGCCACTTCCACTAGAAAGTTTTCAATAATAAAATCTTTGATTCCTGGGCAGCCAGATGGTCTGCCCCATGGTTTCAAGATTTGTCCTTTTTCACAAACTATTTATATAGATAAACACACAGTGAGGTAAGTAAATAAGTTAAATATACGATTTTTAATCCTTTGAGATGTTTGGCTTACAAAATGGAAGTCTCGAGTTCGATTCTTTGAGCTGTTTGGCTTACAACTGGAATGTCTTAGTTTAATCCCATGGGATAATTTGCATTCTACTCCAGAATTGACTTTTCGGTCGCCTTGTCTCTTGAATTTAGTGTTCACTGGTTTTGGTGACCATTTTCATTTTACATTATGACTTCTATAACGAAAGTTTTCCAACTCTTTCTTCAACTACCAAATGTCTAAGGCTTACCGCTGTCTGTTCGTTTACACAACCTCTACCCACTTTCCTGGACAGATAAATACACAGTGAGGTAAGTAAATAATTAGATAAATTGGTAATTACGTTAAGTATACATTTAGAAGCCAGAGATGAGCAAATAAACTTACAACTAAAAAGGGCATAGCTAATAAGCATTAATCTCCAGTGATTAAATCTATGGAGATATATAAAAAAAGTCCCTGACCATTTTGAAGGAACTGACCAACACACTTGTAGAGAATGCTTCATTTTCCGTTAGAACGAATAACTCTGAGCACAATATGTAAGCACCTACATGAAAGTAGAAACAAATTAAGGCTTAGAGAAACCAAAAAGAAAAAACGAAATTGCTGAAAAGGAAATAAAAAGAAGCAAACTTGCTGATGTTAACGAAGGCGAATCAGGGCCCCGTCGTAGTATGTGTAGCGAGAGATAGCAGCTATCCTGTTTGCAGAAAATTTGGCAGGCTTCAGCATATTTAATGAGTGGCGAAAATTACTCCCGCTCTAGGTCTTCATCATGTTTCATGTCATTTCTTTGGTTCGCTTCTCGCCCTTCTCTCCCCGGCAGGATCAAGTTAATCTTGCTGGCTGAAACTCATTTGCGGACGCGGAATTACCGAGTAACAACGCGTTATTAATTAGTGACGTCAAACAACATCGTTGCGTAGCTTTGTTCCCATTAATTGATTCACGAGCTCAGCTGCTTGTACTTGTTGAGTAGAAGGGACCGTCTCCACACTGAAGGGAAGCATCGCACTGCAGGTTGTGATCTTGCAGTTTCTGTGTTTGCTCCAGTTTTCCCCTCTGTTTTCTAAACATACACATTCATAATGTCCAACTTTAAATCTTACGTTTATCGCTCTATTTGGTTTAGCTATCAAATGTGTTTCTTCCTTTGACAACTACTTTCCATCTCTCATAGCTTCTTCTCTCTGTAGGTTGGGGTGACTCAGCCAATAGAGCACCAGGCTCGTAATCTACAGTTCCCAGGTTCGAGTCCCACTTAGATCAGCGTTCAGATTTATCACCGCGAAACTCCCCGCCCTGCCCTCGGTCAGTAGGGGATACCGATGGGCTTCAAAAAGCCGCCGTCCGACAGGTCAAGATTAAGCCTTGTTGGGAGTCTGTCTGCTAATAGCTGTACAGTGGGTCCCCTTCCCCCAAACTCTCTGAGCCCTGGGAGTCCTTATGACCTGGCCATTAACGCATTGTGTACAAAAAAAGTGTCACTCAGAGGTAAAAATAGCTCTTTCCTCCGTAACGAGGCATTACCTGGATTTTCAAATGACGCCTGATATTAGACTGAGCTTAAGGTTCCAGTCAAATCTTAAAAATTTGAAGAAGTTTCCTCTTTAACTTTTTAGTTAAATTATAATTATCAACACTGATGGTGGAATGTTATAACTGAAATAACTATTCAAATCATCATCATCATCATCATCATCCTCAAGCAGCCATGGGCTACGGAGGTTCAACCAGACCACGCAGTTTAATTCTCCAAGCATATCTGTCCTGAGCTACATCTGCTGCATCCGGCCACTGCACACCAATTCTAACAAGGTCCTGTTTGACATTGTCTGCCCACCGCATCCTAGGTTTCCCCCTCCTTCTGAGGCCTCTAGGCACACTGTTCATAACCCTATTCGCCAATCTATAATTATCCATACGGGCAACATGGCCAAACCAGCGGAGTCTCTCTCTGCACAATATGCTGCTTAAAGGAGGTTGCAGACTCCTTTGCCTAACCTCATCATTAGTTACAAAGTTGAACCACCTAATGCCCAAGATACTGCGTAAGCATCTGGAATCAAAAGCATCTAGTTTCCTGTTATCTTGTTTACACAGCGTCCAAGTTTCACTACCATAACTAACCCTAGAAAGAACCAAACTATTATACAGTCTAATTTTAGTCTTTAGGTGTATACGCCTATTTCTCCACAATCTCCATAGATTCTTAAAAGTCCCGGCAGCAATACCTATTCGTCTGTTAATCTCATGCCGCACATCACCAGTATCAGTTACATAGCTCCCAAGATAATTAAACTGTGACACCTGCTCAAGACTGCAACCATTCAGATTAACTGAATCACAACCTGCCTGACCAATTTTCATCACTTTAGTTTTCTCTCTGTTTATAACCAAACCTACTCTACTACCAGTCTCATCAACAGCTCGAATGAAAGAGTTCATCTCATCAACATCATTTGCCAAAAGGGCTAAATCATCAGCATAATCTAAATCAGAAATTTTCGTATCTCCAGCCCATTTAAGGCCAATATCTTTCCCTCGAAGTGAATTTCGCATAACATAATCAACAACCAAACTAAAGAGAAAAGGAGACAAAATGCACCCTTGTCGAACACCAGACGTAATGCTAAACCAATTGCTACAAGACTTACCAACTCTCACACATGACTCAGTGTTATTATAGAGAGCTTTCATTATGTTAACTAACTTGTCTGGTATACCATATGATTTCACAATCAACCACAAATTATGACGATCAACAGAGTCGAAAGCCTTTTTGAAATCAAAAAAGCTAGCAACCAAAGGTTTCTGAAACTCTAAACATTTCTCAAGAATCTGCCTAAGTGAAAATATCTGATCCACACATCCCCTACCACTTCTGAATCCACATTGCTCATCACGCAATTGCCTGTCAATTGTCAATCATCACGCAATTGCCTGTCAATTCTTAATTCTATTAAGCACAATCATGGAAAGAACTTTACCTGGAACAGAGAGTAGGCTGATACCCCTATAGTTATCACAAGAACTGCGATCACCTTTTTTGAAAATAGGGATAATAATAGCTCTGGTAAAATCCTTAGGAACCATGCATTTATCATAAAAGTTATTCAAAATTTCAGTCATCCAAGTGGTAACCAAAACATTCCCAGCTCTGAGCATTTCTGTAGTAATTTCATCTACCCCTGGGGATTTATGAAGTTTCAGTTTAGAGATAGCCAAACTAACTTCAGATTGTGTTATAGGGCCAACATTAAAGCTGCCAATGCATCTATCATCATTACAAACAATGGGAGTAGAACTAACCACATTGTTTAGAACATCACTGAAATGCTCAGCCCACCTAGCCATGAAAGAATCCTCACCTTCTATAACCTTACCTTGTTTATCCTTCAATCCCTGTATGCCTGTCCGTTTTCTATCACATAAAACATTAACTATCTGGTACAGCTCTCTGCTGTTGTGCTGCCTAACTGCTTCCTCAGCTTTGTCAGCCAAGCTATCAAGCCAAAGATTTTTATCAGTAGCTAACTGATCCTTTACACGTTTATTAAGCTCTCTGTAATCTTTTCTATTAGGACTAGTAGGGTACTGATTAAGGACATTCCTGCAGTTCCTTCTTTCTGAAATAAGCTCAATTGCCTTATCACTTAAATAATTCTGCCTCCTCTGCTCCTTTTTTCCTAAAAGAATACTGTTAGTTTCCAAAACAGCCTGTTTAAAATGGCCCCATTCTTCCTCAACTTCAGTTTAAGCAAACCATGACCGTCATAATGACTAAGTAAGTCATGGTAAGCTTTAGCTATAACTGGGTCATTCAGAGCTTCAATATTAAAGGTAAATTTTTTAACTCTAGCACAACACTTTTTAAGTTTAAGTTGCAAGACACTTTTAACAAGATAATGGTCAGATCCAATTTCAGCTGCCCTATATGCCCTGGTATTTCTAAAAGAACTAGCCCATTTGCTGTTAATTAATATATAATCAATCATATTCCTATGCAGCCCATCAGGTGAAACCCATGTGTATTTATGTATGTCGCGGTGTTTGTAATATGTGTTAGTTATTCTGAAACCATTGAGTTTACTTACCTGTAGGAGACGTTGCCCATTGCCATTGCAGCTACCAATACCAAAAGGGCCTATCACCCCTCCCCAAAGATCAGAGTCAGTACCAACTTTGGCATTGAAGTCACCAAGAACAAGGGTAATATCTCCTTTCTTGACAGAATTCAAAATATCCTGAAGTTGTCCGTAAAACCTATCCTTCTCATCCTCATCGGCATCCTCAGTGGGGGCATAACAGCAGATAACATTCAAGTTTTTAATGCTTGTCTGAAATTTTGCTGTAAGAAACCTTTCATTAATGCACTCATATCCTAGAAGAGCATCACTAGCATGTCTGCCGAGCAGCAGACCCACGCCTTGGTGATGCTTTCCATCCTCCCTCCCTGTAAAGAGAAATTTAAAGTTATTTTTAAGTATCTCACCTTTACCTGTCCATCTGGTCTCTTGCAAGCCTAGAATGTCTAGGTTATAGCGCTGGAATTCCTGCATGAGGACATCAAGAGAATAATCTCTATGTAATGTCCTCACGTTCCACGTTCCTGCAGAGAGAAAATGATTAGTAGGATTTTTAAAGAAATTAGGTTTATTGAGATTGGTAGGGCCAACAATATCAAACAGCCCCCTGATCGCAGGCATGGGGCAAAGACCCGTTCCTCCTCCGCTAAAGGCTGAAGTCACCGATGCTGATAGGAACTTCAGGCACCACCTTTTCAAGTGGACTTTTTCAAGAGCCACATGGCCTGCCTGAGACGCATTACTCCAGTTTAGGCTTGACGATGCCCAACTAGCTAAGTAAGGTTCAGGTACCTGCGATGGCCTCTGATTAGGATTATCCACCAGCTGATATAAGGTATCCCATGCCTCTGTTCACTTAGAGCTGGCAACCCAGAAGCAAACAGAAAACACAGCGGCAGACTCTCCCTCAACAGAGGCCCACTAGTGCAGCAAGTCCAGGATCAATAATCTAGCTCAAATCCATAAACAAGTCCAGTCTAGTAGGTATAAATGGTCAGCACCAGGACCCTGTGAAGTTGACCACTCCTCAGCAGGGTTGAAAAAAAAGAAAAAAAAAAGTGGCCGTAGATGAACAGATCAGCAGGCCATACTGAACTGGCAGCCCTCCCCTTCCGTTTCCTTCCAAAAGAGAATATCTCTTTTGAAAGGTACTAACGGCCTGCACCACGAGAAGGCGGGGTCGGACATTAGGTGCTAGACCTGGCCGGTTCTGTGCATCATCACTAGGGATTGGTACACAGCTCTCCTTCCAGTTTACGCCTAGCTACCATTTGCAGGCTATTCAAATACTGAATGAATATTGGTGGAGAAAAATAAAGATTTAGAGGGATGGATTGTGATTTTTAATATCTCAGGTGATACTTTCTCAGAAAATCTTTAGTTTCAAATTAGCGAAATTTCTTAGGTAGCTTTCCATTCATAAAGCTTGTGAGTTTTCCCAATATTGGTGTAATTACTAAAACTGATTATTACACTGATTTTGTTATGTATCGATGCGTTTGATATTCTCTATGTTTACAAACATTCACTTATCCATAAGTTGTTTAACTCACGAGAAGAATCATCTTTGTCATTCGGAATTTTATTATTAATTTGTTGCAATAAACTTTGATGCCAACATGCTATAACCTTTTAAGTGGCCGTTGTGGTTCATGTGATTTGTACGAGGCCTTCGTAATTGTTATTGAGGTTGGTGATAATTTTAACATTCTAATCTGCCAGTTTTGAAATTAAAACATACGCTGAAAGTAGCCCCCCCCACCTCTCCCTGAAGGATGCAAACATAGTTTGATGACGTTTCTCATGTTGGCTATTGTTCTTTGCATCATGTATCATTCCTACACCAATGTCAGTCACTTCCTGGTGAAAAGTTTCTTTCAGGGAATCAATAGTGTGATGGATGTTCTTGCAGATATTTTCCTTAAGTATGCTCCACAAGAGAAAATGGAGTAAATTAAATCAGGAAGGATGAAAGCCATGTGTCTTTGGAAATTCCCCTGTCTTCAGCTTTGAATATTCACCAAGTTTTCATTTTGCACGTACACTTTGATGGCTATTTTCAGCATGATGGAGCACATTTTTTTTTCATAAACTAATGTCAAACGAGAAATGGCATAAATATAAATATTTCTCTGAAGACTGGGTACTCTTCAAAGGCCTGTAGCCGTCCAGGTCTCTGGGTCTATATCTGACAGTTTTTTTTTCAGTTGTCTGGATAGTTAATGGAATCGTATTCATGAGATCATGAGTTAATGGACTCGCAGTGTCAATGCTTTAAAATCAATGCTTTAAAATAAAACATGCGCTGGGAAGTAACTGTCATTGACAATAGACGTTCTGTAGAGAATATTTACCAAAACGGAATATCGCCTTGAGCTGTGATTACTACATGCAGGTAGAGGCCATTTCAAGAAAATTTATGCTTGGAGCATTTCGATATTACTTGAGGCATTTGATACCGAATTACATCGCAATCGATAAATTAACGATGAAGTTTTGAATAACGTTATTCAAAACTTCGTCAAGATACTACAGATAATATCCCGTAGCATTTTGATTCCGGAAAATGATGAGAAATGTTCAAATAATATAGATGAAAAAGACCACAAAAATAATAATGCAAGAATAAATACACTTATGCAGAAGCATGAATTTAGTTGTATATAGATAGAATGCGAAAATCATTAATGATTCTAATGCTGTGTCTGAAAGTGGTATGGGAAGGGTCTTTAATTCTTCCCCAAATTAGTGGAATTGTTTGGGCATTTTAAATACCTAAAATGGAAATGCTTTTTTTTAAAGAATGGCTGGAATTACTGAAATTCATCATTAATTTTTAATTTATTAATAAAATACTGTATAATATTTTACGAATGAATTAAACACAATGATGAATTTGTTTAATTCTTTAATTTGGGCTTTCGTTTATTCCTTATTTTTAAAAATTTAATATAGATCACATGCTTAAGTTAATGCTTTTTAATCATTAGGATTTATTACTTTGAAATCTCTGAAAAATTTTATTTTTCAAATTTCAGCGGATTTTGTGAGAATCTCAAACAGTAACGTAGCAAATCTGTAACGTTTATTTTGTGAGGTGAAGACTCAAAAGAGAAACTTGAATCGTGCGTTTTAATACTTTTTGTGCTTCCCTCACTCTTCAAGAGGACCCGAAGACTAAGCATTTTAAACAATTACTAAGCTGCATGAAATGCTGCAGTAGGGAGGGACGAATTATCGTATACTTCCCCGTTCGAGTTCCCACAGGATCAGGGTTGAGATTTAAATCCGGTAACCACAACTCTTTCCTAGGAAGAAAGGGGGAGAAAGAGTGGAGAAAGACTTTGAGATAAGATGATAAGTCCGGTTTTTTGTTCAAGATTGGATTGAATTGTTTTACCTCTGAACGGTACTTTTTTTCACACAATAGGCTAAATTGCCAGGTCATAGGGATCTATCTCGTATCATAGAAGGTTGCGGAAGTGAATTTATTGAATAGCTGTTAGGAGATAGATGAGAGCATACCGTCAAGGCTATCCAGTTTGTTCTTTAACGTATAAAGGGTAAGGCTCTCTCCATCAGACGGGCTACCGCTTTACGTCCCATGCAACGGACAGCGGCCTATTTAAGACCACCGTGTCTCCTTTCTGAAGGACGGCAGAGTGGGGATTGAAGCATTTAAGAGTCTAAAAGAGCGCAGAGAAGTTTTTCAGAGATAATCAAAGAGTCGAGATAAATTTCAACGCCGACTCATGTGGGACTCGAACCTGGAAATTACAGATTACGAGCCTGATATCCCGTTCCTTGTATTCAGGAGATCTATATCACGTGTACTTTAAAGGACACACCAGATGTCTTAATATGAAGCATCCACCTGTCACTTAAAAGTTGTCTAGTGAATCCGTTTCATTTACGCAGATTTCAGCTCTTGGTTTTTTTTTTAATACGACCATTACATTCACTACGATCCGAAGATGCCTTTCAGAGGTAAACCAATGTCAAATTTTTAAAATTTAGATTGGAATAATCGAAGAAAGATATTTATTAATGGTGAAATATGAATGTATCAGATTTAAAATCTGTTTAGGAAATTGAAACTACTATTATATGTTAAAACATGAAATTGCATTTCAAAATTCCTATTAACGAAGAATTGTAAGGCAGGTTTCGAAACACGTAAAATGTTTATTTATCATTAAGTGAAGCTATTGGAATGATGAATGGGGAGGTGAGGGGAGGTGGAGAGCGTTGAGGCCACGCCCTCCCATTCCTACTCCCTGATCACATCAATATTTAGTAACTTATATATAAAACTTTCTGTTATAAAACTTTTTTCCAACATAACTGCAGATATAAATTTTCCTAGCAGTAAACTGAAATAAGATATACTTTTCCATTGAAAGTTCCCTGCTGTTATTTTTTCTCACAGTTCTAAGAGATTTGAGGCAAGAGAATAAATATATTCACTAGTTTCCATAAATTAAGTGTTGGGTTGCATTGTAAGTGATACTTTTCTGCACGCAATGGGATAAATGGCCAGGTCACAAGGACCCGAAGACTCAAAGAGGGGGAGGTGATCCACTGGACAACTGTTGGGAGACAGATAACAGCCTCTGTCAAGGTCATCCAGTATGTTCTTTAAGGTGCAAAGATATGACTTCTCCCACACGCGGGGTCAAGACTTAATGTCCCATTCGACGGCGGCGACATTTCCAAACTATCGGCGTCCCCTACTGACCGTGGGCAGAGCGAGAAGTTTTTTCGTAGATAAATCTCAACGCTGGCCAGCTAGGAATCGAATCTGGAAGCTGCAGATTACGAGCCTGGGGCGCTACCGACTGAACCATTCCCCCAGTCTCCACACAGAAAAAAAGAAACAACCCTTTGTTATGTCAATGGGAAGCTAACGTCGAAGCTCTTATAACTTCTAAAATAAGTTTTGTGTGTTAAGAAATGTGAGAGCAGATAAATATCTCAATCAGATATATCAATATATCGATTTTCAACAATATTCGTTCAGTATTTATGGAAATTTTCATATTTTAGAATAACAATGCCAGTCACAAAAATTGACTTTAGAAAAGTTAATTAAAACTTAGCAATAAATATTGCATCAAAGTGTTATTACTCAAATAAGTGTGTATTTTAAAAGTTTGTGTAAAGAATTCTTGCACTATTTATCAGTTTTGTATAAGTTTCTCAAGACTGGCTTGGCAAAGCAAAAAAAAACTTATTTTGGAAGTTATAGAGCTTCAACTTTAGCTTCCCATTGGCATAACATAGGATTGTTCTTTGATTTATGGAAGCGATAGTATTTTATTTTTCAGTTGGATCCACACAATTAATCCAAAGAGTTTTAGACTTTGAAATAAATTTATACTGGTTTGCATTGTGTTGCTCGAAGTATTTTTTGATACATGATGTATATTCTATGTTCGAAGTTGTTTTGCTTACACCTGAATGTTTCATCGAGCTAGAAAAATGGAAAAGGATTAGAAAGCTTAGAAAGAAATAATATATTCATATCTAGCGAGAAAGAATCGAGAATCGCGAAGGCTGTAACCGTGTAATTGTGCTGTTCTTCAATTTGTTAGCCCAACAAATGTTGAAGCGGGCATTTCTTTTTGTGTCGTGTCACGTGAAATCCAAAGATTGCGAAGGAAGAAATTTTTGGATGAGTCGTTCTTAAAGCCTTTATTTCATTTTGTTAGCAGATCAAAAGGAACTAAAAGCAAGTCGACGAAAATATCAACAAGAATAAAAACAACAAAAGAACGATGACAAGAAGACTTTTAAACGAATTGAGGACAGAGATGGAGAAAACAAAAGAGATGTCAGGAAAGGGAAGATTTGGCGGGATTTGCTGATCCCTTCGTGTTTCAGTCGGAAGATGCAGGCAGGCGCCGTTTCTATGACAAGAAGCTTGTTCCGTGAGGATTACGGTCATTGATGAAGTTTCAATAAGAACAACGACGGATGGGATAACTCGAATTGGATGCTGCGAAGAAATATTGGGAGTGTCGAGTTCTGTGACCCTTTGATCAGTGGATGTACGAAAGACGCCAACTGACTGTCTTTGGAAAGTGAAATTAGCTTTGTATCCAATGGCGAACCTGCTGCGCGTTGGCAACAACTTCTGAAGTTCTGCTCAAGATTGCAGGCATTTAACACGAAACTGATATTTTAAAAGATATTTTGTTTCAATTGTTTCATTTTCTTTTATGTGTAAAATGGGCTACTTATTTATGTAAAATAAGTTTACATCTGGCCATTCGCTGATTTGTTAGTAATGCTATTCATGCATATATATATATATAAATGTTTTGCCTCTAAATCAGGCAATATGAAACACCAAGGCTTATGGCAGGGATGTACCCAGGGGGAGGAACAGGGGTTCCAGACTGCCCCCTTGAAAATCCGGTCTTCCTATACGAAATCTCACCTTGTCTATTTGCTTTGAAATCCAAAACAGTTGTCTTTGTATAATTTTAGTTCATCCCCATAGCATATGTCCCACATAAAAATAGATTTAAAAATCAACTATAAAATGTTATTACATATAGAACTTTTTATATCTTATACGGAAAAATATCATTATATACACCGAAGAGCCAAACCAGCGCGTCTTTAGTCAAATCGAAGGAACTTGCAAGTAAACGACGGCGCGTGTGAAGGTAATGGAACGGTAAAAATAACACCTGATACTGAGCTCTGTTAATTAGTGTTATTCTTGTTCTTCAGATGGGAAATGCAGCGGACTTAAGTGAGTTTGGCAAAGGCCAAATTGTAATGACCAGATGACTGGGTATGAGCATTTCCGAGACGGAAAGGCTTATGGGGTGCTCACGGTCAGCAGTGGATAATACTTTCAAAAAGTGATCCGAGGAAGAAAAAACCACGAACCGCAGGCAAGGTGTGGGCTGACCACGGCTCATTGATGCTAGAGGTGAGCAAAGGTTATCCCATATGGTACGCGCCCACAGAAGGTATACTGTGACGCAACTCGCCCATAATTTGAATGCCGGTGACGGGAGTAATGTGTCGCAACACACAGTACATCAAACCTTGCTGAAAATGGGACTGCGTAACCGCAAGCCTTTCCAAGTGCCCATGATAACCTCGGTTTACCGGCGAAAGTGCCTACAACGGGCATTTGAGCATAAGAACTGGATCTTGAATAATTGGAAGCAGGAAGTGTAATGATTTGGGCAATGTTTTTTTGGGAAACCCTGAGTCCAGTCATTCATGTGCAGGAAACTATGACGTCTCCCACCTATCTAAACATCATTGCAGACCAGGTACAACCTTTCATGGCAACGGTATATCCCTGTAGTGGTGCCTTCTTTCAGCAGGATAATGCACCATGCCACACTGCCCGGATTGTTCGAGAATGGTTCGCGGTACATGAGGAAGACTTTGAAGTATTGTTGTCATGGCCTCCAAATTTCCCAAATATCAATCCAATCGAGCATCTGTGGTTTGTGTTGGAACAGCATATCCGATCTGCGGCGGCTCAACCACGTACTTACAAGAGTTAAAGGATCTGCTGGTAACGTGTTGGTACTAGTTACCAGAAGACACCTTTAGAAATCTTGTAGCGTCCATGCCTCGTCTGATAAGAGCTGTTTTAGGGCACATGAAGGACCAGCATCATATTAGGCAGGTGGTCATAATATTCTGGCCCTTCAGTGTGTGTTTATATATATATATATGTTTAAAATTCCATTTTAAACTTTCTTATCAGGTGGAATATTTTAGAAATTGGAATCTCTACTGAAGTCACCCCCCACCCCCCAAACGAAATCCTGGGTGCGTGCTTCGCCTATGAGTTGCTTTTTCAGCCACCTACCTATATTTATCAAGATTTTGATTGATGAAGCTTTTGAATCCGATCTACGAATATATTAGTTTATTTGCAAACAAACAAACAAATAGCAAAATCTGTCAATGCCTGCTTAAACACGAAATAACTTAAAAATCGCCTCGTTCTATATATGCACTAAAGTTACAGTAACAGTCAAACCTCTTATCGAATGCTTTCATTCTTCGTCTATTTACATTTAATTTTGTTCAGTGTTTTAGACCAGAGCCGTCCCGTGGCCGAATGGTTAGTGCGCCTGGCTACTGATCCAAGGGATCTGGATTTGATCCCCGGTTAAGGCAGGGATGTTTGTGTTATCTTTCTGCTGACGGTCTCGCCTTTCCTCACAGGTTTTTTCTATGGAAAATTAAACCGACAGGCTCCTATCAGACATCTGTCGCAAGCTGTTGGTGGAGGGGTTTTTAGATCATTTTTATGTTTATTAGCTGAATAAAACTTTCATTAACTCTTTAGAATCCATGTATATTTATTATAGGTCACAGTTCGAACCACAGATGTACCTGGTTTCTCGTTTTTTCTCTTAAGATAGAGTTAGAGCACAAAAAGCACAAGGCATTTGAAAGCACGACATGGAAAAGAAAAATACTTCTTTGACGAAGGACTCAGATGATGGTGCCAATTAAGAATTAAATCGTAATGATGACTTTCTTCCAGTGTTGGGTTGGCTTGTTTTACCTCTGAGCTGCACTTATTTTGCACACAATGGGCTAAATGGCAAGGTCATTACGACCACAAGGGCTCAGAATAGGCTGGGGAAGGAGATCCATTGGGCAACTGCAAGGGGACAGACTTTTTCCAGGAAAGGGTTAAATCTGCTACCCTTCTTGTATCCTTTTTATGATAATAACTGTTTTTTATTTTAATCTTTTCCTTTGCTTAAGAAATATCAGCCTTTTTAATTTTTGCATATATATTGCATGGAGTTGCCCTGGGGTACATTTAAATTTCGCTCTCTTCCCGCATTTGGTGGAAGTTATTTATACTTGTCTCAAACTATGATTACAAAAGTAATGACATTATTTGATAAAGCAGCAACCTTTCTTAACACCACTTGGGGCGGAGGTTGGCACATTTTGCTCCTTGTGTACACAGCCGATCAGCATTGAAATTCATCTTCGCCAAACTTCCCTCTGTCCTCGGTCTGAAAGAAGAAACCGACGAGCTTCGAAAGGCCGCCATTCGTCGAATGGAACAAAAAGCCGTGGCCCCGTGTTCACGAGAACCATGGCCTGTGTATGTTAAAGAACACGCTGGGTGGCCTTGACTGGAGCCTTCCTTCTGTCTCTTAACAGCTATCCAGTGGCTTCCCTTCCCCTAACCAATTCTAAGCCTTTGGAGTCCTTGTGACACGGACATTTAGCATTGTATGCAAAAAATGTAGCTCAGAGTTAAAGTTACCCAGTCCTTAAACTATATCAATGTTCCTTGCTCAACCTATGCTACAAGAGAAAAAATAGCTCGCCAGATTCATAATCTGCAGTTCAAAGGTTCGAATTCCACCAATTTGCGTTGAGATTTATCTTTGCTTATCCTCCACCCCAAACTCGGTCAGTGTAATGGATTCTGATGCTTCTCGGCCGATATTTAAGAGTTATCCTGATTTTACTGCGGATTGTTCTTTACTTTATGTGACTAGGCCAATTTCTGTATATCCTTAGCTTTTCTTATTTCTTCCGCACGATTCTTTTTACAGAATTCCGATTTCAGTAGATCTTATGAAAAGAAGCATCAAACTAATTCTTTTGAATCTAGTGGAAATCTTTATTTCAGCTTCTTTAGGAATATGGAATTTGTCAGGAGGTTAAAATTTGTTTCGCATCCTGAGACCGTGGCTGCTAGCTCTTTCCCATTTCCGTGGCACCACTCTATTTCCACTTTCTAGAGAGCAAAAAATTTATTATTTTTACCTGATTTTCCTTATCACCCAGTTCGTTACTTAACATTCTAAATCTTCCCTTGAAGACTAAGAGACCCTTGTCCGAATCATTTTCTGATGTCTACAAAGCTTCTTTCTCTACCCGGCAACTCCACATGCCGCAAAAAGCGGTACATATCTGCGGATCTCGCCCGCTCTTGCTCAACTCAACCTTTCACTTCCAAATCTCCAGTTGAACTCCCCTATGTCTCGAGATTTCTTTTCGTCCGTCGCTTCTTTGTCCATAGGTTTCCAATCGGCGACTTGCTCCTTAATGATTTCCACTTCTTTACAATTTCTACGAAGCCCAAGTCAGACCTTCTCCCTAGAATCAGGCACCTGAAGGTAGACGCACTTCAGCCAGCACTTCACTTTAATGAGAATCTCGAATCTCAAAAAGTGAATGCTAAACTTTGCTCACTGATTAAATTCCATATCCAAACAAATACATGAGATGATATCCAGATCATTAATAAATGTGGTCGTGGGACCTTACAATCAAAAAGGGGACACCGATTGGCTTGGAAAGATCTCCGTCCTTCAAATAGAAGGTTAGGAGATCTATGGTAGCCTCCCGTCAAGGCTATCCAGAATGTTCTTTAACATGCACAGGGTATGGCTCTCTTGCACACACTATGAATGGGTGTAAGTGACCAGCGAGCCTTGGGCGGTGATGATGGTCTCATTAGGTACAAAGGATACCAAGGTGGCACATGTAAACAGGCCCCACAACACTATATCGCTTCCACTGGACTGTAACACCCAAGTTGACAGTTGGAATTCATGGCCTCCTAGGTTCAAAGTCAGACCTTCTCCCTAGAACAACCATCAGCTTCATTAAGTTACACCATACACACAACCTCCAATCAGCGTGTTGTAGTTGGAACCTCGATTCGTCCGACCAAGCTACCCGTTTCCAGCTTTTCGTGTTCCACTGGCGATGTCTCTTTGCCAACTACAGCCTCATAACTAAGTGACGTGCTGTTAACTAGGTTACTCGATGTGGGCATCAACTGCCATAGCCCAGTCGTGCCATCCTACGTCAAATTGCACAACTTTTGTAGCTGCCCTACCCTTGATTACATTATCATCATTGTGGCGCTCTGTTCCGATTTTAAGATACGGAGATGCTAGCATCAACAGCCCTGTTATGGCAACATTTTTCCCAGTGGTTGCAGGTTTTGATGCAGTCCTGGTACATACATGTGACAGTTGTACGCAGAAATCTCAGACATTCTGCAATCGCAGATACGGAGCAACCCATCTTCCTTGCACCGACTATCTGCTCACGATTGAACTCGCTCAGGTCGCCGTGATTACACATCATAACAACATTATACATTATACCGCAGGTAGGCATCTGACCTATTTATATCCTTCAAAGGGTTTCAACTGGCAGAATTATTATTGTGGCGGTGCAGAGCAGGTTTGTAGATAGGTGCAAAATACATTCTATCATAATCCTGACAGCGAACTGCGTCTTTGCTATCTTGGCTGGACTGCAATGATCTTACGCGAGTATGGGGAATATTGGCGTGTTCAACAGAAGATGAAGCCAGTACAAACAAAATTTTAGTTTATCGTTGGTATTAAAGTATGTAACATTGAAATATTAAATTATTATTGCTTATAGTAAAATGCGGTCCACCCCATATTGAGAAGTATTCAATTTAGCCCCTAAATGATGTGAATTTGAGAACCCTAATCTACAATGACTCAGAAAAAAGTATATCGTTATTGCATATTACTTCGATAACGTACAGGTGGCATAAAAAGTTAGAATGTTGATGGATGAGAACGTGTATATGAAAGTCAGAAAAAATGCAGATTAGGGAAACTTAATGAAGCTGATGGTTGTACAACATGCCACTCACTTCATGATCAAGTCATGGAGAATGACTTTTAGCTCTAACTGAGGCAGTGGTCAGCAGTGACTTCGGGCTTACTAGAGCACGTCCTTGTGTGAGAAGGCCTGTAAGAGCTAGGATTCTTCTCTTTCCTTAGGTTACAAAATGAAAAAAAAAAACTTTATGCAGAAGGATTTTTCTGGGTAGTAAAAGAAATGAGAAATATTACACAGCGTAGCAGTTTTCACAACAGCTTGAATTTGACAGGGCGTATATTCAATGAGTGTTCAGAAGCTGTATATGGGTTGTTTTACCTCTGAGCAACACTTTTTTTGCACACAGAGGGCTAAATGGCTAGGTCCTAAGGACCCCCTAGGACCCAGAGGGGGTTGGGAGAATGGACACACTCGACAGCTGTTAGGATACAGATGGTAGCCTCCCATCAAGGTCATCCAGCGTGTTCTTTAACATGCACAGGGTATGGCTCTCGTGACATGAGAACACTGCTTAACGTCCCATCCGACGGACAGCGGCCTTTCCAAACCCATTGGTGTCCCCCACTGACCGTGGGCAGGGTGGGGAGTTTTACGGGGATAAATCTCAATGCTGGTGTGGTCTGAGGTCAAGATATTCGTGTTAAAATATACCGGAAAGATTGCAATACGAGCAAGCAAGTTCCGTTTCTCACTGCTTACAGAGCTGTTAGCGGATATAAATCTCAACGCAGGCCTAGTTAGGACTCGAACCTAGGAACTGCAAATTGCAACACCGGTGCGCTACCTACTGAGCCAACCATCGGCTCTAATAGCCAGAGGATACAATGTCGAATGAGTCTAAAATTTGTTCGCCATGCGCAACATTAAGGTTCAATAGCCACCGTAAAGTGTTGAATTCGGATTCGGGCCTAAAACAGCAAAGATGACTGTGATCTCGAATGTGCCCGAACTCAGTCAATTTGATTTCCAGTTTTGGTTTATGATTGAAGAAAAATAAGTGAAAAAATTTAGTAAATAGAAATTAATAAGCCTTTGTCTATTTTTCAGGGATTGTCTTTCATTCATTAATAAATCGCCCTTATTGTTTACCATGATATTCCTGAAAAAAAAATTCTCTCTTTCTACAAAATATTTTTTTAGTATTTTTCAGTTCCAAACAACATTGCGATTTTTGTACTCATATCTTCAAGAATCTTGTTCATAAATTTAGTAACATGCAACGTGATCGACCATTCCAACCTTTCTCTACACACGATGCTATTTAAAGATGCTTGATAATTGTTTCTTCGAACCACATCATTATTCGCAAACAGAAATAGAATACTGTTAATGGTAAAAAAATAATTAAATAACATCTGAACTTAAAAAACATCAACCCTCCAGCTATTCTTTTTGTACAAATTCCAAGTTTGGTCGCAATAATAGACTTCATAAAAAGAACCAAGTTGTTATGAAGTCTAAATTTAGTCTCTAGGTCTCCGAAAAATTAATAAAAGTTTCATCAATAAATCTGTGTTTCCTGTTTGCCTCAAGTTCATATCTCACATTCATGTTTCATTCGGCTATTGAGGTAATTAAACTGAGAGATGACTGCAGAGCGCAATTTTTCAGACGTTTAAATCATTACTCACTTCTCGTTTCCCCCCCCCCCCCTTCATTTCTCTGCATTGATTATGAAGTCTACATCAGTGACGTTAATAAACAAAATTATCTCTTGAATATAATTTACCACAATGGCTTAATAGCCACAGCCATTCATGTCGGAATTTTTAAAATCTCTTGAATAGTGATTTTTAAACTTTCTGAAACTGCGGATTAATAATATCCTGTGAACAGGCCCGGACTTAGAACAGAATTAATCGGGGGGGGGGGACGTAATCGAGATGAAAAAAGATAAAAAAAAGGGTGGGGGACAAGGGACTGGATTTCGATTGTAATGCAGCATTTGCTCTTTTCATTCAGAGGTTTTTAAAATGTTTCTTGAAAAATGAGTGAAATATGCAGAATTTTATCATTTCTGACTTCAATTATCCTTAATGGCATTCTGAAATGATGACGAGGGGGGGGGGCGGGCATGGTACCCGTGCTCCCCGTCGTTCCGTCTCTGCCCGTGAATATCCAAAATCATGAATTCGGGGGATTTATTCTCTTCTTACTTAACATTTTACAATTATCTACAAGTTGTGTCTATGAACGGGATCCTATGAACTTGATACGTTTGAAATTACAGGCTTTTCAAATTAAAAAAATTCTGCACAAAATATTTCATATTTCCTTTAGTGCTCCTAAATTGATATTGTTTGTCTTCAAGTTATTTATCAACTAAACGTTTCATTTTGTTCAGCCCAGTCATGCAAATATCTTCAGCAGCAATCAAAAGGAGACTGATTTCTCTGTAAATGCCAAAGAACTACAATCTCCTTAAATGAAGATAGGAAGAACTGCTCAAGTGTTTCGGGAAAATGTGCTGGAAACATAATCTATGTCGTATAAAACAGAGAAGATTCTGATGAGCCAATTGCAACACTATCATCAGCAGATTTTAGATAGAAGTAGCCAATTTAACTCAACATAGAAATAAAATAGTGTTTGAAAAGAGTATCTTCATTAAAAAAGTTTAACGATTATCTGTTAAAATCACTCCATGCAATCATTCACCAAAAGAGAACCACAACAAGTGGTGTTCAGTAACAGGGGAACTTATTACTGCCAAAGAAAGAGTAGCGGTACCATTGAGAGCGACACCTTCCATATTTTATTTCAATAGGTATCAAGAAGAAGGGAAAATGGCACCTACTCTTTGAATGCTACGCTTTATCAGTAATACTGCAGTTTCTCTACTTATAATAAATGTTGAAATAATAGGATCTCTCAGATATACACACCTGGTAGTTATATGTTAGATAAATATAGAAGAAAAGTTGTCATTTGTCGGGTGGGATCGGAACTCACGATAACATGTGAGGTGCTCTGGCCACAGCTACCGGTCGCCGAGCAATCGTCCTCTATTAGTGACTTTAAGCATTATACCATTGGAAATGCAGTTGACTGCAATTGAAGATTCTGGTGCCAGAAGGCACTTTACAGCTTGGTGCACGTGGCCAACTCCTATCCAACAGCATGTTAGTCTTATTTTTGAAGCCAACAAGCCGAGTATCGAGCGTAAGCATTGTTGCAATAAGACAGAAATAATCAGAACACCTGACATGTTAGTGGGTTCAGATCCCACCCGGCTAATGACAATTTTTCCTCTCTATTTATCTAATATAATAAACATATTTTATAACATGAATTTTGGATTTTTCGCAAAAATTCAAATAAACAGCTAGCAGCGGAAAGTTGTACTTGTATGCAAGTAAGAGAATTTCGACATCTGTGATCCCTCCTGTCGATATAACTATGTGCCTCGAAAAATGGCTGACTGCGCCTAAGGCCTCTTTCCTTTGGAATGGGCTACTGCTAACGAACTAATGATGACAGCAAATCGACACGCTTTCAATTCTAAAAGTGTAGATTCAATAATGAAACAGAATTTCCTAATTAAATCACTGCCACATTCTCTGAACCAAAGTTATTTCTCGACATTTATATACGATTGTTAGCCGTAGTCAATTAGGTTCTAGTGTCTTCTATGATCAAATCCTTTCATTAATGTAAACGGAATGCATTTCAGTGAAATCAAATGCTAACTAATAAAGTTTACATTAAATATTTCCAGTAATCAGTAAATAAGTTATGCCCTCAAAACAGTTTTGTATACGATAAATAGAGGTCTGCCTATCGTATCGTATATATTTCATGAAATATATAAAACTATATATCATAAAAATGAAATATGGATTCTGAATTCTTATTTTTCTCATGATCTCAAAAAAGTTTCTGCACCTAATGGATATTTTAATAAGCAATTCAAGTGATTTCCATTAATTGAATCAGTTTTTTTTATTACAATGTTAAATTACAATGTGTAATGGTTACAATATAATGTGTAATGGTTTTTACGTACTGTAGTATTGATTAGCAATGAACCCTTGAATTTGTCACAGATGTCGTGATGTGATATAACTGAGTTCCGGGTCTGCCCAAAATTTAACCACATCCGTCTTACTTCATCCACTAATGGGGCTTGAAATTTTATTGTCTCATGGATGGCAACTGGCTAAACCATATCCAAATGAGTTTAATAGGTTCGGACTGTTGCCTGACCAATACAAAAGATTGGTCTAATCATGAGATGCAGATGAAATTTAGTTAACATCTGTCTCATTGATCATAATAGACCTTTGGTTAAAAGATGTAGTCGTAAATTTCTTGAATGAACTCATGTATTTTTACAATGTTTTTGAAGAAATTTGAAGCATTCATTTTTTATAAATATGTTGATATGTTCGGTTTGGATGCCCTAGCGAATGTTGCTGTTCTAGTACCATCTGGCGCCAAGGGCTAATCTTATGCATTTCTTCTGAAAAGTCTATAGGGGTGTAGCGTAATATTTTTCGCATATCCCATACTTGGCATGCATATGTGATGGTAGTCTAACTTTATATATTAATAGCGTGATCTTGATGTCATCTTTGAGTTGCATCCAGAGTAGTGCATGAAAGAGTTCAAATTACTTCTAGCTGTCTCAGCTTTATTAAGCACTTTGGTAAACTTCTTTTTTAATTTTTGTAACTTCTTTTTTAATATTTGATGCAACATAACTCCAAAGTATGCGACTGAATCTTTCCATGGGATATTTGTATGAAAATGTGAGTGTTCTGTAGATCTATTTTCGTTTGCTTTAAGCGTGAATGTTACATTTGAGCTTTTGTCTGGATTGAATTTTATTTTCCATCTGAGAAGCCATTTCTGCATTATGTCTAGTCCCCCTCGCAATCTTTGGACTGTAATCTTAGGGCTGAGAGATGGGAATAATAGAGCTATATCATCAGCATACAATGCAGTTTTGACTCTGCCCAGCGAGGAAATATCATGGAAATAAATATGAAAAAAGGGTGGGTCCCAGAAGAAAGTGTCTGGGGACACCAACTTCAGTATGTCGAGTAATGGAGAAAATGCAATTAAATTCAATCTGAAATTACCGATCAATGAGATATGATTTGATGATACAGATACTAACTTTAGAATTGTTGGCCGTAATAAGTTTAGGGATGGGTTTATCAGTCCATATTTTATCAAAGGTTTTGCAACATCTACGAATATCATCGCAATCGCTTTTTTTTAATTAAATCTTTTTTCGCTATTGACTCAACAACTCGAAACAGTTAATGCAATGTGTAATGGTTTTTACAAAATCAAGAGTGAACTGAGGTGAACTGATTGTGCTATCTTCAAGAAATTTATTAACTTTACTGAGGATGATTCTCTCAAAAGAGTTTTCCAATACAAGATAGTAAACTGATGGGCCTGTAAATGTGTAGAAAGGTTGAATTTTTCCCTGGTTTGCGTATCATGCAAATATGTGCCTTTTTTCATATCTGAGGGAAGTACAATATGCGCGGCAGATAATTAAAAACTATTGATATATAGTACACCTTGTCGTTTAACTCGAAAAATTTTGAAACAAAATATATATGTCTTCCAGTATTACTTTAATATTTTTATTAGGTCGTTTCAAAAAAACTGGTTATTTCTGCACCTTGTCGTTGTTTATCTGTGGCCAAACTTTTTTTATTTTTAGAGATAATATGGAAATGTATTTTTCGTTTGGATAGGTATTGCTGAAATATTAGGATTCTCCTTTTTTGAATCTCTCAAACGTTTAAATAGTGCCTTCTAAAGGCGAAAAAATTTGATGATGAGAAAACTTTGCATGAATATTGCAAACGATCAATACATGCCAAGAATTAAAAATCTTGGTGATGGAATGTGATGGTCAGGAGGTTTACATTGACAGCGCCGATTTGTTCCTTTAAATTAGGAAGAAGGGAAAATTAAATATTCTCAGAGAATAATGAAATATTGTTTTTATGCTGCATAGGTATTAATGAAATATTGTTTTTATGTTGCATAGGTATTAGTGAAATATTGTTTTTATGTTGCATAGGTATTAATGAAATATTGGTTTCATGTTGCATAGGTATTAGTGAAATATTGTTTTTATGTTGCACAGGTATTAATGAAATATTACTATTAGCTTTTTCCACATCATCTATTAGTTGAAATTTTCCCTGTCAGAGGATGAAAAGTTCGGAAAATGAAACTTCATTCGCTTTGAAAAGGACCATCCAATGTGCACCAGGGAGCTTATTCTTTTAATTTTAAGCAAATTTTAGGGGTGTAAATCAAATAAACTTTAGCTGAGGGATATTCCATCTTACATCTAGCAGTTAAACGCCCTTCAGTACACGAGAAATCTTGATTAATTAGAACAGACTCGTCCAACCCGCAGCTCGTTGCAAAAGAACTTGTGGCTCATTAAACAAATGAGCAATACACTGAATGTGACTCATTTCTTCCAAGTTTTTGACCAAATAGTTTAGGTGCATAAATAAACGATTTGCCAATTCATAGTACGAGTTTAAAAAATTTAATCAAGACTTTTTTGAATTCTTAAAAAGGATTTTTTTCGAATTATTTACTCATTAGAAATGAATGCTTTCGTTTTTAAGCAGAGATTTTTTTTCTGCGGCTCTTTAAGAATATAGTTTTTGCTCTAGTGGCTCTTCACTAAATATGGATTGGACAGACGTGGTGTTTAGAATTTCGTTTTCAGACTCCGTTTTTTAAACACGGAACGTTATATTAGTAGATGAGATATTAATACAACATCGACATGGAGTTACCTAGGTACTACTATTATTATTATATTATATGTATGTCCATTGATAATTGTTATTTCATTAACAGCTTTCTCCCCGTACTACTCACAACGTGAGTAGTCCTCTCCATTCAGAAGGTAGGCAACTGCAGGTCTCCCAGAAGTTTCGGACGCTTTTCGAGGGATCACTCCTGACCCATGGTAGCAAGGAATCTAATTTGTTACCTAAATAGGGTTAGAACTAAGTGAGACCATCTCACCAAATTTGGGACCGATCGCGCATCTACCGGTGGAACCACAAGGAAACCGACATTTTCTGCCACCGATAAATGAATAATCACACGTGTCCGGTGGGCCAACCAAGCGGCATTTGTAGCCTGCCAGTAGAGTACCTGATTTGGTTTATATATCTATGAAAACTGCATTGACGAGTGATAAAGTGAATATAATATACGATTTCTTCATCGTTTTCATAATAATCATAAATACATTCGGAAAATTTGAACTCTTAAAGCTTGTCGTTCTGGAGTATTAAACATTTGAAGCAATTAACTCGATTAGAACCATTAGAACGTAACGTACAAAATTAGGCCTTGACTGGCATAGTGGTTAGGCATCTAGCGACTTTCCAGCAAGGCAAACTTTGTGTGCTGTTATCTCTTAACTCAGGCAATGGTCAGCAGTGACTTCGCTCGTAGTAAGGCATGTCCTTGTATGAGAAGGCCTGTAGAAGTTAAGAGTAGCTTCTAGGATTCTTCTCTGTCCTATATGCAAAAAACAATGTTTACTGTGACGCTGTTATCAAATTGCCATTCGATAAAATATATTTTATCGAATGGCAATCGAAGAGCCAACAGAAGGGATACTGTGGAGCAACTCGCCCATAGTTTATATGCTGGTGACGAGAGTAATGTGTCACAACACACAGTACATCGAACCCTGAAAGTGGGTCTGCATATCTGCAGGCCACACCGAACGGAACGCATGGTGAACCGAGGTTAACATGGATGTCTCGGTTCACCGTCGAAAACGCCTACAATGAGCACACGAGCATCAAAACTAGCCCTTGAATGATTGAAAGAAGGTGATTTTGTCCAACGAATATCGCTTCCTGTTGCACCATGTGGATAGCCGGGTACGTGTGCATCGTTTACTTGGGGAAGTGTTGCACCAGGATGCACTGTGGGACGAAAACAAGCTGGTGGAGGAAGTGTAATGCTTTGGATACTGTTCTGCTGGGAAACCCTGGGTGCAGTCATTCATGTGCAGGAAACTATGACGTCTACCACCTACCTAATCATCATTGCAGACCAAGTACATCCTTTGATGAAAACGGTACACACATCTAGCAGTATCTTCTTTCAACAGGAAAATGCACCATGTCACACTGCCCGAATTATTTGAGAATGGTTCGCGGAACATGAGGAAGGCTTCCAGGTATTGTCCTGGCATCCAAATTTCTAGACATCAATCCAATCGAGCATCTGTGGTTTGTGTTGGAACAGCATATCCCATTTGCGGTGACTCAACCACGCAACGTACAAGAATTAAACGATTTGCTTGTAATGTGTTATACCACAAGACACCTTTAGAAATCTTGTAGCGTTCATGCCTCGCCGGGTAAGAGCTGTTTTGGTGGCACGTGGAGGACGTGAAGGTCATAATGTTTTAGCTCTTCGGTGTATACAGGCAACATAGCCAAACCAAGGGAGTCCGTCAGACATGTGAAACAGAAATATTCTTCTTTTTACCCAAAATAGTACTGTTGGTTTCAGGAAAAGTCTGTTAGAAATGGTCACATTCTTTTCTAACATCAGTATTAAGCAAACCATGACTATCGTAATGACTAAGTAACCAATCATGGTAAGCTTCAACTATAACTGGGTCTTTCAGAGCTTCATGTGTTAAAGGTAACTTTTTTTTAATCTTGGCAGAACACTTTTTAAGCTTACGTTCCAAGACACGTTTAACAAGGTAATGGTCAGATCCAGTTTTAGCTCCTCTATTTGACCTGGTATTCCTAACAGACTAGTCCATTTGCTGTTAATTAATATATAATCAATCATATTCTTATGCAGCCCATCAAGTAAAACCCATGTGTACTTATGTATGTCGCGGTGTTTGTAATAAGTGTTAGTTATTCTGAAACCATTGGGTTTACTTACCTGTAGGAGACGTTGCCCATTGCCATTGCAGCTATCAATATCAAAGGGACATATCGCCCCTCCCCAAAGGTCAGAGTCATTACCAACGTTAGATTGAAATCGCCTAGAACATGGGTAATATCTCTTTTTTGGCAGAATTCAAAGTATCCTAATGGAGTCCTTGGTGGGGGCATAACAACAGATAACATTCAATTCTTTAATGGCTGTTTTGAATTTAGCTGTAAGAAAGCTTTCATTGATAGAACAGTCCTATCCTAGAAGAGCATCATTGCTATGTCTGCTGAGAAGGAAAACGACGCTTGGGAGATGCTTTCCATTTTCCTGCCCTGAAAAGAGAAGTTTTAGTTCATCTTTAAGTATCTAACCTTTACCTGTCCATCTGGTCTCTTGCAATCTCTGGAATACATCAAAAGAATAATCTGTGTGCAGAGTGCACATTCAAGGTAACTATGTAGGGAAAATGGTTAGTAGTATATTTAAAGAAACTATGTTTAATGAGAGTAGTGGCGACATTATCAAACAGCCCCCTAAAGACAGGCATGGACAAAGACCTGTTTCCCCCACCATCATACATTAAGATTTATTAAGACAATAATTTTCTTCCAGTATTAACATTTCTTCCGATTTCACATTGATTAAATATATTTAATTGCAATTAGGTTTCAGCTGAAAAACAATACATGCATGAGTTTCAGTGTGGAAAAAAAAATTAAGTTTTGTTTTGGAAAAAATAAAATTACACACGCGAGCTTCATCGTGAAAAAAAAAAGTACGCGAGCGAGCCTCAGCGCGTCACTAAAACTTACCTACCTTCGGAAACTTTAATTACTACTCTTAAGATTCGATCACATTTATGTTAAGAGATGTGATTATCGTTATCACATCTCTTAACCTGTTTTAATTAAATTTTGGTGTCCATTTTTTGCAGCTTGTTTAATATTGCAGTGTTAATCTTTGAATACTGAACAAATATTATCTAAAATTGAGATTTACATAGATTTGATTGAGATCTTTAATTTATCTTTAGGCATATTTTTCATTAAAAATCATATTGAAGTAGTTATTGAGATCTGAATGTGATTTTCTATTGAGGTAACATGGAACTGTTTCCAATTTTCTGTCCAGCATCTGTAGGTCATCCTCAAAAAGCCGCGCAAAAAATGGAGGCTATTCATTTTTCGTAACATCTGCTACTATTATGAAATGAATATAATCAATTAAATTTTTATAACTGAATAAATCTTAAATCTCCATATTAAATTAATAATCCAACAGAAAGGAGTAAAGCCACATCCGCAACATGATTGGATAAAATTGTTAATATCCTCACATTTGAAGATTTACATTTTCGTAATAAATCACCAAAATGAAGGGTTGGGTTGGGTTGTTTTACCTCTGAGCGGCACTTTTTTGCACACCTGGGCTAAATGGCCAGGTCACATGGACCCCGAAGGCTCAGAGAAGGTTGGGGGAGGGGACCCACTGGAACAGCTGTTGGGAGACAGATGGTAGCCTCCCGTCAAGGCCATCCAGCGTGTTCTTTAACGTGCACAGGGTATGGCTCTCCCGCACAAGGGGGCCACGGCTTAAGCACAAGGGGGCCACGGCACAAGGGGGTCCCATCCGACGGACGGCGGCCTTTCCAAGCCCATCGGTGTCCCCTACTGACCGTGGGCAGGGAGGGGAAATTTTGCGGAGATAAATCTCAACGCTGACCCAGCTGGGACTAGAACCTGGGAACTACAGATTACGAGCCTGGCGCGCTACCGACTGAGCCACCCCCGCCCCCCAAAATGAAGGAAACGGATTCTAATTCATCTAAGAGAATAAAGATAACTTTTAATAATCAAACGGAGAGAAACCACCATGCCGGATAAGGGGGGGGAACATTCCCCGCCCCCCTTTTGACAATATTAGTAATAAGAAGGATAGCGAAAAAAATATTAAACGTCTAATATATATATAAACGATTACGATTGATTGAAGGCTGATTGACAGGGGATCACGCTAATTCTAACTATGGTGCCGAAATGGTCGAGCTCTGAAAGTTTGCATATATATTTAGTGGTAATCGCGGTCGTAGATCTCGGAAAAATCCGAAATCTGACATCCGATGTTACCTCAAGGTCAAATAGAGGTTACGTAGAGCTCAAACTTGGATCTACGAGTGCTAGAAACGTGAAAATTGGTGTCTGGGATGTTTCGGGTTGCAGATGTCGGAAAAGTTACGAAATTTCGGATTAGGAGGGTCCTTCGAGGTCAAAGGTCAAATTTAGATCTACCATTTTGGGTCGTAGATTTCTGGAATGTTATGAAATTGTGGACGCGAAGGGTCCTTAGAGGTGAAATATAGCTCTACCCGGTATTAGAGGGCTAAAGGGTGTTGCCTAGGGGGTATTTTGAGTTGTAGATCTCAGAAACTATGTCCAATTTTCGATACGATACATCCTTCGAGGTCAAAGGTCAGATTTCAATATGTATCGTCAAATGGGAGCCGTGGGACGGCCATTTCAGGCGTAGAACTCAGAAATGAGAGTAAAGGAATTTTCAGATCCCGTGTCGCAATCAGGTCAAATGATGGTTTGAGTGACAGTCTACAGATGAAGTTCTAGTATATAAAGGTTATCGTATTTTTCAAGTAAATTGTTTAGAGACCATTAAAACTGAAGGAAAATTGGTATACCGGAGTTTCGATTTCTTTCGACTCGACCCCTTTCACTCCGATAACTTTCTCTCTCCACCATTTTTTTCTACATAAGGTCTAGAAACCACAAATTGAATTGAAGATCTAGAAACAACAATTGAAACCACATTTGAAGGTCTGGAAACCATAATTGAAAAACAAATAATAGACAAAAGAGATTTTCATTTTATCCTTTTATATAGTCAATCTAAAAAAGGAAAACGCGGACTGAAATAAATAATATTTCAGGCTAAACAGGATAAATGAATTTAATCTAAAATCTCCTCGACTTTACCTATAATCAAATTAATACGAATAATTGTATACTCAAATCGAAAAACACTCCTCTGAAAGCAAATTAATACCCCAATGATATGAAAATTCTTGAAAAAAAGTATGCCGTTCCTAAATTTAAATAAAATTTTCGTTAATTTTAACTTCACCCCTGCAACTTGATATTAGTAGAAAAGAGTTATTTGTTAGTACAGTATTTTTAATCCCTTTACTCAATGCACTCTTTATTACATCCGACGTGCAGCCATGCTTTACTCTGAGAGTGTCGGCAACTCTGTAGAGAAGTTCAGAACCACGGTGCAACCTGCTAGTAGCCTCCGGGAAGGGAGCTGAAGGTCAAGTCAGTCGAGAATGGGTTTTAAGCGAGGTCAAAGGATCACTTTGCTGGAGGCATACTTTCAAGGTAAATCTTAGCGGATGTGTGTAGATAGAGTGGCGCCAATATCCAGATATTCCGACGCCAATTAAAAATCGTACTGTACCAACTGGTCCCCCCCCCCCGGAGTGGGACCTCCTTGACGAGGGGGGGGGGCTTACGGTGCCTCCGAGAAGTTGGGCTCGGATCGCTGGTGCTCTGGTGTTGAAGTCCTGTTGCCCCCTGTGGAGGGGGGCTTGTGGATAGCTGGCAGACTTTTGGTATTGGGGTCCTGCTGGCTTGATCACCTATCCCCCTGCGAAGCAGGGGTGTCACAGCCGAGATTGAGGGGCCGTTGAAGGGCTCTGGACGGGGCTTGGGCAACCCCACTCTGGGGTCTCTCGGAGTGATTTGCAGACTGAGCTGTGTGTGTCTCCAGCACACTCGTTTGTGAGCGCTCTGAGGCGGTCCCGATGATAAGTAGGTGGACGGATGCTCTTGGGGTGCTTCGGCCCGTTCACAATGGAGAGGCCGAAGTTGGAGGCTCGCGGCCCTGTTATTCAGACGGTGGCCAGCGGGCTTGTCGATGGACCAGCCAAACTAAGAGTCCCACATGAATGAGATTTGGACTCATGGCTTTTGCTGTGGAGGAACTTGGTTCCTCTGTGAAGTGGGGTCCGGGTGCTGTGGTGTTGCAATACCCGGTGGTTATTCGGCTGTTGGGGTTGTGGGAGGGTCACCGGCCGGTTTCTAGTTGCATGGCTGCTGGCCAGGTGTCCCCGAAGCAGCCTCGACTTAAAAGTGCCGTGACGGTGAGCGGGCCATGGTCGCTCGGCTCTATGGAGAGGACGAAGTTGGGGGTCGTGCCGAGAGGATTGGAGCCCCTCGAGGTGTGGCCTTCGATGGAAGTACCTTGGGCCTCTGCTGCAGAGGACCCTAAAAGTTAGGACTTCCACTTTATTTTTCTGGCTCAAAATTCAAAAGACTAAGATCTTTTTATTTATTATTGGCAAGTTTCTTGGCAAAATTCAGTGAGTGATGGGCATATTCCTAGGCATCGCTCAAAATTCAAAAGATCCCACTCTCACTGCACCTCAATGATTAAATCTTCGAGCAGGCAATACTAACAAGCAGTGCTTCTCTCTTCACATACAGGTCTTCTCTCGCTGTAGGCAGGAAATTGTAAGGCAAGTTTAATTGATAGGAGCTTTTTAGTTTATAGTGGTTTCAGTGACATCTCCCATATGGTGATATACAGCCTTGAGTTGTGTTGCACCGGGAATGTCGCGTATCTATTACGTTGTCCCTATCTACTCCCCCGGCCCCCCCGATAGGGGACCACCTTGTCGTGGTGGGGGGGCCTAGGGCCCAGCAACCCGGCTGAGGAGGCTTTGCCGGTCGGGATGATCCCCAGCTGGAGCAGGCCAGAGGATTTGCCGGCTGTAGTGGGCACCAGCTGGAGCATTCCAAGGTTTTGCCGGTTGGGGTGGTCCCCGGCTGGAGCATAGCTGAAGCCAACCGAGGTTGAAGACGCTGCTGGCCGGCTTGATTGCCGGTCGGGTGGTGACGGCGTTGGAGACCTCACCTCTCAGGAGACCTGTGTGGTCTGTTCGACGGCTCTGCCGAAAGGTCTGAACCCGCCCGTAGGCACGAGCTGTCCAAAAAGTCTGGGTCTTACTAAGAGTCTCCACCCCGGGTGCCGATCGAGCTTGGATCTTTATATCCTTGCACATTTGCAAACCGGGGAATAGATTAAAGTAAGGTTTCTTCCGGTGGTCAGCTTTCCTTCTATAGGACTGCTGCCATGTGAGGCTGGGGTTGAGGTGCGCCTATAGGGCGTATTCCTTGCCTCCAGCTCTAGATGGTCATGGCTTTTCATAACCAGGTAGTGCTGTACAAGCGGAACCGGGAATTGCCGTGGTTGCATAAGATCGCAACAAAAGAGATTCATTGTACCAACTGGTCCGTAGCCCCCAGGAGTGGGACCTCCTTGACGGGCCGGTCCTGTTGGCTTATCTGAGAAGTTGGGTTCGGATTGCTGGTTCTCTGGAGTTCAGATGTCTTGTGGCCCCCCGGTGGAGGGGGCCTGTTGAGGGCTGGCGGACTGGTTTAGGGGGGCCCGGTCCTGTTGGCTTATTGACTTGTCCCCAGCGAAACTGGGGGTTGCAGCCCTGGTTGAGGGGCCGTTCTAGGGGCCTGCGGACGGGACTTGAAGCACCCAATCCAGTGGGCTCATCGAGGAGTACCGCGGACTGAGCTGTACATCTTCTTCGTGCACTCGTCCTATGGGCTCGTCGATGCGGTCTCAGTGATACTGGGGTCGGAGTACTGCTCTCTGGGGGGCTTCGGCCCGCTCACAATGGAGAGGTAGAAGTTGAAGGCTCGCGACCGGGAGTAGTTAACCTGGTCGACGGACTTATCGATGGAACAGCCAAACCAAGAGTCCCACATGAATCTGTTTTGGCTCAAAAGATAGGTTTAGTAGTGGAGGAACTTAGGTTCCTCTGAGAAGTGGTGTCCGGGTGCTGCAGTCATGTAAGCCCCGGTAGGCTAACGGCTTTGTCGGGGTTGTTGGAGTGCCGCTGACTGGTTACGGGTGTTCGCCGGTCAAATGTGCTCCGATGCGGCCTCGGCACGGTTAAGACCGAGACGGCGAGCGGGCTGTGGTTGCCCGGCTCGATGGAGAGGACGAAGTTGAAGGTCATGCTGAAAGGACTGGGGACCCGATTAGGTGTGGCTTATCGATGGAAGTGCCTGAGAGTCTCTGATGCAGAAGACTCAAAAAGATAGGACTTCTTCATAAGTTTGGCATCAAAATTCAAAATATATCATCTGAATTATATTTGGCAGCGGATAAAAATCAGTGAGTGTTTTGGTAATTCCTAGCAAGCAACTGAAAATTCTAAAAGATCCCACTCACTGCACCTCAATGATTATTTCAACAGACAGGCTTGCAATGATAAGCAGTGTTTCTCTCTCCTACAGGTCTTCTCCCGCAGCAAGGCAGATTCATGAAGGCAAGATCATGAAATGAGTACCTGGTTAGTGGATAGAGGTTTCAGCGGTAACTCCCTCAAGGTGATATGCAGTCTCCGTACTGCGGTGCACCGGGATTGTCACGCATTATTACGTTGTACCAACTGGTTCGCCGTCTTTATGACACTGGTTCTGTGTACGATAGGTGGCGAAGTGGGAGACCACAGGCACTTTATGGTGGATTTCATCGGAAATGTTCAGTAGCGAATATTACGATCGCCTCAGAAATCTGTGAGGCATTTGTCGCAACAAATTTGAACATCACGTGATCCGTACATAACGCTATAAAACATTTGATGTTACGTGTGGACCGAGTAAAGGTGGTACAGGACCTAAGGGCCAGAAGCAGGTAAGCGTTTTCATTATTGCCAATGGTTTGATAAATTCATTCTCAAGAATATGGCCATTCTAAATAAGACTTTCTTCACAGGTGAAGCATGTTTCCACTTAAATGGATATATTGATTCCCAAAACACACAACATTGGCCTGCGTAAAATCCCCTTGCCTTTCATGAGGTCTCCTCATTTAACACCACCAGATTTTTTCTGTGGGGTTACGTCAAGAAAATATTCCACAAAAATAACCCCCACACGTTGAATGATCTGAAGCAGGCAATTCCACAGGCATTCCTGCAATGTTGTTATGCGTGTCATGGAATATATGCAAGAGTTACACTCTAGTTACATATATTACACTCTAGTTACGATGCCTTAGTTACGATGCCTACGAACAGTGCGTGCAGAGAGCAGTGGACATTTCCAACACCTACTCTGAACTGCATCAGTATTCCGCAACATATTTTGAAGGTATACATGTATCAATTAGATACATAACTTTAATCTATTTCATGTAATAAATTCAGAAACTTTGAGAAAGGAGACATTTTGGATGCTCTGCATTTTGGACTGAAAGCGTCGGTTTATTGTTCTTTTGATTCCCAACATACAGGACAGAGAAGGATTATAGAAACTGTAACCTTCTACAGGACATCTATTTCACTAATTTAGCTGATATGAATTTATGCTAATAATAACAAGAAAAAAACTTTAATGTGGGTAGAGGATCAGCGATGTTAACAAGTATGTTTATAAGGGTTCGTGAGAATACCAATTTATAATCTAGGAGTTTTTATTCCCAAAAGTGTTGAGAACATTTAAAATATTTACCGTCATGGGGATAGACATAGGAATTAAGAATCTCATCTGGATATTTTAGAGCATTCGTAGAATCTCCATCTAACACTCGGAGGTCGGTATGGCCACCCAACCATTAAATTGACGCACTTCCACCATCCAATGAACCTTTTTCAACTACGTTGTAGGGCTGATGCCTTTCTCGTGATCTCCACCTCTCTCCAGTTCAGTAAACGTCTGCTGTCCGATTGTAGAGAAAATCTTATGATTCCGTTGGTCTTTGGTCCAGGCTGCACGATTGTGACATCATATCAAGTGGGCCTATATGTGTCTGGAGGTTAAAGAGATACATACAACGAGTATGTATTCGGGGTTGAGGGGTACACAGGGTCTGGATGCATACACAGTGGGGGGGGGGGGTATGCAGTCTGTCCTTGGCAAGCCTTCTGGACATATTGGAGACAGATACCTGACTTCTTGTGTTTGCAATGGGATCTGATGGCAAAGACGATGCCGTAGCTCTTCTGTTTCATCGGGAAGATATATCTTGAGAGGTTGCAACCGTCAAGACTTCTAACAGGTTTTCTGATCACTGTTTGGATTGTTTGAAATTGCTGCCTTGAAATAACAATCTGGTGGACAATAAAGAATACAGCAACTTCGTGATTGCTAGATCAGCCTCCATCCTCCCTACGATTCTCCATCTTTTCGAATCGTCTAAATATTTTCTGTGAGGCATCAAGAAGCAATTGGCTTCCAGACTGAAAATGCAACATTTTAATTTGAAATGTTGTAGTGTCTATGAAACCACTCTTTTTAGAGGATATATGTATTATATATTCCTTACATTTTATGCGATTTACATGCTCATATATAAATCAATACATAAATTATTCTACATATGAATTGTTTAGGTACTTTGAAATAACGAGTATTTTTCATTCACATTTCGCTGAACTTTGCTTAACTTTTGACGAGCAATATATAGGATATAACAGCTTATGGCTTTTACCGTTTTCCATATTCTACTGTAGAAAATGGTTTCTTTTCTCATTTTATTACTTCCTTTTATGTCGGAAATTCTTTCTGAATCAAATTCTAAATGTAGTTTGACTGATCATACTGAACATCGTTTCAAATTTTACCAGCAAGTTATTATACATAACGAAGCAGCAATTTCATAATGCAGAGCTTATTCCATGGTTTTTAATTGCTCTTAGTTACAATGCCTTTCTGTTACCAAATAGAATAGCTCATTTTAGGAGTTCGTTTAGGGAACTTTGTTCAAGAGGGAAGAGTGCTGCTTCTTTTACAAATGAGTAAGGTTACAAAAATAAACAGTGGTCGATGAGTGAAAGAGGTTGTGGTCAAGATCAGGGCATGAGAAACATTAGTCAAATATAGTTCTTTATTTACTACTAAAACGGGCGCATTAATACTTTTTGAGGGTCATTCAGCAAAGTTAGTTAATAGCTGGCGTGCTTGCTCGTAGTCTGATGCTCCCAGGTTGGAGTCCCAAGTGTGTATACGTTGAGATTTATCTTCATCAATTTATCAATTTACCTTCATCAATTTATCAATTTATCTTCATCAATTTATCAATTTATCTTCATCAGCTTATCACATCTACCCTACTCTCGGCGAGAAAGATGATATCAATGCTGTCTATAGAACAGGACGTTAAGATTTTGCCCCGTTTGATGTTGAACCATGTCAAGTACATTAAGAAACGCTCTGGATAGCGTTGAACGGAGATATTCATTTGTCACCTAGAAGCTGTCCAGTGGTCCTGACCTTTGGAATTCTTGTGATCATTTAGCCCACTGTAAACGAAAAATTTCCTCTACGAACTAAAACAATCCAATGAATTTTTTTTGGTAAAGCAAAATGAAACATATCTTCAAAGAGGAAGTTAATGGGCTCATTACTCGTTGAATCTCAATGTGAGAATACTGATAGAAATAAATCCAGAGCTTAAACCAGTTTCAAAGTGATGTAATTCGAACTTTATGCTTTCGATTTGGAATCCTAAGGTGTCAAACAGTTCCCGGTGTCATAGTTCAGAAAACGTTTTTTGTAGTTCCCCTGCTTCAAAGGTCAAATCGAATGCTGGGAAATATTCATTACATTGCACTGTTTGTATCGACTGAGCAACCATTGATGATGAACTTGTTTTCTTGACAATGTCTTCTTATTGATTGCGCAGCACAAGATTATTTCATGGCAACAGTATTGATGTTGGATATTTGTCTCCTGTGCTCTCTTCCCAACCTCGATTTCTATCTCGTGTATTTCGTTGGGTTTCTCAGTCATTTTCTCTACGATTTTGAGAATGAATCATTCTACCTTTTACTAGGATGGATTATTTTCCTTCCTCAATTTTGTTTTATCAGAATGCCTTATTCGTAACCAGAGACTGGCAAGTTTGAATCCGGGCCTTGCCAATATTAAGGATTTATTTTCTAGTCCACTTCCAACACTCATGGAGGATAGAGATATATAATCATATAAAATATATATTTAATCCTATACAAATATAATTTTAAGCATGATGTATTGAAACAAAAGCAGTCCGAATGATCGTTGGAATGGTTCTGTTTGCAACATATATTTGTCTGATATATTATAAATAGGATGACCATATATCGTTATTTGGCGAGGAAGATCCCTGAATTGCAGCTTGTTGCGGACGGTGAGTCAAAAATTCAGCAAAACTACGGAATCAGTCCTTTGAAATGATCTCTTTTTTTATCTCCACATTTGTATGCGACCGACATCAGACAAGTGCATCCCTTTACAGGGAAATGCATCCTGCCTTAATGCATTCCTTCTATTCTCAACACATTTTTTTTTTCAAAATATTCCTCTTTGTATTGAACACATTCCATTTATTTTTTTAACAACACACAATATAGTAATGCAAACTAGTGAATAAAATAGGTCTTAATTGTCACGCAATAGCAGTTATGAAGATGGTTAATGTTCCAGCAGGTAAACTTTGCTTGTGTTGAGACACGCTCTAACTGAGGCAGTGGTCAGTAAACCTGACTTCAGTTTTAACTGGGTATATTCTTATGTGATAAGGCCTGTACGAAATAAGAATAGGTTAAAGGATATTGGATATTTCTCTATCCTACGTGTTGCAACTAAAAAAAATATCTATGCAAATCAGAACTTCATTCCTCTGAGGAAATCTAACTTAGGGTACTCCTTAGTGTACAGTCGCTCGAAAAAATATCCGAACGATTGCAGAATTTAGAAAAAATATCTGGCAACGATTTTTTTTAGAAATAAGTGATCTGGCAACATTCGTGTACGTACACGAAGGCTGCCAGATCACTAATTTATAAAAAAATCTTTGTCAGATGTTTTTTCCGAATTTTGAAATCGACCATAATGTTCGGATATTTTTTTGAGCGACCATATTTCTAGAGATTAGTTCATGCTCTGGCTCAAAGTAGAACAGAGCACTTAGAGCTTGGAATCAGAATAATTTCATTTTCAAATTAAAATTTTCATAATAAAATATTTTTTAATATAGTCAGTCTTTAGATTATTTGATTATTTTTTACGCATTTCTATTTTTAATAAATGAATGGTTCTTTGAGTTTATAATGATTTGATTCATGAAATTTCAGCGTCTGCTAGTAGTTATGATATTTTTCTTTCGAAATAGTATTCACATTTAAATTTTTTTCATAAAAGATTTGTAATTAATAATATAAGAATAAAATAAATGATTAGCTACATCATTTACTGTATATATGTCTTATGATGAGTCAGTGAGATTTTTTCCCCAAATCATCAGCTTCTGGCGGACTTGAACTCAATAACGTCGGGCTTGGGCGGGAGCGCGTGCCCCAAAACTTCATCCCGAACTTGTCTCCAGTTCCCATGGTCAGGCACGTACCCTGGATTTATCTCGGGGAGGGGGGGGGGTTACTTTTCGCTCCTACTTCACTTGAAACAGAAGATCTGAATCCTCCTAAGGTGGATTCAGTTTTTCCTCAGAAAAATTGTCAAGTTGCGGTCCCCTGGGCTAGGGAAGGCACTTTTCCGACTGAGCCACCCCCGCCCCTGGGTTAACCTATTGTTGCCAATGGAATCTTTATTACCTTCACATTCCAGCACCAAATTTCAAATTTCTAGCATAAATACATCATTTGCAATATTCATTTAAAATTTTGGATTTTTCAACTTTACCACCGCTAGAGGTCGCAATTAAAAATTTGGGGAGATTCAGAAAGTGGGAGTCGTAATATTTCATCAATACCTACAGTACTGTGCAAATTAGTTGGGACAATTGGAAAATACAATAACAAAGACAGAACTAAAATATTTATTTGTTTAATAGTATAATTAACAGTGAAAATGACCCCCCTTAGCTTTAATTACTTCTTTCACCCTCTCAACCATTGATGCCACTAGCTTTCCACACATCTCGTTCACTTCAGGGTCGTGGTACCACACGTTCATGACACTTTCTATCATTTTGGTTTTCGTCGTGCAATCCATCTTAGATATGCGCGCTTTAATAATGGCCCACAAATTTTCAATGGGGTTTAGATCGGGTGAATTTCCTGGCCACTTCAATACCTTCTATATGTTGCTGGGTAAAGAAGCTCTTAGCAAGCTTAGAATTGTGGCATGAAGCCAGATCTGTTGAAATACGCCATTACTGTTAGGAAACAGCTTCTGCAGTGTTGGGATCATTTTCGCCTCCAGAACGCCTATGTACTTTTTGCTGTCCATCATTCCTTCAATGGGGTGAAGCGTCTGTGGCCCGGAAGCTATGAAACATACCCAAAACATGACCCTTGGTGGTTACGAACAAGTTTAGACTCTGCAGCGGAAGGGACTTAGCGTTCCTTTGCTTGTCCCAACTAATTTGCACAGTACTGTATATAATCTAAAAAAAAGTTTTTAACATCTTTGAAAAAACAGTTCGATGACAAAGTGAAGACATTATCTCGTTTTTTTTTCCGAAAACGAAATAACAAAGCAGAAATATTTAACTAATATATAAGAAACAGTTATATCGCTGTTTGTGTGAATATAGGTAAATAAAAAAAAAAAAAAAGAAATTGCGATATCAATGATATTCAATCTGTCCCGGTTGGAGAAAGCGAAAACCGGGATACTGCTTGATATGTTCCGGTGTTTCCTCTTTGGTAAAATGGTGTTGACGTGGAGTACCCATCTGCTATTAAAAACTGTTCAGTGTTTTTCCACAAGAACATTCAAAGGCGAAATTTTTATTACTGTAAAACGTTAACAAATAAAAAGTAAAAAAGTCTGTGATTAATTTTAGATGAGACCTGCGCTCACTGCAAAAGAACTAGCTGCTCATAAAACAAATCATCAGAATACTGAATGACGTTCATTTGTTTCACTTGTTTGATTAAGCATTTTTAGATGTTTAAATAAATGATTTCGCCAATATCATATTTCTTATCAAAAATATATATTTTTGTTTTTTAATCATTTTTCGATTCCTTAAAAACATAGTTTTATTTTTCCTAATTTGTTACTAATTAAAAATGTATATTTTTCGTTTTTCATAGGGGGTGGCTCAGTCGGTAGCGCGCCAGGCTCGTAATCTGCAGTTCCCAGGTTCAAGTCCCAGCTGGGTCAGCGTTGAGATTTATCTCCGCAAAACTCCCCGCCCTGCCCACGGTCAGTGGGGGACACCGATGGGCTTGGTAAAGACCACCATGCGTCGAATAGGATGTTAAGCCGTGGTTCCGTGTACGGGATCCAAACGTTGAGATCTGCACGTTAAAGAACACGCTGGATGGCCTTGACGGAAGACTACCATCTGTCTCCCAACAGGTCCCGTGGGTCCCTCCCCTAACCTTCTCTGAGCCCTCGGGGTTCTTGTGACCTGTCCATTTAGCCCATTGTGTGCAAAAAAATGCCTCTCAGAGGTAAACAAACCCAACGTTTTTCATAGAGAATTTTTTATGTGACTCTTCAAGAAGTTTTTTTTTTCTTGTGTCTTCGCTAAGTTTGCATTGATCAACCCACTTGTAGTAGAATTGTGGATGAACCATTCAAAAAGTTGCTGAATAAACTACAACACTTACTCAACTCTAATATTTTCTCTCTGAAAAACTTTAATTGTGGAAGCAACCAGATATTTCGAAGTTTCTGTTAAATATCCAGTTAATCTTCTTGATACTTTGTATAGAAATATTCTTGATCCTTTGTATAGAGACGCTTTTGATATTTTAGTATCGATTTTATTGATCAGTTGGTGGATCTATGAGGGTGTATCATTCACACATAATTTAACATTCAGGATTGGGTTGTTTTGCCTCTAGCGACACTATTTTTGCACACAATGGGCTAAATGGTCGGGTCATAATGACTCTCAAGGACTCAGAGAAATTTAGGGGAAATGGACCCACTGGACAGGAGAAATACGGTAGCGTCCCGTGGAGGTCATCCAGAGCATTCTTTAACTTGCGCAGGTTACGGCTCTCCTGCGCACGAGCCCATGATTTAACGTCCCACCCGATGTTCTGATTGACCGAGGGAAGGGTGGGTTTAGCAGATATAAATCTCAACTCTGTCAAGGTGGGACTCGAACCAGGGAACTATAGATTATAAGATTTGGATGCGCTACCGACTGAGACAACTCCCATTTTAACTTCCCACTTATTCAGTGATTTAATTATTAATGTTCAGATTACTCACAAAAACTTGTATAATAACCCTATAATTGCTTGATTAATTCAAAACTGCATATTGTTCGCTAATATTTTACCATAATTCAACATTTGTTAATCAATTGTAAAATAGGCTTATATATATAAAGACCAGAGTGGCGTTCTTGCCCTGCACGAATCGGGCTTTAGGTTATAGAGATGGCTTCCGACTCACGCGCACTCTAACTCAATCATGATTTAGATTTATAATTTTATTTACAAGTGGGAAAAAACGAAAAAAAAAAAGGGAAATAGTTAATTTCTTTTGACTATGATTTTAGTTTTTTTAATCTGCTTGTAGTAATTAAAATTTATTAAGCACTATTCATTTTTTTAATAATTTTTTCCCGGATTCCCGTTTTTATTTATTAATGAATTGCCATTAAAATTTTTATCGAATTTTACCAGAGTTTTCTGTTGTTTAAACGCATTATTTATGGTATTTTTATTTATCTCCAAATAATATTTAAATTTTAATTTGTTTGAATAATTGTATTTTTTTATTAATATCATATAGAATGGAAAAAAAATCAACAAAATAATAATAATGAAATACGAAAGCATATCGAAAATTGTAAGTTGCAATCGTGAATACATAAAAGACAACAAAGTATATGAGAACGGCAAACATATTAGGATGAAGATACAAGTGAATGTGTTTTTCCACATAGTCGCTAAGGTATGTAAATACTTATGCGAACGTGTGATTAATTTGTCCATTTCCCGAGCTTTAATATCTGCTCCAATGTCCACCAACGAGATCAAAAACCGCTTCTTTGACGTCTTCATGTAACGACAACCTCCGTCCTCCCAGAGGCTCTTTCACTTGGCCAAACAAATGGTAGTCACCATTTTCTTTATTCTAATCTAGCGATTATCTCCAAATATCTAATTAAACCGTGAAAAGTAATCCTGAGTGATGGGCTTCAATGATCTGCCTCTGAGGTATTCGTCTTTCAAATATGTACGAACGTTTTCAAACTGTTGACATCATTTAACGATAGCCTGAGAAGACATCGCATTCTGCCCATGTAAGGCGGATATTTTTCAATTGATTTCGGTACAATTCGAGGTTTTCGCTCACAGAAAATGAACTGTTCAGCGGATTTCTAATTTGGAATAACAATCGAATTGACGCGACATCATTCATGAACAATAGAGAAGCACTATACACGATCGTGTGTTGCAGCTGCTTAGTCGGACGGTTGTACTACGTCAAACATCCCTCCCAATGACAAATGTTTTCTTACTATGACGACAGATCGCTGAGTGCAACTTCCTTTTTGATACGCCTATGTCGTTACATTTTTCTAAAAAATTTTCCCAGAAATAACTTGAAGAGTTTTTTTATTATGAATTAACGATATGCCACCCTTAAAATTTTGCAGCGCTAGATAGACATCTAGAGAAAAAGGCGCATTTGAAAATGTTACAAGTATTCAACTGTTGTCATTCATTAAATGAAAAAATAAGTTTGAAAGGTTTTTCGTGACATCTCCTAATTTTAAATTGGAATTAAGGTAAATATGACCATATAGTTACTACTAATACCATCAGTATGCCTCCAAAGTCCAATAATAACAACAACAAGAACTTATTTCGCGCTACAGGGTTACAGTAAAGCCAATTACAGGCATTTTAAATGGATAGGTAAGATGCCAAGTGACTTGATGCATCAGAATTTATTCTTAAAAGGCCCGAAAAGCATTTGGGAGAAATCACAAATTTAAAGAAATATATTTTAGAGAAAAGATATGGAAAGTACGAATGAAAGAAAACTCTCGTCATCAAATTCGAGAAGAAAAGAACTCAACCGGCAAACAATACATTACTGCAACATAGAATCTACAGAGGGGCAATCTTCATTTAACAACAAATAGCGAAGATGTATAATGTATAATTATTATTAGAAAAGAATTAGAAGCTGTTTCTCAGTAAATTAAAATGCACCCACTTATATTTTTACGCGCTCTCCATTAAGCTTCTTTTTCGGAGATACGCGTTTGAAGAAAATATCCCATCTTTGAGATATTCGATTTGAAAAAAAAATTTTTTTTGTCGTGTCAGTGTAAAAGAAAAACGCGAAATTGGAAAGCGTTGGAAAGCGTCAAATCAAATTGGAAAGCGTCAAATTCAAGGGTATGAAATGCATAAAAATGTGATCTGGCAAACATTCGTTGTCACTTTTCTCTAGTGGTCTTTAGATTACAACGACTTCAACGGATTATCACTTATAAGTTGTTAAACAATACGCTTACTTCTTGGAAAAGGAGACATGATTTGAAGAAGTGAATGTAGAAAACTAGAGCCCAAAGAGGAGATGAGCAACGAGTCTAATGAGCAAATCAACTTCACAAAGAGCTGAATCTTCCAGGCGATGGTACAACGCCAACGCACAAAAATAACAACTCAGCCACTCAGATTTTTAAGGTTTCATAGTTAATAATAATAATACCATCATTTGGCTCTTCTCCGGAAGGGGATATATTGAACACCTAGTTCTCCTCTAGAAGTAGATACCGTGTCATTAAATGTCCCGCGATTATCTCAACTGTACTCTATTTATTTTACTTTTTACCGCAGAAGAAATGATCTTTCTAACCAAGATTGTTTTAGCCCTAGGTCCGAAATTTAATGTCAAAATCATATATTTAAATGTCAAATTCCGTTGGTTTCAGTGACGCTGCAACTGCCGGAGTGTGGGTTAGTCTCCGGGCTGACTTGGTTGTACATTTGCGTCGTGTTAGCCTTAACTGAGGCAATGGTCAGAAGTAACTTTGATCGTAGCAGGGAATGTCCTTATATGAGAAGGCCTGCACAAACTAGAAGTAATTTCTACACCCTACTCTGTTCCATATGTGCATATTAACATTGTTTACAATTTTAAATAGAAAACTGAGCGTGAGTAACAAATAAAAAGATTACCAACCAAATGATAAATGAACTAATTTAATTACAAAAGTAACTAGATCACATAAAAATAACAATTTAAACTAAACGCAAATTTGTCTACCATCAGTATGAAGTTAAATTATCAAAAAAGTTTCACAATTCTTAACTATGTTTCAGTTTAATTATATTTGGTTGTATTACAATTCTTACAGGCTCTACTCAACGCAATCTTATTACAACATTCAATAAGCGACACAATTATCTTTGTCGATATACCTTTAAGTTACCAAGGTTTACCTTTCCATTTCTATAATTCACCTTAAATACCTCGCCGGCATTAAATCCTCTTTGTTTTTCCACTAGCAGACTTCTTGGACACATTACTGCCACCAAAATTAAGTTTCATAATGTTAACTTCACACTTAGAATACCTAATACAAAACACCACTAAAGAGACAAGTCAACTCTTTACGCTATGGTAAACTTCCAACGCTTTTTCAACTCGTTAATAATTCAAAGTCTCTCTCTATTCCAACATATTAGTGCCGAGATTCTCACGTTGAGGCATAACACGAGCGTCAGATGACACATCACATCATGGGTTTTATTGCTGCATGTTCATCTGTAATAACAATATGTACTGTACACAGTACCCGATATTTTTCGAGTGCAATAAGATTAATAAATTACCTCAAGTTATTACACTCTACATTGAAATACATGTTAAATAACTCTCTTTTTGCACCTTTTCAATTTACGCTGCTATTTTTGGGAATCACTTATCGCGTAACTAGGAGAACTAGGTGTATTCGGTAATTGCTTACAATGAGCATTTGTATCCCGCTATGCAGTGTTAACTGCCACGCTTACTTTATAATCGGAGGTTAAAGGATGATCGCAATATAAAATGTACTTTGAATTTATTTCTTTTGCATACTACGATAATATATCTTTTTATTTTTGCACATAAAAGAGAAATTTGTTGAATAATTGTGTTGTATCAAAAGCAAGAATATATATATATATTGCTGTGAAATTTCAATAATAATTATTAAATAGCACTATGTGGTGAAGGCACATGATTTAGTTTCGGAGGAAGAGCAAGGTTTCCAAATTGCTAAAAATAGGAAAAGTTAATACGGTATTCTATATGAAATAAAATTCTATAGTTATTTTTTTTAATCTATTTTTAGTGTCGGACATGTACTACGGGGCTTAAATAAAATTTTACAAAGATAATCATATTGGATTTCAAAGGAGGTAGACAAGTTTGAGAATTCATATAAGACGACCTAGTTTTCGGCCCCCCACCTTCTGGGTACGTCTTTGGCGTGGTTCGAAATAATCAAACTGATGTTAAATGAACTTATTTAATAGTTAAAACAAGATGTTGCTTGTAAGAAGTATGACAATTTACCTAATAAATAAATGACCAAACTATACTCATATAAAATCCCTAACTGATTAACAACCTTTGTCAACAAATGGGAAATCAAATAGTATTCGAGACCTCTGTTATGCTATAACTCAAACCAACTATTTATAAATCAAGACATCTTATTTGTGGTTCAGCACCCCATGAGGTACTGAATAATAAAACTTCGTCTCATTTGTACTACACCAAAGCACACAAAATAAGTATTCTTAGTTCAAGACAAAGAACTATAAATAGATTACACTCTCTTCGCTTTTTCTCTTGGTTTCTTAATACCAACACTTGCATGATGATGTAGGCTTCATCTTAAACAAAATTTAAACAAACTTATTACTTTTTCTAACTCTGTAATTAAATAAGTGGCTGTTTTTCATAATCTCCTGCACAACGTAATATAAACCTACTTTCCCGCACATGTCAAAATTCAACACACTGAATTTAATTACAATTCAAACTCAGTTTTGTGTTCTATTACAGACATGACGTATACTTCACCATGGTGCAACTCGTGATACAATAAGCACGCTCTTATGAGTAATTATTACACCTTCTCACGTGGTTTCAATATATTTCAAACGGGGATAAATGGCTTGACCGTTACCAAAATATTTTTAAGAAGTATTAAGGCTTTCGACTACTTGTTGAATTGCTAAATGATTTCAGCCAATTGAATTTTGAAAAATCCTCCATCACCAATGCCCCAATCTTTGAAATAGAAATAAACCAGGAATGTTTAGCAAAGTGCATATGTATAATCGACATACAGGTAGTGGACAGAAAAATGCAAACAGTTCCATGCAGTCTCAATAGGAAATCACATTTAGAGCTTGATAACTTCGTCAATATGATCTTTAATGAAATATATGTCTAAAGATAAATTAAAGATTTCAATCAAATCTATCTAAACCTCGATTTTAAACAATATTTATTTGTTCAGTATTCAAAGAGTTATGAACGGTAGAATATTTAACAACCTGCAGAAAATAGACCTCAAATTTTAAGCATTAAAACAGGTTAAAAGACCATAAATCATAGCTGACTCTAGTATAGTACCAGCAGAGTCAATTACTGTATCATTTCTAATATCTTACCTGTTTTAATTGAATTTTGGGATTAATTTTTTATAACCTGTTAAATATTCCAACGTTCATAACTCTTTGATTGCTGAACGAGATTTAGATAGATTTGACTGAGCTCTTTAATTTATCTGTAGACTTATTTTTCATTAAAAATCCTATTGAAGAAGTTATTAAGACTCCAATTTTTAACCATTCGACGATTTTTAACTTCGGAATGCTAAAGAAAAGAATTCTTTGCTGGCATCACTCGGATGTTTTAATGGAGAGTTTTTCAAAGTATGGGCGGCAATGTCATTGGAAAAGGTGGCAGCACACTAAACTTTTAACTTTGAATTTTCTTATTGTAAGTAAAAGAAGGAAATTTCGAAAAACTTTTATGTCATACGCGAATTGTAATAAATGAATAATTAAATAACTCGATTCAATGAAAGAAAGCCAAGTTTGTTTTTCCAGTGTTACAATCCATGGCATTTTCTTTCAGTCGTTTCCATTCATCATTGTAAATGTCTCGTTGAAATTAAATCCAATTACATTCAGTAAAGAATATACTAAATTAAATGAAATGCACGAATACCGAAATTTTGTTTCATATTTAGTACATCTGCGTTGATATTCTGCTTTTCACTGTCTGAAGGTTCTTCCCCCCCCCCTTTTTTTTGGCCACCAAGAAAATGTTTCGAAAACACTGTTTTAATGGGCGAACCAGCCTGGATAAATCTCAATTCCATGCTATTGTCTTCCAAGGCTTTAATAAAACACGCTTGATTTAAAGGGCAGACATTACAGTTCCTGTAACGAGAAAGATTTAGTTGATATCTTAAAAAGTTTCGTGAAAATAGTATTGACACTTTCTGAAAACCAACGCTGACGAAAGATCAAAGGATTTATCTAAAAGGAAATGTTCAATTGCCTTTGCCTTCATCCACGGAAATGTTGCAGAAGTGTTTATTACATTAGAAAGGAACTCTTTTTGCGTGATATTTACTCTCTAGTGAAAGAGTTTAGTTATGATTTTTATAACCAAATCTCTATTAATAATCACTAAGAGTACGTTAAGAAGACATGTTGCCTATCATCGAAAAAACGTTATTAATTTTTATTTCTTGTTTCAATAATGACAAAAAAAGAGTAATTATATTTATTCTTCCAATGTTCTTTAGGGAAATAAAAAAGTTGTTAATCAAAAATTAACTTCGTAAACACCTCGATTTTTTTTCCTTTAAATGTTTTTCCTTGGTGTTTATTTTCTTTCCCAAAAGTCTTTTTCTATTCGTACTTTACTTGAAGTTTTTCTTTTTCTTTCACTGAAAATGTCACCACCAAAAACAAAACCAAACTAAAGAGCAAAAATCCATGTAAATTGCTGTTTCGAGTTAACTTTATTTTTTCGCTCTTCTTTATTCAAAGTAATCCACGGTCAAGGTAGAGTAAAGTAGATTAGAGTGAAGGAAAAAAAAAGCCTTTTTTCATTGCTTCTACGTAACGCTAGCGTAAAGGTCAACCCACTGTGGGCCTTTTTCCATTGTTGCATCTCTAGCCACCGTCTCCCAGATGGAGAGCCCTTAGTTATTTGCTAACCCCAACACGCTTCGCCTCGTGACACTGGAGTCTGGACGGAGGAAGTTGCCTAGCAACCAGCACCTCCTTCGGAGTTTTGTTGTACACATGCTGCACCTCAGGTAAGTAAGGCAGCTCAGGTAGGGCGATACTGCAATGTGAAAAGATAGGCTCGCTGGTATCCACAGCTGATGGATGGCCAGTGACGTCAACTCTAAAACGTCCAATCCGAAGCCAGAAACATCCGATATCTAGTGTTTCTCTCTCTTTTCGCACGGGCTCGTTCACTCTCCCTTTCTGTATGGCTGTCGTGATGAATTTTAATAGAACTACACGTGGAAGGAACTGACATGTTTCTGTGAATGGCAGTAGCTGTTCGCTTCCTGAACACAAGTTTCGGATTCCAATACGGAATACACAATTGCGATGTTTCCGCTTCTGCAAAGGCATGGATTTACGCTGCTCCACGGAATTGATATTTGGCGTTGAGCATTTAGTTTGGCAGTTTACCATTTCATACATTTTGCCAGAGTTGGCTTCGCCGAGCAGACAGCGGTGGTAGTGATGGTTGAATAACAAAGGATTATTGAATTGACGCCATCCTCCCTTCTTCCGCTTTTGGTCATAAAGTAATGTCTCTCCCCGCTCTATTATCATAATTCTCACATTTTCAGTAATGTCTTTAAAATTTCTCTCAACTGTCTGCTTCGCTCGAATCGAGGGAATCTTTCAGTGCGCCTAGCTAAGTGATTGCTTTTGTGCCTCGAATGTATTAGGTGTTGACTTGAGTTACGAATATATTGGGAGTTGAGTAAGATTTTGCAAAATTTTGAGTTTAGTTCTACAGGCTGTAATATTTTAAGCGCGTATATATTGTAGCATGGATATTAGCAACTTCGATTTGTACGGTAATCAATATTCTTCTGTAATTGTAACGTTACTGTAACTGTAATTGTTCTGTTAATTGTAACGGTTTATCAAATATTCTTCTGTGCGTGAAGAAATTGTTTGATAGTTAAAAATTCCCAGTTTATAGCAGCTGAGATAAGAACATAAATGTGCATAACGAATTCGTTATAATTTCGGGTTGAAAGAGAACTGCTTTGAAAGATGGAACATGGGCTAGCACAGTTTAGTTTCATGAGACTCGTTTTGACACCGAGGAGAGGAATTCTTGATTGTCTTTTCGTATCTAAAGTGAGGATTTGAAGTAACAATTTCGTTCGTAAACAACAGCTCAGGCTTTAAATGATCGAGATGGCTGATGGTAATCGAATCGTGGATTAAAACTGCAGGCATTTCATAATGGACAATTCTTGAATGACTGAGTGCATGGATTTAAACATATATTTGCTTCTCACGTAAAATCCTAAATGAAGCAGCCAAATGGTACACAAAATCTGGAAAACACTTTTGTTTTTTTAAACGTTTAGTTCTAATGAAGTTCTAATTTTTCTCGAAATTTCACAATTAAACCCTTTTAAAGGAACCTGAAGCTCTCCAACACAAAGGCACAGATAGATTCTAATCAAAGTTAGGTTGGGTTGTTTACCTCTGATCACACTTTTGTGCATACAATGGGCGAAATGCGCAGGTCACAAGGAACTCAAGATTTCAGAGAGAGCAGGGGGAATGGGACCCACTGGACAGCTGTTAGGAGAAAGATGGAAGTCTCCCGTCAAAGAGCGTGTTCATAATCACAAGCGTGAACGTCATCAAACGTGTTCTTTAACTTGCATACAGGGTATGGCTCTCCAGCACACGGGGCCACGGCCTAACGTCCCATCCCATGGACGGCGAACTTTACAAGCCCATTTCATCAAGAGCTGGGTGGGGGTTTTGCAGAGTTAAATCTTAAAGATGGCCCAGGTGGGGCACGAACTGCGGATTACGATTCTGGCTCGCTACTGCTTTAACTTCGAATCAGATTTAACATTAATATAAGAATGACACATCCCCTGGCTTAGTGGGCAAATTCCTAACCATTGCACCAATTAGGAAAATTGGGATTAAAGTTGTTTAAAATTTCTCCCCCCCCAAAAAAAATTATCAATCCATGAGCTGAATTCAATTTTTGTGGTCCTAATAAATGTCGAGACGGGTTTGTAATTTGAAGTTAAAAACAGGGAAAAAATTTATATGACTAAAAATATTTGGAGTTTTGTTCATTCATTGATCATTGTTCAATTTGAGAGTTCTCCCTCGCTCAGAAGAGCAGAAACATTACTGAATTTGGGAATTGTCCCTGTACGTGAGGTGGAAAGAAAAATAAGGCACTTGTAAATTGTCCCTGACCAATGGTGAGAAAAAAAAAACATTTCCGATCTTTGAAATTCGTGAAAATAGAAACGCCACTGAGCATGAATCGAGGCGGGAGTGGCTCAGTCATTGCGCGCCGGCTCGAAAGCTGAAGTTCTCTGGTTCGACTCACAACCAGGACAGCGTTGAGATTTATCTCAGCAAAACTCTCCGCCCTGTCCACGGTCAACAGGGGACACCGATGGACTTGGAAAGATCCCCGTCCATCTAATGGGACGTTAACCTTTTTCCGTGTGCGGGAGAGCCATATTCTGTACACTTTGAAGTACCCGCTGAATGGCCTTCACTGGAGGCTACCATCTGTCTCCCAACAGCCGTTCCAGTGGGTTGGGAGAAGGATTAAACTCCACCCGTTGTGTGCAAAAAAATGCCGGTTAAAGGTAAAACAACCCAACAGCATGGGAATCGTCTAAGCCTTTGGAAGAAATATCACCGAGTTTGGAAACTATTCCTATTCTCAGTAAGAAAGTATACTTTGTTCAGTTTGAGATAATCTTCCTGAAACATTAATGAATTTGGGAATTGTTCCTGTCTATGATGTGAAACATCAACGACCTTTGTTATTGTTCCTATCTAAGCTACATTGTGGAGTTTGGTAACTGTTCCTGATGTTGTTTGGAAGAGAACCATAGCTGAGTTTCAGAACTCTTGCTGCTTCCTCTAAGAAAATAATCATCAGCGAGTTTATAAAGGTAGATAGCTTCGGATAGAAATTTAACAGTGAAATCAATACATGCTAAAGTACATACAGGTGGACTTTGACAAAAGCTTCCGTTTAAACTGTCTGTTGGGTTTCTTTTCCCTACTCTGCTGGATTTACGTCTCTATTACTTAGACATTTATTTCCATTTAGTTGTCCTTGATTTATGTCTACCCCAGCATATGCTGAAGAATGGATCTGGCATATGTCATCAGTGGCATCATTCAGTTCATGCTGAAATTTCTGAGATTGAACACTGAAATAAAAACATCAATAAACGCAAGAAATATGGGGAAAGCACATGGTGAGTGGACGAGGTGAGAAATGGGCCCAAGACAGTGTCTGTATACTACTTGAACATGTTGCAGATCAAGTACACCTTTAAAGGCTAATGATGTTCCACAATAGTCATTATTCGCGCTCATATTGTACAGGAAGTTTTACAGATTTGTAGAACATTCGAAAGACTTCGCCCTCCTCCCATGGCCGGCCAACTTCAACGATTTTTGCCTCATCGGTATTTATGGGATGTGGTGAAATGTGCAATCAAATGGTTGATATAAGCGTGGTCTCAACTATGGGATGCATTACAATCAGCTTAGCAATACTTTTCTCCAAAGGTGTATCATAATCTAGTAGCATACGTGCCCTTCATGTTCAGCCATTTATTCTAGCCCGAGAACGCTCCACATGGTACATCAAATTCAATGGCCTGTTACTGGCAGACAGGACGTTTGTAAAGAGCAAAGTAATTCAGTTCAGTTCAAGGTCACTAGAAGCTTTTAATTTTCAACTTCTTCAGACATTAGTAATTCACAGCACGATTCAATTACCAGGTATTTAGCCACTATTACGCAGTTTAAGTATGATGACGTCAATTCGGTACAGAGGAAAAATTGTATTGAGCCTGGTGGGATCTGAACCCATGATGTCATCAGAATCAGGGCCGGGTTTACGCATAAGCTAACTAAGCTACAGCTTAGGGCCTCACGAAAAAAAAAAATTAAAAAAATTGAAAGCTGGAAGTTTGTAGCAAAATATTTTTTTATATTTAAATTAATCTATTGTGCAAACACTGTTGATTTGAGCGTTACACAGTATTTATTGAATACCAATGCTAGTATAAAGTTTCCAAAACATCAATTTCATATTTATTTTTCAATGTTCCCTTCAATTAGAATAATAAACATATAAAGGATTTCGACTTCCGGTCCTCTTAAACGTATTGTAGCTTAGGGCTCAGAAGGTTAAATTCAGGCCCTGATCGGAGGTTGCGTTTCAGATCCCACCCAACTCAAGACAAATTTTCCTCTGAATCATATTGATATATCATACTTCAACAGCGTAATAGAGACAAAAAAATTGTAATTCAGCTTCTTCAATATGTATTATATATATATTTGTCTAGTAGACATTCTAGTAAAATAAATTAGCCTGTTCCATTTACCTATGAATGTTACATTTGTACCAAATTTAAGCAAAATCGAGAAATCGAGATTGAAAGCTCCGTTGATTTGACATGGAACCACACAAGTATTTTTCCATGAAAACGGGGTTTAGCATCAGGAAATGAGTCATGATGATCTCTGATAATACCGTTCTAAGGATACGTATACTAGGGGAATTATAAGTCTGTGAGTTTTATTTTCTCCTTGAGAAATGATTATTACAATATAAATAACTCAGTGAAATATAAACCATCATTTTCAATAGTTCGTAACCATCTGTCGGCAAGTTAATCGATTCCTCTTCGATACCATTCTTGGTACTTGGAGGTGAAATTCCGACATCCGTTTTCGACTTCCTGAAATGTCTAAAACCGTCTACCTCGAAGAAAATCAACCATGGACAGAAAGAGGTGGTAGTTGGCAGGCGCTAGGTGACCTAGTGGGTGAGGAAGAAGCTCAATTGACGTTCTCGAAGTTTTTTTTTTTCTGTGCGATATTGCGTTGTGTTGTTGGAGGAGTACCTGATGCCGGTTTATCAATCCTGGGTAGCGTTCAAGCAATATAGAGTGCACGCTCTCCAGTTATGCTGGGTAGAGAGTAGCATTAATGGCATATTCATTGAGAACAAGTTTGAAGTGCACTACACTCTCAAAATTTCACCAACCACACAACATTACCTACGTTCTAATCATCTCGTCTTTGGGACAGCAACTGCGGGCTGACTTTGGTCAAACCATTGCTTTTGGGTGTTCGAATTGTTGAAAAGATCAAAATTTTTCATCTCGTTTAATAAATCACTTGAAGGAAAGGTGGTCGCATTGATTAGCTAGGAGTTTTCTGCAGATTTTGATACGATTGTTTGCTTGTTCAGTACAGAGTTCACGTGGGACACTTCAGCAACTCGTGACTACCTTACCGATGAGTTGCAGTGTCATATTAGAGTTGCTTGTGAGCAACCAAGTTTCCATGAGAATTCAGAGTGCTTGTTTATGTATCAGCTTCAACAGCATGGTACACAATGTTGCGACCTACCGATATTGGCTGTTCTGATCGCGGCTTACTTTCGAGACTCGTGTCATAACATTTGAATTTCTTGAACCAAGCTTGAGTAGCACGAATGGAGACTTCCACCTTCCTCACTTTTCAATTCGCATACTTCTAGAGCCGCTTCGGTACCTTTTACTCTTTTTTCCAGTAATGACGAAAAATTTCAAGAATTTCAATCCTTAATTAACTCATTTAACAACATTTCTAACAATGTAAACCAAGATTCCGATACTTGTATTAGTTAATGAATTGACGCAGTGAACTTTATACTTTCCCTTAGCAGTACGTTCAGAAGTATGCAAGATGTGATGTTTCATCGTACACATTTTGCATGGCGAAAAAATGCACAGAATTATGAACTATCCTAGTATTATGGTGGGAGAAATGTGTAAACATTAACGTAAATTACACGATGTTATTTTTTCTGGAGATTTGAATTACTTACTGAATAACTCTTTTCCATTTCATTTGGCGTTTTAAATGGGTGACAACTGTATATGGAATATCTGACTTCGAAGTCGGCCATCCTGAAAACTTAAGAAGACCGAAAGTTTTGTCTCCTAGAGATCATCAATGTATTGGTTAGAATTAGCGAATCAGAAAATGTTGAAAGAAAAAATTACTCGTTAAGCAGTTCAATTTGTAGCGCACCAGACTCGTAATCTGCTGTTTCCAGGTTCGAGTTCAAACTGTGTCTACGCTGAGAAAGTTTTCCCCTGTGCCATGTTCTCTTGATCAGAAGGAGTACACCGATAAACTTGGAAATGACACCGTCCATCGGATAGAGCGTTTTTCTGTGGCTCCTTGTGCAGGAGAGTCAAATACTCTACACCAGTGATTCTCAAACTTTTATGCTTCACGCACACCCTGGAAATGTGCATGTAACTGGCGTACCCCTTGTATAGATAGATAAAACTACAGTTATAGTATAACAATGGGAATAAACAATGGGAATAAAAATCTAGTGAATTTTGAGCTCTCACGGTGTACCCCAAAAAATTTTACCGCTTACCCCACGTCGAGATCCCCTACTCTACACGATACGAAACATGCTGGATGGCGTTGACAGGAGTCTAACAGTTCTTCAATGGATTCCCTTCCCCAAAATTTTCTGAGTCTTTAGACTCCTTCTGGACAGAGCAATTTAGCCCATTGTTACCCAAAGCGTACTGCTCAGATGTCACAAACAACTCAACTAAAGATAATAAAGGATAAATGGATATTTTTCTTTCTTAGAAAAATATGCGAATGGGGGAAAACGATACAAGGTAAACTATTTACAGATTAAAACTATATAAGTAACTAAAATGCATTTGAAAACAATGTTTTGTACCATTATCAGTTGTTTTCTATATATGCCCTGAATCTAAGAGTATTTTAACTGAACAATATTTTATTTTTTTAGATTCGCAAAAGATGGCGCCACTATCACACAACAATCGATGTTTGATGCTTTATCGGTTGTGGGTTGTGGGAACTTTTTCATTCAGATTAAAAGTTACCTACTCAGACAAAATAAATTTTATGGACCTATTTTAATTTACATAATTAATGATATGCATAAAAATTGTCAGTACCAGTTTTGAAGCCTAGGCTTTAACATCGTTGTCCCTGTACTATTTATGCTGTTTCTGGTAATTTGGATATTCCAGATAGATATTGCTTTCGACAACGCTTTCAATTTGTAGCCTCTATGTTGCGCCAACTCCTCCTCACTCTACACAAGAGTTGATTACCCTTTTTGTCTAATCTGTTTCATTGGTGACTAAAATAATGAAGACTATCTTTGATTTCGAAACAGGGAAGGAACTTTTTACTTTTTTTGGCGAAAGTAACTGCAATCCCTAATTTGATCCCTATATGAAGAGTCTGAGTGGCACTTTTTTGCCCACAACATGATAAATAGCAAGTCAAAAGGACTGAAAGGTCTCAGATAAGGTTGGGGGAAGAGTGCCCACTGAACACTGTTAATACACAGATGGTTGCCTCCCTCAAAGCGCAGCTCTGGTATCTAATGATGCTCTGTACCTACATTTAGACCGTACAAGTGGCAACAGGCATTAACAATGGCGACGCAAGGTTTGTGTATCCGTTCCGCCATGCTGTGATTTCAGAAATCGTGTGGGTGTCAAAGAGTGTTTGCGTAAATTGTGCAAAGCTTAAGGGGACAAAGTGATCTCTAAAAGCATCTATTTACCGGTGGCATGACAAGTTACAAGCAGGAGACTCTCAGCTCAGATATGAACCTCGAAGCGGCTGGCCTGTGGAGTTGAACGATGACGATTTAAAAGGCACCTCTGAACCAAAATTCACATCAACACCTAGGGAATTGGCACTGTTACCGAACAACATCAATCAGTCCTTTGTCATTCGACAAAACTGGGTTATGTGTCAAAACTGGATACCTGAATCAGACATCAGCTGTCAGCAGAATAGGGTGGCTCGCTTTACTTTATCATCGTTCGGCCAAAGGTCAATGGATTTTCCTTACAGAACGATTACAGGGGATGAAAAGGGGATCCTCTATGATAATGTTGTTTGTAAAAGATATTGGTGTCAAGCATGTGATTCGTCCCAGGCTACGACAAAACCGGAACTGCAATCTCGTAAGGGCTGTAGGGGTATCATCCACTATGAGCTTTTAAACCGGTACCAAACCATCAACTTGAGATTCAACCAAACCATCAAACCATCTACTTTGAGAAATTAGGCTGATTAACTGTAGCACTAAAAGAGTCATATTCTATCAGGACAACGCAAGACAGCAAGATGCGGCAATTGGGTTGGGAAACATGACGCATCCCACATTTTTACAGGACTTGGCAAGTAGTATCATACCATCCTGTAGCATCGATTAATCGATATAATAATCGTAATTGCTTAAGAGAAAGTCCTTCCGATATCGCACTTTCGACCACGCCTCTTTTCAAAAAGTTCTCCGATATTGCCGTTCGTCCGCCATTTTGAAATCTGACGTCACACGCCATCTTCTAAGACCCCCTGGTTGACCCACCCTTCGCGAAGTAAACAACCCTAAAGGTCCCAAATAATTCTAAGTCCGCCATCTTAGATTTGGACGTCATCACTCATAGAGAAACTCCCTTCAAGTTCTGCTAACTGCAGCGACATCTAGTGTTTAACCGGGGCCTACATTAATAGGAATGCCTGCCGATTTCTGCGATTCTCCGTGTTAGCAAGCACACCTAGGAAGCTTCAGAACTTGCCACATGAGGGCAGCACCGTTCCGCGGTCAGCTAACCTACGCTAACGGTAAGTATATAGCGATCTGGTCGAAGTCATATGGTAAAGAATCAGACAGATGGTTAATCAAATATAATAAACTAGAAGATTTTTCTCAGAGATGCAACGGGAATAATGATTTAAACTCTCCATAACGAAAAATGTGTAAAAAATAATCGTTTTATTAATCGTAAATTTTCAAATTTTCAAGTGTTTACCCAATAATATTATTTAACGGTAATTTTCTTTAAAGAACAAAATTTAAATTTTTTCCAAAGCAATTCTTTATCTAATTTAATAATTTTAATTACTATTGCAATAGAGCTTATTATTAATGGAAATTCATAAGCAATAGATTTAGGGAAGATTATTTTGATATTAATACTCGATTTTCTAATTAAACATAAAATGGAAAATTTGCTTAAAATTTAAAGATTAAAATATTAAAGATAAAAATTAAAATTAATAGTTTTTTTAAATGCAATAGGCGCAAAGTTTATGTTGCAGTACAGTCTTTTTATTTCATTACTTCTCCCGACCTACAAGGGCCCGTCCTGTTTTTTTTTTATTTTTATTTTTTGTTGCTTGTTTTAAAGTAATGTTATTTTTTTTTCATCACGTCAATCGACAATTTTACATAAGTAGTTAAATTTTCATCCGTTTTCAGTTTGGAAAGATAAAGGAACTTCATTTAGAATACATCTCTAAGGTTCTTATTCAGAACTATGTTCCAGGCCACCCATTGAGGACCAGGCTCAAGGTCTCCCAATTGCTTAATGCGCCCTGGTTCATACACATGTTTATGCAGTTCAGAAAGCTCACAAAGTATTATAAACGTCAACATCCCATTAGTCATATATGTACAAGACTGGTTTCAGAAGAGGGGGGGGGACGCAAGAGTGTCCGGGTTCGAAGAAAATGAGCGACATTATTACTACTATACCAAGCGCTATTTTTTTTACAGTAACACAATATTTGAATTAAAGAAATATTTTAAATTTGTAGTAACAAAATTATGCTCAAAGAACGCTATAATGTTATAGTTCCATGTTATTACAATGGGAATCTAACTATGAACCTCTATAAAAGGGAGGACCAAAATTTTAGACACTGCGATCGATTCTTAAGACAGAAAACCATAGTCGACCATAGTACATACATGATAATGATTTAACACTGCTTGACCGGCTAAGCATAAAATAACTATTTAGAATCAAACATATTAACGTGACATTGTTACATTAACTAAAATCTCTTCCACCTAAAACTGGCAGCTACGCGATTGCACTATAACATCTAAAATATACATTTGATATAGAAGTGTGATGAATATAAAGACTGTAGACCCGTCAGGGCTAGATATTTTTCTAGCCGCTCGTGTGTGCAGAAGGGTACCGTGTCTACCTTGTCAGGATGCTACTGCTACCTAGGTGGCCGATAAACACAAACTCAGATTTTACATATTAAACACATTTGAGGCATTTAATGAAAAACTGTGACTGAAGTGAAAGATAATCGAATATATTTTAAATTCTCGATTTATCATCAATATTCGTTCTGTATTTAAAGAGTTATGGAAGCTGGAAAATTTAATAATAAATTATCTTGTTTTATAAAAATCATTCATAATTATATAAAATCGAAATAATCGTTATGCGACTTTTAAAATTTATATTTTATTAACGATTAGAAAAATACTTATTAAGTTTTAATTAATATCTTTTATAATTTCTTATGACCCATTACTGTTGTGAAATATTAAAGCTTCCATAAATCCTTAAATACTAGACGAATGCTGTTGAAAAACGAGATTTAAATACATAAGATTATGATCTTGAATTCATTTTTAGTAATGGTAGGTAGGCGTAAATTGGAAGAAGAGCTGTGTACTAATCCCCAGTGATGATGCACAGAACCTACCAGGCCTGGCGCCTAATGTCCGACCCCGCCTTCTCGTGGTGCAGACCGTTAGTACCTTTCAAAAGAGATATTCTGTTTTGGAGGGGAGAGGAAGGGGAGGCTGCCAGTTCAGTATGGCCTACTGATCTGGTCATCTATGGCCACTTTTTTCCTTTCAACCCTGCTGAGTAGTGGTCAACTTCACAGGTAGATCGTAGATCCTTAAAGGATACGTGATGTACCGGGTAAAACTTTACCCTTAACCATCTCCATCTGAAGATATGCCTAATTGGAATGAGTAAAACGAAAAGTAAACCACCCGTGGGTTGGCCCGAAGGGCTAGCAATAAGAGAGGCTAAAAAGCATACATAAACGCACAAGAGACCTAAAACGGGAAGCTCTCCTCAGAAAAGGCCACCGTTTTAGGCCTCTTGTACTTATTTAACACAGTATGATCATAAAGTGACAAAGAAGAAATAATCTCGTTTGGATCATTGCTTATACCATCGTAGAAACTTTCCGAGGTGCGCTCGATATGTGTATATATGTGGTCGATGCCCAAGTCAGTATGAAGTCGTCTGTTAGTAACAAACCAGGGGGCATTGACCGCAGCTCTCAAGATTTCATTCTGTAAGATCTGAATCTTACATATATTAGTGGCAGTGGTATTCGCGCATATGGGTGATGCATAGAAGATCACCGGTCTAAAAATAGCATCATAAAGCAAAAGCTTGTGATCCAACAACAGAATGGAATTTCTCCTAAGGAGAGGACCTAATTGGCCTCTAAGAATGTTGTCTTTGGAGACAAAGTTGGAGGCAAGTGGGATGTATCAGACTCTTGCCAGTAAAAAAAGTTGGCAGAACTCTTATCCGAGTTAATTTTGATCTTCTATTTGTCGTACCATATGCTTCTCTGGGTCAAGCAATGTTGCAGTCTCTTGACAGCAATGGCAGGACCAAGGGAGGGAGATAGAAGCGCAAGATCATCTGCTTATAGTGCCAGATGGATACGATCAAATGAAGGTAGATCATGTAGATATATAGAGAAGAGTGTTGGACCCAAAAGGGATCCCTGGGGCACGCCAGCAGAGACGACTCTTCTAGCAGAAATAGTAGATTTGATTTGGACCTGAAAGGTCCTATTAGGAAGATAAGATTGTATCAGGCTTATCAGTCCAGATGGGACGTCAGCTTGAATAAGCTTATATATCAGGCTGTCCAACCAGATGCGGTCAAAGGCTTTGGCCACATCCAGGAAGACGGCGGCAACACACTCCTTCTTATTGAGGGATTCGGCGACCTTCTCGACCATTCTGAGGACCTGGTGTTCAATAGATCTTTTTCGCCTGAAACCGAACTGGGTCTCAAGCAAAGCAGGGTAGTGATTAAGAAAGTCATCTAGACGGATGAGGATAATCTTCTCAAAAAGCTTACTCATAGAGGACAGTAAGCTGATGGGACGATAGCTGGATGGAAAAGTAGAATCCTTGCCTGGTTTATGTAGAAAGATGCACAATGGCTTTCATATGTAGATGTTTGAGCATCTTATTCGAAATCTTATCTTGACCGGAGGCTTTATTTGGTTTAAGGCGTTTAATAGCCTGTTGAATTTCCAGCGATGATGTAAAGTTTATCCTGGATCGATCAATCTGGTCGAATTCAATGTGGTAAAGTTTTGCGGATGCCCACGAATTACAATTTTCAAAAAAAAAGAGCATGCTCCGCCATTTCACAGGTGGGGCGATCAGAAAGATCGTGGTTTTCTGAAAATTGCAATTCGAGAGCATCCGCAAAAGCCTCGGATTTTTCCCGTCACTATATTTTAGACCAGTTTCTCGGTGTATAGGGGGGAAACTGGTCATCGGATTCTTGAGAGCCTTAGTCATCTTCCAGATGGAATTATCAGTAGTCGAAAGTGACTGAACCTTTTTGTTCCACTTGTAATTTTTAAAATCCTTGAGTTGAGATCTCACCTCAAGTCTCAAAAGATTATAAAGCTTCTTGTCAGAAGTGATTCTAAGTCTCTGCCATACATGCCTAAACATAAGACGAGTGAGATGCGATGGCAGGACATAGAAATCGGATTTACGTCAACTTCACAGGGTCTTGGTGCTGATCATTTATATAGTTCTGTGCGAATTAGTTGGGACAAGCGAAGCTTGTCCCAACTAATTCGCCCAGCCCTTCGATCTAATAAGCTTATTCTAATAAGCTCTTCGATCCGGTCACATCCAGCAATCCCCCAAACACCCACCCAAGGTCATATTTTGGGGATGTTTCATAGCTTCAGGGCCACAGACGCTTCACCACATTGAAGGAATGATGGACAGCAAAAAGTACATAGGCGTTCTGGAGGCGAAAATGGTCCCAACACTGCAGAAGCTGTTTCCTAACGGCGATGGGGGTATTTCAACAGGATCTGGCTCCATGCCACAATTCTAAGCTTGCTAAGAGTTTCTTTACTCAGCAGCATTTAAAGGTATTGGAGTGGCCAGGAAATTCACCCGATTTAAACCCCATTGAAAATTTGTGGGCCATTATTAAAGCGCGCATATCTAAGATGGATTGCACGACGAAAACCAAAATGATAGAAAGTATCATGAAAGTGTGGTACCACGACCCTGAAGTGAAGGAGTTGTATGGAATGCTAGTGCCATCAATGGTTGAGAGGGTGAAAGAAGTAATTAAAGCTAAGGGGGGTCACATTTACAATTAACTACACTATTAAACAAATAAATATTTTAGTTGTGTCTTTGTTACTGCATTTTCCTATTGTCCCAACTAATTTGCACAGTACTGTACTTACTGGACTGGTTTATGGATTTGAGCTTGATTGTGGATCCTGAACTTGCTGCACTGGTGGGCCTCTGTTGAGGGAGAATCTGCCGCTGTTTTTCCTGTTTGCTTCTGGGATGCCAGCTCTAAGTGAAGAGAGGCATGGGATACCTTATATCAGCTGGTGGATAATCCTGATCAGAGGCCATCGCAGCTACCTGAACTTCACTTAGCTAGTTGGGCATCGTCAATCCTAAACTGGAGTAATGTGTTTTAGGCAGGCCTCTTGAAAAAGTTCACTTGAAAAGGTGGTGCCTGAAATTCCTACCAGCAATTGGTGACTTCAGCCTTTAGAGAAGGAGGAACAGGCCTTTGTCCCATGCCTGCGATCAGGGGGTTGTTTGATATTGTAAGCCCTACCTATCTCAATAAACCTAGCTTCTTTAAAAATCCTACTAATCATTTTCTCTACTAATCTAATTAACTAATCATTTCTCTCTGCAGTCTACTAATACTAATCTACTAATCATTTCTCTCTGCAGGAATGTGGAACGTGAGGATTTACAGAATTACATAGAGATTGTTCTCTTGATGTCCTCACGCAGGAATTCCAGAGTTATAACCTTGATATTCTAGGCTTGCAAGAGACCAGATGGACAGGTAAAGGTGAGACACTTAAAAATAACTTTAAATTTCTCTTTTCAGGGAGTCAGGGTGGGAAACATCTCCAAGGTGTAGGTTTGCTTATCAGCACACACGCCAGTGATGCTCTTTTAGGATATGACTGCATTAATGAAAGATTTCTTACGGCAAATTTTAAAACAAAAATTAAAGACTTGAATGTCATCTGTTGTTATGCTTCCACAGAGGACTCTAACGAGAACGAGAAGGTTACGTTTTACAGCCAACCTCAGGATATTTTGAATTCTGTGAAGAAAGGAGATATTTTTCTTTTGCTAGGTGACTTCATTGCTAAAGTTGGTACTGACTTTAACTTTTGGGCAGAGGTTTTCGGTCCCTTTGGCATTGGTGGTTCCAATGTCAATTGAGAACGTCTCCTACAGGTAAATAAACTTAACGGTTTACGAGTAACTAACACGTACTTCAAACACCGGGATATTTATAAATATACATAGATTTCGCCTGATGGGTTGCGCAGGAATATGACAGATCATATTTTTATTAACAGCAAATGGGCAGTTCAGTTAGGAATACCAGATCATATAGGGGAGCCGAAATTGAGTGTGACCATTACCTGGTCAAAAGTGTCTTGTAGCTGAAGCTTAAGAAATGTTGTGCTAAGATTAAGAAAATTACCTTCAACACTGAAGGTCTAAAAGATCCAGATATAGCCAAAGCATACCATGACAGGCTACTTAGTCGTAATGACAATCGTGGTTTGCTTACTGCTGAAGTTGAGAAAGAATGGGATCAGTTTAAACAGACTTTTCTTGAAACCAACAGTACTCTTTTGGGTAAAAGTGAAAAGAGGAAACAAAATTATTTGAGTGATAAGGCTATTGAATTCATTTCTGAAATAAGGAAGTGCAGGATTAATATGAACCAACACCTTACTAGTCCTAACATAAGACATTACAACGAGCTTAATAAACATGGTAAAGGATCAGTTAACAGCTAATAAGAATCTTTGACTTGATAGCTTGGCTGACAAAGCAGAGGAAGAAGTTAGACATAGCATAACAGCAAGGGGGTTGTACCAGATTGTTAATGTTTTATGTGGGAAGAAACAGACAGGTACACAGGGATAGAGAGATAAAAATGGCAAGGTGGTTGAAGGTGAGGAACTTGGGATGGCTAGGTGGGCTGAGCATTTCAAAGAAGGTTTAAATAATGTGATTATTTCTACTCCCATTGTGCGTAATGAGGATGTATGCATTATTGGCCTTAACGATGGCCCTGTATCATATTCCGAAGTCACTTCGACTATCTCTAAATTAAAACTGCATAAATCCCCAGAGGTGGACGAAATCACCACTGAAATGCGTAGAGCTGGGAACATTTGTGTTGACACATAGATGACTGAAATTTTGAATACTTTTTCTTATGATAAAGGTGTTCCTAACGATTTTACTAGAGCTATCATTGTCCCAATTTTTAGAAAAGGTGATCGCAGTTCTTGTGATAATTATAGGGGAATAGTTTGCATTTTGTTCCAGGTAAAGTTCTTTGAATGAATATACTTAATAGAATTAAGAATTTGATTGATGGACAACTGTGTCAGAAAGAAAATCCGCAAGGATTCCGTAAGAAATCTTTCAAGTGGTAGGGGATTTTGACTGCGGCAGATTCTTGAGAAATGTTTAGAAGTCCAGAAACCTGTGGTTACTAGCTTTACAGATTTCAAAAAGGCTTTTGATTCTGTTGATCGACGTAATTTGTGGTTGATTGTTTGATCATATGGAATACCTGATAAGTTAGTTAGTGTAATGAAAGCTCTCTATAATAACACTGAGTCGTGTGTGAAATTTGGTACGTCTTGCAGCGATTGGTTTAGCATTGCTAGTGGAGTTAAACAAGGGTGCATTTTATCTCCCTTTCTCGTTAGTTTGGTTATTGATTGTGTTATGCAAAATTATTTGCAAGGGAAAGATTTTGGCCTTAAATGGTCTAGAGATTTCAAAATTTCTGATTTAGATTATGCAGATGATTTGGCCTTGTTGACTAGATGTTGATAAGATGAAATCGTTCGTTAGGGCTGTTCATGAGACTGGTAATAGAGTAGTTTGGTGACAAACAGAGAAAAACTAAAGTGATGAAAATTGGTCAGGCAGATGTTGCTTCAGTTGCTTTGAATGGCTGCACTCTTCAACAAGTGTCTCAGTTTAATTATCTTGGAAGCTATGTAACAGATACTGATAATGTGCGGCATGAGATAAATAGAAGAATAGGGATTGCCGCTGGAACTTTTAAGAATCTATGGAAAGTGTGGAAAAATTATATACACCTAAAGACTAAAATGTGGCTGTATAATAGTTTGGTTCTTTCTAAGGTTAGTTATGGTAGTGAAACATGGACCCTTTGTAAGCAGGATAACAAGAAACTTGATGTCTTTGATTCTATATGCTTGCGCAGTATCTTGGGCATTAGATGGTTTGACTTTGTAAGTAATGATGAGGTTAGAAGAAGGAGTCATCCTCCTCTTTTGAGCGGCATATTGTGCAGAGAGAGACTGTGTTGGTTTGGCCATGTTGCCCGTATGCATAGCTGCAGATTGGCAAACCGGATTATAAACAATATGGCTAAGGGTTTGAGAAAAAGGGCAAGACCTAGGATGAAATGGGCAGACAATGTCAAACAGGACTTTCCTAGAATTGGCCTAGAATGGCCAAATGCAGCATAACACAGAAATTCTCTAATATTTTGTTAGGGCAGTGTAACTCAGTTCCGTATATTGTAAAGGTTTCTGCGAATCCAAAATATTATTTATTCAAAAAATGATCTCAGAATTTTTTTTTCTAATTACTCATGTCATCGTTACGTTGCCGACGTATTGATTGCAGCCAACTGTCTTGCAGATCCAGTTTGGAAGAGATTCGATAGAAACTGAGTTTCGTTTCTGCAAAACATCACAAAATACTCCATCATTGTTCAGACTTCTAGTTAAAGACAGCAGAAAGTAGACAGAACAGTAAATAATCACATATGAACAAATCCGTATCAGCATCCAATTTTGAAGCAAACGGTAAACAGCGCAATAGCCTATACTGCTACGAAGCAAGTAAAACAGTGAATCGCTAGCGCCACAGCTGACGAAAATGTAACTAGCGTTGCTGTCGCTTACGTCTTGAAATTGGCAGGCTTTCCCATTACGTAGGTACCGGTTTAGCACACGTACTATATTTAAAAAGAAAAACTATTTTCCGCAGCATGTCTCGAACCCGCGTCTTTCACGATACTAGCGCTTTCATCCATTACGCCAAGAGTTGTATATAACTAAAGTACTTAAAGGTAGATGAAGTAAAAATAACCGATGATTATTTCTTATAATTTAACCTATGAAAAAGTTTTTACTGATGAATTTTTTTATTCCTTGTAAATCACAAATATTTTAACTTAGGAACATATTATTTTTATAAACGAATTTTTTTTATTTCTTATAAATTAACTTACGAAAAAATTATATTTTTTTTTGTATTTATTTTTTATTCCTTATTAATTAATTCACGTATAAATTATATTTATGTTTCTTGTAAATTAATTTAGGAAAATATTAATTTTTTTTATTAAATATAAAAATTATTATTTTTTTATTTTTTATTAAAAATGTAATTCACAAACATTTTAACTTAGGAATAAATTATATTTTTATGTTTTGTATTTATTTTTAATTCCTTATAATTCACACTTAGAAATAAATCTCCAAGTACGTAAACTCCTGTGGACCGCGTCTTACTAATGGATGGGAAAAGAATTTATAAACTGAAAAGTTCTGCGAAATACAAAATATTATTCCAAATTGGGAATCACATGTCTCTGAATAATAATAATATATACTGCTCACAACAATTAGGGGATATTTTTATCGCTTCATATTCATTTTGAAATATCCCCTAATTTTTGTGAGCAGTATATTTGGAATAAATTTTCTCAATCTGCGAAATACAGAGTTCTCACATCTTATTAAAGCCGTCGCTTAATACCTAAGGGGAAAAAAGATTTAAAAAATATCAATAAAAAAGGAGCAGTTATCACGTTTAAAATATATTTGAATTTGCATTTCATACTGATACAAGAAATAGTTTACATCACGTTTTAAAAAACTATTTGTATTTTAAACATCTACTAAAAACCTACAAGTTTTAACATGTAATGTTTTAGATCAGTTAAAATTTTATCGTTGTGCTCTCATGTTGGCAAAGTTCATGGTCTGTTCTTATCAGTTTGTTGTCAAGGGGTGGCACGAGAGTTCACAGATTGATCTCTACTACCTATGTTTCTTTCTTTGCATTATTGGCAAGACTGATTTCAGAAAATTTTTACCTCGTTAATTACCAGGAGTAAGGAGTTTATCGCTCGTCGGTCCAATACAACATCGTGTTCTTATCACTAGGTTGGCGTGTAAGGCTCTTCTAGCAAACTGAGTTGTTTGCAAGAGTTCTACACAAATCACCATGAAACCTTTTACCGAGAGATGTTTGCCTTTAATCTGCATGCGTTTAATTTCACAGCGAAATCCATAGTTCAGGCATGCGAGAATTCTTAAAGTGAGAGAACACACCCGAAAGTTCCTGAATGCAGCTGAAGGAGAGTGTTCAGCTGACAAAAACTAAGATAGGTCTCTTAGAAAATATGAATGAAAGAACCGAACACTTCCCCTATCGAGAAGGACTATATGATGAAATTCGGACAAAACTTGAGTCAGATAGCTTTCTACATGCTGTAAATTCGTACGTATTTATTAAGATCAGAAAATTGTTCGGTGGAAAAGGTCTGAAAACATGCACATACCGGATTTTCCTTGCAAAAATAAGGACAGAATTTTTGCGACATAGTGACTTGAAACAGTCTTATGGAAAATACATTCAATTGCACTCATTAAGAGCACAAACTGATTTCATGCTAAAACTGAAAATATCTTCTTTCACATAAGATTTCAGCTTACTTGGAAAACTAATGTGTTAAAAATTTATTGAATTACTGACTTGAAAGGTACAGATCGAATCACTCATTTCCCATAAGAATATACTATTATGGAACAGAAACAGAATCGGAAGAAATATGTTGCGTCGAAAAATTAATTCAATTGCAAATATTACGATCTGAAAAATAATTTTATCGGCAGATTTTAAACACGAAACGGAAAACATATTCTTATTGCATAACAAATTTTATCATACCTAAAAAAAAGAACAAAATTTGAGTAAGATTTAAAATTAAAACGAACAAAAATTACTGTAAGGAACGAATTTCACTTCCATAGAAATAACATAGAATTCACATTTTACCGTGCAAAACACGCGTTCGAGAGGAAATTTTTTTAACATAAAGCTTACTTTGTGATCAAATTTAAAGAACAATTAAAACAAGGCACGTTTTTCGCTCAGTGTGCAAAAATAAAGGCAAAATTTATGCAAGATATAACATGTGATTTGTGTTTTAGTGCACAAATTTTACATCGGATCAAAAAGATTTTGAACATAAAATTGGTTTAATGATAATTTTATAAACACAAAACTGGAAACGTGTTCTTATTTTAAACCAAATTTTGGTTTAGTTGGTAAAATACAGAAATGAAAAATGAAAATCAAAGGATACAAATATTAAGTTATGTAGAGGTTTTACTTCCCAAGGATAACATGGAGAAAATGACAAGCGTGTGTCAAAATTGGTGTCTGGTACTAAAATCAGCTCACCGGACATAAATCAGTCACCCCTGGCTGAATGTCATTTAATAGCGTGTAACGCCTCCGTGAGACCACAGAACAGCTGAAATCCTGTCTGGCATGGATGCCACCAGTGTGCGGATGTAGTGCACATCAATATTCATCCATTCTTCCAGCAGCAAATGCCGTAGTTAGGCCGGATGCCTGGGATGACGCTTCACTCGTTGCCCCAAATAGTCTCACAGGTTTTTCATGGGATTCAAATCTGTGGATTTGGCGGGCCAGTCGAGATGTTCGAAGCTTCAGAATGCTCGTTGTGCTTGTCCCACACACTTCAAGCCCTGTGCACGTAACAATTGTCGTCTTGGAAGACTGGGATATCCTTCTGGTGTTCACTGTGGATATGCTCGTTTGCCCTTCTGTTTCAACTCCATATAGCCCTTCCATATAGCCATATAGCCCTTCTGTTTCAAGTGTGACATCACCGCAACCAAAGCATACATTTCGTCTTATGTGAAACACCCCGAGAACGTCACAGAGCCTCCTCCAGCTTGGACGGAACCTTGCACACTCCGCATGGAAGGCTTCATGCGGCTTACGATGTACCCATCACCTCGCATCATTCGAGTACAAGCAAAAACGTGACTCATCCGACCAGCCAAGAATCGACAACCCAGTCTTTGTGGCGCCGCGCCTACTGTGGCCGTGCAGCCTTGTGCAGAGCTGTTAACATGGGTCTCTTCTGCGTTACTCTGCTCCAGATATCCATGGCATGCAGTTCCCTTCTGAGTGTTCATTCGGAAACAGCTTGTTGTAGGCCTGCATTGACTGACTGGAGCAATTCCTGCTTCGTTGCAAAGCGGTTTGCCCTAACAGTGGGTAACAGTAACACATGGGTCACAAAGGTTGGGAGAGGTGACACACTCCTCTCCCAACCTTCTGTGAGCTCTCGTGGTCTTTGTGACCTGGCCATTTATCACATTTTATGCAAAAACGTGCCCCTCAGAGATAAAACAACCCAACAAAAACATTTCCCCCCTATAAGGCGACGACCCGATGCCAAAGAAGTTTGTGCGCCCCTATTTTAGATATTCAACACCGAGAACCTGTGAAGCAGACCACTCCTCGGCAGGAGGAAAAAAAAAGCCCACGGAAATTAAAAATAGTGAAATTGAACAGACCACATTCTCCTCCCGTTATTTTCAGCGGAGAGAATATTTGTCGGCAAGATATTAACCGCCTACACCACGCGAAGGCAAGATTACGCTTTAAATGCCTTGTCTGCGTGGTTCTATTCACCGAGGAATAGTGCACAGCTCTCCTTCTAGTTATATCTAGCTACATTTGACTTTTGATCATTATTTTAAGTACGGATTTTATATACTTTTTCTTGCATACTTTTAGTGATGAATAGTTCTAAATGCTTATAATGATGTTACTCAAAATATTTTTATTTTCTACGGATTATTGCAAGTATTTTTCATTCGAAATTTATTTCTCGATTGAAGATTATAATTCTGTTTCAAGGTCTCCTAATCTGACGCTTCCAAATTAGGAGACTTTGAAAGGAACATGGTAAGGCATATTGCCCCTTTCCTTTGATTAAAAGTTTATTGTATATATTGAACTTAGGTAGGGACTTAGTTAAGTTCATGTGATATAGAAGTTAGATGTCTGAAGATCTAAGCTAGTTAAGTGCCTGTGAATAATAGAGTAGCACCCAATGGATGCATCAGAGTAGAAATGACAATGGTACAGTCGCTCAAAAAAGTATCCGAACATTATGGTTGATTACAGAATTCAGAAAAAATATCTGGCAACGATTTTTGTAGAAATTAGTGATCTGGCAACCTTCGTGTCAGCGACTGTACATTATTTTATAAATGTGAAATGGGATATTACTAGGACACCAGAGTGAATACTGTTTTATTCACGTAAGTTAAACAATTCCTCCATCAAAGAGAGGGCTGGAGTTAGTTATACAGATTCTCTGCGCTAACTGATAAAATTGAGATTAATTTGCATAGGCAAGCGAACTCAACACAATATGTTCATCGAAATTTAAATTAGAAGCTCTATAACTTGTGGAAATTTAATTTAGATGCTTCATAACTTGTGAAATTCTAATTTAGAAGTTATGAAGCTCCTAAATAATAAATTATTTAATCTATAACCTATAATCTTTAATAAAAGTCTATGTAATCTATAAAATAATAAAAGTCTATATCTTTTATAAACGTTTCTGCAATCTTTTGTCTTTTATAAAAGTATCTATAATCTATAAATCTTAAAATCTCTATAAAAGAAAGCTCCACAACTTTAAAAAACATGCATTTAATAGAACAATGTGACGAAAGATAAATAAAAGATCATAATCAAATCTATTTAAATCTCGATTTTGCACAATATTTGTTCAATATTTAAAGAGTTATGAAAGCTGGACTATTTCACAACAGTAATGCGTCATAAGAATTTTCCTCAGAAATTGATTAATTTCCGTCATGCCTCTTGCGCCGCCGTTGTAGGCTTTGCTAAATTTATCTGCCTTAGATAAATGTAGTTATATTTTCTGAGGGATTACACTTCCGAGAAGAAAGTTCTCCTAGTCTCAGTTTCATCTGAATTTCCTAGTTTCAGTCCTAGTTTCAGAAAAATTAAATCTGATCATGATGAACAATGATGAAAACTGTCCCTGTTTAAGAAAGTGGAAAATGGGACATTTTTTGAAACGCCCCGGTTTTTACTAATCGAAATATTTATTCTTTCTGTCGAATATATATGTTGGGTATCTTAAATTTACAAAAACTCTAACGAAATCTCTGAAAAGTGTAAGAATCGAGGATCAACACACACTCTTTCAGGAATATCATTTCTATTTTGCTTTTAAGTTAAAGAAATATCCAAGTGTGAATTTTTAACATAATAACGTTGTTTGTAGAAAATGTGCGAATTGCACAAAATGTACAAATTAATGAACATGGGGAACAAATTACACCTAAGAAATTATTCCTCTGTCACTCCCAAAATAATGAATTACTGAGACATTGTAAGGTCGAAAATGGACAAAATGCGCTAAAATTTATGTTCAGAGAATAATAAATAACATGAAAGGTTAAGGAATAATATAAATATTGTGTATGCTGGTCCGGATCTAGAAAAAATTAAGGGTGGGGGCAAAAAACCCCAACAATTTTAAATTAATAATAATAATTTGTAATAATTAATTTTACATATTATAATATAATATGTATAATAAATTTATATTTTTTTGTTAACACATATATATATATGCATATATTAATAATTAATAGTTAGTTAAAATAAATACTTTTTTCTTCTATTTCTCTTACAAAATTCTCAAATTGTTCCCTTCCCCCCTCAAGATCCGGCCCTGATTTGTTGATAGATCAATATATGAAAAAAAAACATTGAGAATTTATTTTCTATTGTACATTGACAGTAGTTCATGCAAAAAAAATTCTCTTTGTATTATATACAAAACGGAAAGATAAAGGATATGTTTTAGTTGAAACCTTCAATTTTCGAGAGATTTGTTTTCAGGTTCTCAAAATTAGATTCACCTTTAAATCACTCCTGCTAAAATGATTAAAATGCGAATAGGAAGGAGGACTCGATCTCACTGCTCACCCCATTCCTAACAACATTTACTATTATATCAAAAAAAGGGTAATCCCGAAGGAAGGACAAATCACAACTGTTGACGTCAACGTCTTGATCATCACCCTACCATCTAAACATGCAATTTCGAGCATTAATGTATTTTCTACGATATCATTGTAAAGTTTTATCTTCCAATTTTTTTAATCAATAATGGTTTGAATTTCAAACTAATGGGTGATTCCGAAGTGAAAGATAGTCTATTTTATTATTACCTATCAAGTATCCATAAAAAAGAAATTCTTATTTTTCTTCCATCTCTTAAAACGTTAAGTTTACTGAAGTTTATTTCTTTGCGTTAGCAAAATTTGAAAACTTTCGATTGCTTTTCAAAATTCCTTTCTCTTTTGAAAATGTATTCTAGTGTTTAACTGTAGTAGAAAAGAATTCACTATAACAGTAATTCACAAACTGCAATGCGCCTACCATTTGTGGTACACGATGCTTTTTCCAGGTGGTACGCGAATTTAGTGACAGCATTCGTTCCCACATGAAATTATATAGCATTGCAGCACGAAAAATGAAAAACAATAATAAATAATTTTTCAATAACAACTATTTTATTTATATACATTGTTCGAAATGCTTTTTTTCGTTCAGAGAACGATATTTCGTAAGTTCATATTTACTTTGTTACTTAGTATTAGGAAAATAAAAATAAACTGCTAGGTGATCAATCAATAAGATTACTTGTTGACATCAATCAATGACATTACTTGTTGTCCATTTAACGGAGGACATTTGTCCTCCGTTGAATGGACAAATTATTATATACACCCCGATAACAATATGCAAAGTAGAAGTATCGCGTCCAGTCACATGAGACGCTGAAACTGGCAGTGCCTATAAATAGAGCTGGTTGGTTTTATTTATTATGCCTATTATTGGGGCATGTGGCTCTATTAATAGACTAAATTGGGGTCATACAGGCAGGTGGAGGCGGTGTAGCAGTTTGGGGTGCGTTTATATGGGTTTCCTTGGGGTCCTCGAATCCATCGAGACCTCCGTCACCGGGACAACGTATGTGCATCCTCGCTGCCATCTACACACGTTCGTAACGATTCTCTTTCTGCACCAGGACGCCATCTTTCAACAGGACAACGCCACTCCGCATACTTCCCGAGTGGCGACCAATTGGCTCCAGGAGAATACAAGTGAGTTTACCACACTCGAATGGCTCCCTCGGTCGCCGGACCTCAACCCCATTGAGAATTTATGGGACGAATTGGAAAGATCTGTTCGAGCCCGTCAACCCCCACCGGCAACTGTGGATGTTCTACGACAGGCGACCCACGTTTCATGGGCAGCAATAACACCTCCGTTTTTTCAACACCTCATTGAGTCCTTATCAAGACGTTTGGCTGCTGTTGTAAGGGGGAAAAGGTGAAGCAACAGGTTATTAGGTAAGTGTATATAATAATTTATCTATTAGTTTATAATTCAATAAATTAATTTGCTGCAAAAAATGAGTTTCTTCTATAAGTGGGGTCTCGAACCCAAGTCTCTGAATCACATGCTGGGTATTCTCATCACTAGACTATCACCAACTACTTCATTCTTCAGGTAATTTTTCTATTGGTAATTTTTTTTCTCGGTTGGATAGTTATATAGATATTAATGATATATTACTATATATCATTAATAATATCTGTCAATCCGATCATCCATTAGTTTGAATTTACAACGATAAAAAGCGTTAAATTTGGAAAATGACAAACTTGATTCTCTTTGAAAAATCAACGTTCTGCATTAGTCAAAGGCAATTGGTCTTTCTAATTTGTTACTGAAACTACTTTTCTGTAGCTTAATCATCTCTTCAGCAATTCACGAAAATCATTTCAAGATTTAGTTTATCACGTATTAAGGTAAAACATTTCTCAACATGCGCAGTACTAATGTAGGGAAGAAAGAATTTAGCCACAAGTACAAAAATTGTAACAATTGCTTTGTTTTGAAATCTCTTCATTTAAGAAATTCGAAGCAAACAGTAAAAGAACATAATAAAAAATGAATCAATAACTGATCCGCATAATTAATGATAAAGTCGGCAGTTGACCTACCTACTACTACAGACAGGTCTAATTATAATCAGCTCTTGTACTTACAGTATACTGTATTTATGCTACCAAGAACACTTACTAAACAGCGCATTTTTGTTGCACTCTATCCATTTCAAATAACTCACCCATAAGGCAAGTTGACTTTTCTAGTAGGAATTGACTGTAGGTTACACCACATGGTGGTGCTAAATATGGAAAAGGTGTAACGTCATGACTTTACACCAATTTGTAGTGTGAGGTAACATTATAAACCGGTGTAACCCTACACTCGTTTCGACAATGTGGTGATAGTTTAGTGGTGAGAATACCCAGCATCTAATTAGATGTTTGTTCCTATTTAAAACTAATTTTTCAGCAAAAGCGTTTATTGAATTGCTACTATCTGGTGGTAAGCGAGATAAAATCTGACGATCTCTGCAATAGATGATTGCATATTTCGCTTAATAGGACTGCAAGCAATACTAGTTTATCGGTAACTCAAATAAGGAAGAGTATCTTCAAATGAAATAAAGTTGCAATTTGTTTCAAAATTTTAAATTTGCTTTAATTTCATATCAGAAAAAAAGTGAAGTTTTAATTGTTTCTGCGAAATTAGCTGGAATCTGACGAAAGATGAATGGTGAAAGGCGACCATTTCGACATTTGGTCTATATATAACAAACCCATTCAACTGAGGAAATGGACTATATAACTTCTTCGTATATACATATGGACGTACTGATTTCTTCATAGTACCTACGATGATATTAATAGTCAGAGATTTGGAAGAAACATTTCGTCGCTTCTTTGTACCTAAAATTTGTTGTAAAAGTAGACAATGAAGAAACTGGAAAATCAACGAAGAGAATGAAAAGGCAACCGCACATCGCATGGGATGCTTAGCCGTGTTTCTTTTTCTAGAACAGTCGTTTGAGGCAGTCCAAATTATTCTTTAACATTTTTAATAACTGCCTCAAATAGAAAATTTACCTATTCCAAACAGCTACCTAATGATGCCCAATCATAATTCTGCATTAGGTTCTGTCACAGTAATGATCTCACCTTTTTTTTCATCATTAAAAAATAAATTAGTACCAAAGCAACTGCTTGCCACAGAAGTTTGATAGGAACTTGTCAGCATCATTCGTCACAGAGATTTGTGAAGAAGGAGAGAGCTCAGAAGAAGGACAACGCAAGTAAAGAAATATCCATCCATTATCCGGGGTAGATCCTTCTTCTTCCATTTAATCAGTAGCCATGCACTCTAACCACAAGGGCACGGAACGACATTCGTTGTTAAGTAAATTAAAAGAAAAATATTTCTGAGATGAACCAACACATAATGCATTCCAAAAAATTAAGTGACAACTCGATGCCTTACGCAAGAACAAATTAAACATTCGAGGCTGAAGGATCTATTAATTTCACCTAATAATGCTTGACGTTGAGCAGTGTTATTAAACGTTCATTACTACCCCACATGATATCTTATAATTTCCTTCGAATTCAAGAGATTCTAAATCTTCTCAAGAACAGAGAACAACTTCATCCACCTCTAGACATTCCTCTGACAAATAGTAACCAGATGAAAGACAATAGACGACGGGTGTTCTTAAGGAAAGAGGATTTGTAGGTACTCTTAGAAAGCATCCATTACAGAAGTTCAGAGGGTTAAAGATGCGACTTTGCAAGTCGAACGCGGATTTTGAAGGAATTTTGCACCCGGAGGTAAAATGAAGAGATCTAAGTAATATGAAAGGTTGAAGAAATGTTTTTCTTCTCTAACTATTGATTAAGGAGAACACTCAGTGGGTAGTAGTCATGTGTCCCTCCTTTTATGATGCTTCCTCCAGTACGGGATAACAGGATTTGCTTTCATTGATACGGCACATCCTAAGCCGTAAATTCCGAGGATCGATCTTTAGGCTCGCTTATTGGCAATCTTCTCGTCTCAGCTGTTTGAAGTAAGGTTTTGAAGATTTTGTAAGCTGGGAGCTGTAATATTTGAGTTTCGTCTTCAAAAAACTGAAACTGGTGGTTCCATTCCATATCAAGGTATGTTTCAGTTATTTGAACTTATGAAAAAAAAACGAACATCGCTCTAAACAAAAGAAGAAAAATGACACTACTCTTTCCTTTTGAAGCAAAGAAAGTAAATTAAAACTTGAATCTTTTAGCCTTTTCGAGTCCAAGTATGTTTAATATAAGCAGGCCGGGACGTAGAAAAAAATAAAGGAGGGTGTGTGTGTACAAGAGACTGGATTTCCATTGCAATGTAATATTTTCGCTTTCGTGTTAGAGGTCTTTTTAAACAAATCATGAAAATTATGTGAAATGTGCACAATTTTAATAATTTTTGCCTTCCATTATCTTTATTAGCGTGCCTTATAAACTACTTGATACCCTTATAGATCCACCCCTGAATATAGGTCTCGGGTGTTTCACAGTTTAAAATTTGTTTATTATGTGAAAAAGGTTTAAGTAAGTAATTTAAAACTCTACTTAGGTATTTTAAACATAAATTAAATGCTGACACAATAAATCAGTTCATAATCCGAAAAAGAAATTAATACCTCAACATTTTTGTAAAGTGTTTGTTATTTAATACGAAATTGAATTGTTTTACTTCTGAGCGGCATTGTTTTACATAAAATGGGTTAAACTGCTGCACAAGAATCCCAAGGACTCAGAGAAGGTCGTGGAAAGGGACCCACTAGTCAACTGTTAGGAGACACATGGTACCCTTCCGTCAAAGTCATCCAGCGTGTTCTTTAATGTTCCAATGTCTGTGGTTCTCCTGCATACAGCTTTTACAAGCCATTCTGTTTCATACAAAAGGAATATGCATAAGGGTTACTGACACTGTTTACACATTGTACCTCGTTTCCAGTATTTTATTCTCTCTTAAGGTATTGTTAAAGAAGAGACAAAAATACTTTCTTTAAGGACACATTGAGAAATCCTTCACCTTACAAGTTGATCCGACAATGGTTGCAAGCCAGAGTTAGGTCATCGCATTAACTTTCGTTAGAGAACTAGAAGTATTTAAAATGCGCTCGGTGAGAAATGGAACATTGATGAGCTAGAAAAGGCAGCATTTCGTCGCAGGGACGTTAAGCCGTGTGAAAGGAAGTCATGTCGGTGTGAAGGAAAGTCACGCCAGTGAATTATAAAACACGCTGAAAGTGTGTTTTATTTTTTCACAGGTGTACAGAAGACAGTGAGAAAGAGCCTGTCAAGGCCGGCAGACTCTTTCTCACTTGTCTACTAACAGCTCTCCAGTGGCCAGTCCACTACTCACTTCTGAGACTTTGGGTTGTTTTTTTTAACCTCGACGACATTTTATGTGCGATCACAATGGGATATCACACAAGGACGGTAATCTCTCACAAAAGGTTGGGGAAGGAGCGTCACTAGACCCCTCAGGATTTAAATTATTCACAAATTTTATACGAAAATTAAGTATATAATATTTAAAAATGCGACATTTTGTAGCTAAGTGAAATAAATGCAACATAGGTTTCATTTAAAATGTAACATTAGCTTGTAATTTTTTGAGTAAATGAATAATTGAAAAATTTAAGTGATTCCAAATCGAATGTTTTCTTATATTTACTATTTCCTTTTGACTATCACACACTCTACCACAACAATATTTTTTTACAATTTTTTGATTCAACAGAAAAATTTAAAAATTAAATTCTTTTGTCTTATAGGTACAGTCGCTCAAAAAAGTATCCGAACACTATGGTTGATTAAGAATTCAGAAAAAATTTCTGGCAACGATTTTTTTTAGAAATTACTGATCTGGCAACCTTCGTGTCACGGTGACACGAAGGTTGCCAGATCACTAATTTCTAAAAAAAATCGTTGCCAGATATTTTTTCTGAATTCTGTAATAAACCATAGTGTTCGGATACTTTTTTGAGCTACTGTACTGCAGTGCTCAAAGCGGAAATCGCAACACCAAGAAGGAATGGAAGTAGAGATATGTAAATCGCAGGAAGCAATCGGTCATCGGAGATATGTAAATGATCAAAGTTCTCCAGCGAATGGACACATGACATCCAGTCGAGCCGAGGGTAACACGAGTGTGCCCACAGCTCGTACCGATAGTGAGGTTGGAGTGCATGCTATGAAAATGTTCGGAACATGCCTTGTAGGCGCCGGCGGGACCTTTATGTGCAATTAACGATTTCTGATAGAGAGGGAATCTGCGATATGCGAGAGCTCGGATTGAGTCTTCGAGCGATTGCAACACACATAGGGCGCAATGTGAGCACAGTGCAATGGTGTGTCTCACGCAACATCATGGAGCACCAAATGACACAAAGGACAGGTACGGAACTAGCATGCCACATCACAGGACGTGGAGATCGCATGCTCTGTAGAAAGGGCGTTTGATACTTTTTCAACACAGTAGCTATGCTGCAGAGTGATTTGTGGCTGGCTATAAGAACCGTAGTCTCCATGCCTACTATTGGACAACGTTTGCATGACTCAGGAGGGAGGGCGAGATGTCCAGTTCAGCATCTGCCATTGCAGCGACAACACCAGTTAAACCATCTTCACTGGTGTCAAGTGAGGCAATATTGGACTACGGAATGGAGGAGAGTATTGCTCACAGACGAGTTCTGATTCTGTTTAAGCATGACAGACGGACATTTTTCCGCATGGTGTCAGAGTCGACAATGACATAAGGAAGCCTATTCCATTAGGCACCATACGGCTCCCCACCATGATACAATGGAATCACATATGGCGGCCGTACACCTCTGCTCCATGTTTCTGGAGCGTTAATGGTGAGATGTTACATCGATGACATCGGTATAATGGTGTGACGTTATATCGATGATATCGGTAATCCTGTGGCACGATCCTTTCTTATCACCATGCCTTGACTGATTCTGCAGCAGGACAACTCCACCGACATACTGCACGTGCAACGATGGACAGTCTCCAAGGTATGGACATTCTCCCATGGCTGCCATACTTCACAGACTTGTCGCCCAGGACCTTATGGGTCTCTGCCTTCTCCAACTCTCTCCGGTACCTGGTACGGTTGCATGCCCAACTGTGTTGTTTGGAACGCCATACCTCAGGACACAATCAACTATCTGATGGAGGAATGCCGAGACGTCTACAGGCTTGTATAACGGCCCGAGGTGGGCTTACTATGTATCGATAAATCCGCAATACGCACGTACCTTTTTTTCTCACCTTCCGTTTTTTTGATCATTTGCGCATTTACTCTCAATAGCTTTTAGAAAACATAAATAACTACACTTTCTTTGAAAACAAGCATCTATATTCACTAGATGTAATATGTTATTCTTCTAGTATTTAGCATTATGATGCAGTTTGTTAAGTTGCTATTTTTTATCCTAAGAACTCCGAAGAATGAATTTTATTTATTTCTCTATTGTTCAAATATTTCTTAAATTTCTCCTAAATTTATTCTACGTATATAATGAATCTTGTAACGGGAATATTATTATAATTTATTCCATGTGATAATTGCAGTAAAGCCTATAAACCTATGAAAATTTTAGATAGGCTTGATGTTGATTTGATGTTGAAATTTTTGATAGATTGAAGAGGCTTGATGTCCCAGTACATTTGGAAAATTAAAAAGAAATATGAAGGACTGTACAAAAATACAAACATGTGTACAGAAAGTGCATATCTATTTCATGTATACTTAGTAAAATGTCAACGAGATGCATAGAGAGAGGTAAACATATAACAAGCAACATTTTGTTTCATGGTCTTGGATAAAACAAACAATATTAGTTAAGGCCCTAGTATTAAAAGATTCTGATTGGCTTATCCGAAAAGCATGTAACGGAAAGGATTTTGATTCTGATTAAAAAAATACGATTAAACAGAGTAATAAACATATTCATTGAAGTAATGGTTTTACCTCCAAATAATGCAACATATAGAATACTTAAAAGAGTTGTTAACGAATTTCCCATTAGCTCAAGTTGGTAAATCGAATTAATATTAAGCAAGTACCTTACAATATTGCTCCCCCAAAATCTCATACTTTGCGTATCTACTGCCAACTAAGATAGAAAACGACCAAGCAAAATCTTGTAACAGAATTTACACGACGAACCTCTCTCATGCATCGATGACCAGATAAAAATAAACTTTCGTCTCCCCTTCATGCTCATCATCATGTGACTAGCATGCGGAAAAGCTCTCTTCTAGATTCTCACTTGGCGTTAATGATTATTTGGCAGTAAGTACGAAACAAGGAGAAGGAAAATTTAATCACTCTGCAAAGTTTCTCGCATTTCAGATCCCACGTCTTCGTCTAGCAAGGAGAGAAGTGTTCGTCGTCTTCGTGTTTATTGCCTTACCAGGTATTGGTGCCACCCGTCGAAAGGTGTGTCCTTCTTTCCTGTAAAAGTCTTATTGTCAGGATATTGAGTTCTGTCGAGTATGGGAAGCGACCCTGTAACGAGGCAAGGATTGAGTTTCGGTTGCTTCGAAGATGCCGGACTATCGTCGCTGTTTCACAACCAATAAAGACGACGAAGGCATCGCATTCCGTACCAGAGTAAGATGATGCTGCCGAAGAGAGCGGAAACGACAAAATTTAGAATAAAGGTAATTAAAAATCATCCTTCGTATTTGGGTGTCGCTTAGCTACTAGAGTTAAGGCTAATAATAAATTACTTCACTCTCTTGAACATTTGGTGTTTTATTTTCTCCTAAGAATCCTGATGAAATATTTGGATCATGGAAAAAAACGAGTTTTTTGAGTAGGAAGCAAAGTTTTAGATGATTCTTAACTAGCAGAATAGTTTTTACAATGTCATCTCTCTGTTTGGCTCAAGATATTCAGTTGTAATTTCAAATTTAAATATTCTTTTACCCTGGTTAGTAGCCAGTGATATACAAAACGTATAAAAAAGTATAATAAAAAAAATAATTTATTCTAGAGCACATCCGAATCTAGGGGCCCTGAGCCAAAGCCCCCTCCCTGCTTCGAGAATGCTAGTAACCGAATCGGAGCCGGAAAAAGTATTAAACATATATATTTTACTTAAAATATTTTAAAGAAATTTGTTAAAGACACTAAAATGGAGGGGGAAAGGTTATACAGGAAAGTCGTTCTGGTTCATTGCGACTCGATCTTGTCCCCCAACTTTTATTCAGATTACTATCCCCTTAAATTTTTCCTATATCCTGGTCTGTTCTAGAGCGATTCCCGCCCACACGTTCATTTAAATTGAATTCTGAAGCAACTTCTTTACTATAGAATTAACCGAAGACACATTTCGTCAGTAATGCTTAATTTAATGTTTAAAATAAGTAAACATTCAGTTGAAGACATTCTAAAGTTACATTTATTATCTACTAAGATGATTTAAAAACTGTTATGATGCTAAGTAATACAGAAATTAAGCATATCTTCAATCAAGTAATTTTCTATGAATCAATTGATCTTTAGGTAGTTCATATGTAAAATGTCTCTACTTATAACATTATTAACATGGCGGTCGCTACGAGCAGCTGTAAGAGCAAGTAAAGAAACCTTCCCTCACGCGTGACGTAATCATTCACGTGATTCCAAGTAATATGCACTAAACATTTCCTCATAACCTTAGATCATTAATGAATGCAATCTTCATGTTTAAAATATCCATTAAGTTATCACATTACAGTATCTGAAATGGCTGAAAAAAATATGCGTCGTCTAAAGTGAAGATTATTAAAGAGGCAAACTTTATTTTAATCTTTATGCGATGTGTACTCTTATTTGTTTTAACCTTGCAACTTATGCTTCTTATGCTGCAAAGTAAGTCCGATTTGGGACTCTATGCCATATGAAAAAGCAAAACATGGTGAAAATCTTCAGTCATTTCTTCAAAACTCGTTCAATGATTTCTGCCCTTAATTCTGGCTCTACAAGGAGAACTGCGGTATGAAAATATCCCTAAATATAAAGATATTTCCAAACGCCACACAAGATCATGACCAGGCGATCGATATTACCATCACGTAAGAACGTGAGATGGAAATAACACTTCGATTCCAGGAGGAAATGTAAAGAAATTAGCGTTATTAATTTCATTGTTACTTCTTTGAAACTAGTTTCACAAAGATATAATGAAGTAGAGTGTAAAAAAATAACGTTTTTTTTTTGGAAATAAACGGGAAATATTTTTCTGAGCCATATTAGAGAAAATTTTGAAAGATAATTTCGCAAACCTAGTTTTATTGAAAAACCTTTTCATGTTTTGGTTAGAATTTAGAAGAGCAGGATTTGTTCATGACGATTTCAGATCAGGACATCCAGCTGTTTTACAGTATGATGCCAATTTGGTGCGAGATTTCATTGAAGAGAATCATAGAATATTAATTCTCTGAATCACTGAGCATACACAAATCTAGTGTTCACAAAAATTTGAAATAAAGATTAAATTGGAAGAATAACATATCTCCTTTGGTGAACATGAAACGCTCGGTTACAAAGAGAATGAAGGTCATCATTTTCATTAAAACATATCCAACAGAGAAATATTTTTTAATTTTTCTCTTAAAGCAAAAAAGGTGCGTTTTCTTAGTCCCCTGATTAAATAGGAGCAAATCGTTGTTGTCAATGCCAACCCTTTGACCAACACAATCTACTATCAAATCTCAAATTTTACAATATTCATTTAAAATGCTGCATTTTTCTTATTTAGAAAAAATGTAAATTTTGGGACTCTCTAACGCAATAATGGTTTACAACCTGCGGCCAGCTGCTGCTTTATTTGTGCTGCCGGCGACTGCTTATGATGAAGTCAGAAATTTAAGCGATATTTAACATCGATGCATTGACTATTGAATTTCTATCATTTTCTCAGTGACGTATTGTGCGTATGAGGAAGTTATTCCTTCAGTGTGTTGTAGATGTTAAAATTAGATAAAAACTTTTTTCCAGAAGAATTGGCACAAAAGTATCGCTAGTCTCTTAGATGGTTACTGTAATTGGCGATATTACAGAAACGTGAATTTGGGCGAAATTTTGTAAGTTTGTAAGAAAGTTCTACAAGGTTCTATATATTTCTATTGCATTATATATAGAACTGGTCGGTTGTTGTTATAGCTGTTGAGAGTTTTATACAGTCCCACTGAGCTGGAATGGGGAAATCGAGCATTTTCACAAGATATGCGATCATATTATGTATGTACTCGTTATTATTTTAAGATAATTTATTTTGTATTAAATGAAAAAAGAACTAAATTCTATTTTAAAATTTTATTAAAATTATAATTCACTCTTTCTTCGTCAATAGTTAATAATAAATTGAAATGCATTATTAAAAATTGATTAATTACTATTTTGCTACATAAAATCAATATCATCATAAAGTAAATTTTTGTAATTAACTCTAATGTTCATTACTGCGGGACGAAGGCTAAAAAATATCTTTTGTGCAGGCAAATATTGTGCACTACTGCTCTAAAGGTTAAAATTCAACCCAGTGAATTTTCGAAAAATGTAAATCTTAATATGTATATAACCTGTTCGTAACCTATTCAACCAAAAGAGAGTTTATCTTTTAAAACAAAAAGTTTATTGTTCACAGACGGATATACATACAAAAAGTGCAAACAAATATCATGTTCTTTTTTGAAAACACTCTTAAAATAAGTTAACACATTCAGGTGCTTCATGATTTGGATGAAGAGTATGTACTCTCAAAGATGCGTTGCAATTGTGTGGAGCTTGTTGAACAAATAGAAGATGCACGTTTAACGGATCACATTCTCTTCATTTAATGAGGAGCCTTCCAGATGCAGGGGCGTATCTATAGGGGGATCTTTGGAAGCATATCTTTGGAAATATCTCAAAGTAAATCGGAGTTGGCAAAATTCGAAGCAACTTTGCAAAATCCAGGTGAGTTGTTAAAATTTGGATTTTTTTTGTAAAAGTTAAGGGGTGTTAGCAAAATCTAAGACAGTTGGCAAAATCCAAACAGAGAAATTTAGAGAGTTGGCAAAATTTGAAGCCACTTAGTAAAATACAGGTGAATTGACAAAATCCGGACAACTTGGCAAAATCTTGGGGAGTTGGCAAAATTCGAGTGACTTAACAAAATTCAGGTGAGATGTAAAAATTTGCTTTTTTTTTCTGTAAAATTATGGCGAGTTGACAAAATCGAGGCATCTTGGCAAAATCTAGGGAAGTTGGCAAAATCTAGGAGAGTTGGCAAAATCGAAGTGACTTGGAGAAAGGCAGGTGAGTTGCAAAAATTGGGCTTAATTTTGTGCAAATAAAGAGATAAAATTCGAAGTGACTTGGCACATTCAGGGAAGATGTAAAATATGGGATTTTTTCTGCAAAATTACGGTGAGTTGACAAAATCTAGGGGAGTTGGCAAAATCGAGGCAACTTGACAAAATCTAGGGCAGTTCGCAAAATTCGAATCCACTTGAAAAACACAAGTGGGTTGCGAAAATTGTGATTGGTTTTGTGAAATTAAGAAGAGTTGGCAATATCTAGAGCAGTTGGGAAAATTCAAAGTGGCTTGGAAAGATTCTGGTGAGATGTAAAAATTGGGATTTTTTTCTGTAAAATTATGGCTAGTTGGCAAAATTCGCAGCCACTTAGAAAAATGCAGGTTAGTTGTGATAAATGGTTTCTTTTCGTGTGAAATTAAAGTGAGTTGGCAAATTCAGTGGAGATGCAAAAATTTGGTTTTCCTATGTAAAATTACGGAGAATTGTCAAATTCTACGAGTCAAAGGTCAAGTCAAATTCTTGGTCAAAGGTTTGGCATTGACAACACGTAGAGAAATTCTGGGTACATCCCTGACGTTGACATAATAAATTAATGCAAAAAGTCGCAATTTCTCAGTTGGCAAAATTTGATTTAGAGTTGGAAAATTTATCCCTCCCGCCTCCCCAACCACAGTCTTTCTCTGCACCCCCTGTCCACGTGTGTGGAAAAGTTGAAGGATCAAATTGTTCATCTGAGCTCAAATGCATAATCTGATTTCTGTGAATGGGAGCGAAAGTTTCTCAGAGTTAATGTCTGGTTGGGTATGACCAAATTCAAGACTTAAGGTACCGTCTTCTTTGACGAAGCTAGGTTGCAGGGCTTGTTTATCTGGACATTTTCAGTAATTTCTGGATCTCAAACTTCTTTCATATTTCCAAATTTCTTTCTTTCGGACGTTATTCTTATAACTTGTTTTTCAACACAACGATTCTCCTTATGGTTATGCAAATATCGTTCTTCAGTACCTTAATGAAGGTTTTCCTAATCGTTGGATTGCACGTTGCGGTTACAGTTACTAGGCAACTCGATTCCGAATTGCACACAGCCACAACAGTTTCTAGGCAACTCAATCTCTGGATTTAAATCAGGATTTTTGTCTTTGCATTCGGAGTTTATCAAAGACGTCGGTCAAATAAAAATAACAATGTTGCAAGATTTAACCTCGTAAATCATGAAAGTTCGTCAGCATTCTATAATGTCACTTCCAAAAAATACTCGGCAGGTGCTGCGAAATGTGTACCTCAACGCAGATGACATCTTTAAGTAGACATATTTCAGTCCTTTGGTGAAGACCAGTAGAATCCACTGCTGAAGTTTCATGAACAAGTATAGCCCTAATTATATTATTACATTGTTTTCCAAATTACCTCGGTTTTCTCTAACCCAAGTTCTGCCCTTGGTGAGAAAGAGGACACCGATGGTTTTGGAAAGGCCACCGTCCGTCGGATGGGACGTTAAGCCATCGCCCCATGTGCAGGAGAGCCATGCCCTGTGCACGTTAAATAACACTCTGGTTGCCTTGACTGGAGATTACCATCTGTTTCTTAATTGCCCATTAGGTCCCCTTCTCCAGCATTCTCTAAGCCATTGGACCTGGCTATTTTTAGCGCATTGTGTGCGAAAAAGGGCCGCTCAGAGGTTAAACAACCAACACAATATTCTCTGAGATTTGGGGTCCTTGTGATCAGGTTATTTAGCGCACTGTATGAAAAAAGTACAGCTCAGAAGAAACAGCCAAACGTGGATTTTGATAAAATAGATAGGGACTTTATGGACACCATGTATTAAAACTCAATAATTCGAACCATGCAAGTGTAGACAACTGCGCAAACAAATGGCATTACGAAAACTAATTTTTTCATATTCAAGAACTATTTGAAACGAGATTCTAATTGAAAATCTCAAGATCCTTCTTTTTTATTTCTCGAGTTCACAAAACATTTTCCATATCCCGAATGAGAAAGTAAATGTGAAAGGTGTCATCCAAGCCATACTTGTTTTGTGGGTGTTTCTCTGTCTTTCCCACGGGTCTTTTTCTCTCGTGATTTGCATTGACAGGTGACAAAAGTATGGACGAATGCGATTTATTTCTATTGTATTTAATCTCAGTGTTTAAAGTTGTCAACGTTCAATAGGTAACGAGGATGTTCGACAAAACAACCAATTAACCAAGTACTCAACAAATCACCCTATTTTTTTTTGTAAAACCCCGAATTGATGGAAATGCTGTTTGTGACAAATCAAAGAAGAAGCAGAAGTAAAGAAGAAGAAAGAAAAAAAAGGAGAAAACACAAAATGCGGAAATCAAATTGAAAAGACAGCGAAGGGGAACAAAGCTTTTGGTAAGCATTTGTAGCTCCTGTTGCTTCAGGACCGCCGACTGTTGGTGACATTCCCACAACAAACAGCTTGTTGATAAGAGATTACGCTGCGGGATGAGAATGCTGCAGCATGCGCGTGTGTCCGTTATTCATTGACCTGTCAGCAGCAGACCACATTGGAGTATCGGTAGAAAGGATGCAGGAAGTTGGAGCTTATGCACTTGAACGTTGAATATTTCAGAGATAACAAGATAGCAGGCTTACTGAGATGGTCCTGTTGGAACTGACCTATGGAAACGATCTTTTAGGGAAATTTAGCAAAAATCGCAGAAAAGACAACTCTTTTACAATAGATGAAAAAAAAGCAACTAGCCTTTAAATTAGCTATATACCTTTAAAAATACACTGTCAACTCGCGTTGCATTGGTAGTTTGAAAACTTGTCGAACTTGTAAAACTGTTTGTACTTGAAGAAAACGAAGTCATATTATTCTTATTAAAAGGTGTCAGTTAATATTTCCTTTTACATTAATTATTTAACAAATATTAATTAAAATTAGTTTTGTGGAGAAAAATGAACTTTGCCGTTTCCGTGGGATCATAATCTATCCAGATTCATGTTAGGTGTTCTGGATGAATTTGGAAATATGTGGGTTCCAATCCCATGGATCGGCAAAATTAATTTTCTCCACAAAAGTATTAATTGATTTATTGAGTTCCTTGCCAACAGGTAGTTCTGTGCATTTACTACTCTTTGATTATTAATTGAAAATATTTGTGAATATACACTGGGTGATCATTAATGATGACCATTCTACCCCATGTTATGTTTTATGCGTTTTATAGGAAAATGCGATTAAAAACAAATTAAAGATCTCAATCAGTTCTACCTAAATATTGATTTTCAACAATGTTCATTCAGTATTTAAAGAGTTATGGAAGTTTGAATATTTAACAATAGCAATGCGAAATAAAAGAACTTGCCTTTCAAGTTCATTGAAACGGAAAAAAAGTAGCATTATTTGAAGCCATTTTATAAATGACTACATATTTTAAGTGTGTTAAGTAATTTCTTTAATATTCTTTAATTTTTTGATAAATATCTAAGAACACATTGCTGCATTTAAATGCTTTAAACTACAATACCTGTTTAAATACTGAATGAATATTATTGAAATTCGAGTTTATGTAGATTTGATTGAGATCTTTGTTTACTTTTAAAATTTCTTTATTTACCCCTAAATCGCTCGTTTTAAAAGTAATATTATTTACAATAGGATCATGAATTTTTATTTCCCATCCGACGCTGCCAAAAGGCGCCCATGTTAACCAAGGTCCATCGGCAACGACGCCTGCAGTTCGCACGGGACTACCGGCATTGGACAGTGGAAGAGTGGAAGAGTTGAATTGAATTGAAAGAAACTCAACAAATGAATATTTCTACATAGATGTGGAAGAGTTGAAGGAGGCCCAGATGTAGAAAATATAAAGGGATTGGACGAAGTGACTGCATCGAGCAGGAATAAACTGGAATGCCTGTCCGGTATAAGATTTTACCCTCCGTTTCAATGGCTGTTTAAAATGTTTTGAAAAATATTTTTGACATACACGGAGATATAAGCGGCCGGCCAGGACAGACGAACTATAGTGCGTAACGTGAACACAATGGGTAGAGGTATTGATTTGACGGACGTTCGAAAAGGAATAATCATCGGTTACCGCTCCAAGAGTGGAAGCATCTCGGAAACAGCAGACATCGTGGGCTGTTCGCGAGGTGCTCTAGTAAGGGTGTACCAAGAATGGACCGCTGGCATAACGAGTACCTCCAAACGTCATAACTGTTGAGGCCCAAAGGCCATCGACCCCAGAGGAGAACGTCGCCTCCGTCGACTGGTAAAGGGCAATCTTCTTCTTCTTATACATCCATCAATTATCTGGTCCTATTTGTAGAGTAGGCCTCAGCCCACTTATCATCAGGACCACGAACAAATGTCGTCAGTGAATGCAAAAGTAGATGTGAAAATTTTAAATTTAGAAGCAAGAGGAGGAGGCAAAGGCCGGAGATCGTTTCAGGTCCAAAGGGCAATCGACGCGCGACACTGCAGCAATTGGCCACTCAAATGAACGCTAGGGCATCCAGGTACGTGTCCCTGATAGCAGTAGAGCGAACCTGTTACGTATGGGTCTCCGGAGTCGACGCTGCCTAAAGGCTCCCATGTTAACCAAGGTCCATCGGCAACGAAGCCTGCAGTTCGCACGGGACTACCGTCATTGGACAGTGGAAGAGTGGAAAAAGGTTGCCTTCTCCGACGAATCGGGGTTTCTATTCCACAGAAGTGACGGGCGGTGGCGGACACAGAAGTGACGGATAGTGTCGTTTTCAACAATCTTCGATCAATATTTAAAGAGTCATTGAAGCGGGACCATTTAACAGCAGACAACATTTTCACATTGCCTCCAAATCGATGCAATCTGAAAAAAAACATCATACAAACTTCAGATATTTAATTTATGCTAGTGAACAAATTGTTACAAGAGTTGTGTTTTATCTATTAAAGTATTTTTTCACAAGTGTCAAAAGTTGAAGATAAATGCTTCAGCTTCCATCCATTCTTTAAATATTAAATGAATATTGTGGGAAATATATTTAGAGAGATTTGAGTGACATCTACAATTTATCGCCAATAACAGTTTTTGCGTAAAAGTTTTATTTTCAATGTTAGGGAGCTTTGAGAGTGGCTTTCCATTCACATAACATGGAAGTGTCCGGACACTTTTTTCAACATAGTGCATTTCAGTATTCTTATCTCCTTTTTGATTGCTAATATTCTGAAAGAAGGAACCATGAGGAGAATCCAACATTCTCCCATCTACCCAGATCCGGTCCTCCACCTAAATGTAACTCTAGATATTTAATTGAAGTGCATCGGTGTGTAATGCAATTTAAATCCCCAAATGTAAACTTTTGGAGTCCTCGTGATATGCGTATTTAGCCCATAATGAGCAAAAAAAAGAGTGTCGTTTAATGGTAAAATAATCCAACTTGGCTATCTGCTATCAGATCATTATTACCTCCAATTTTGAAAGTTCTATAAATCACAGGGTATTTGAATTGCATTTTGCTTTATTAATATAATGTTTAAGCACTTACAAATTAGCTTGGGACAATCTAGTACACACTCGTAATGTTATTTATGTCGTTTCAATATTGCTTTGGTATAGTGGCATTTTTTATCTGGTGATTGTAGCTAATGTCCTTGTTCGCCATTAAACCGTAAGCAACCAATCAATCGACTGAGCCATTAGTCGTAGAAGGCAATTTGTGCGTTGAGAGAGTGGAAGAAATGGTCTTTCTGTCAATGCCTCAGACTCTAGGATACTCGCAATATCATCATGAAAATACTCCCACTGATATGTGACCGTCTATAAATATGTAAACTAAGAAAAGCTCCCCCCTTCCTTTCAGCACATATATCACTGCGCATGCCAATGCTGTAAGTTTCAGATAAGTTGCGACCTAATGACAGCTCCAGGGACTAAAAACTCTTAATGCTCTTTCTACTGAGTCAACTCTCATATTACCTCCCTGATAGACGCGGTTATGACAGTAAACAAACATTCCCTATGTTGGAAAAAAAAATCGAATATTTTTTTTTAAATCCACAGTTCTCCGAAAAACTTCTTCTTTAGCCATGATTTGAGTTTGTTGCATTTTAGCGACGGTTTGCATTTACAATGGTATTATTTTTCCCCTTTTGCGACTAGAAAATGTTTCGTGGATTTTAAGAGATTCTAGCAGCATCCGCTCGATAATGACCAGACAGAGGAATACAGAGAAAAACTCCTGTCCGAAGTGCCACACACACTAGGAAGAGCCTGCGTTCCAAGAACTCCGGGTTCAGCAGTCCTTGACATTTCTCTCCTCATTTGATACCCAATCGAAACTCCGCCTATGACGTCAGAAGATGGTGATGAGCCTATCGAATGGAAGTAGATTTTGGTTAGGGAAACGGAGGAAATACAACTCTTTGTGTCGCTTGAAATATCTCGTAAATGCATGATAGAAAAAAAAAACCCAGATAAGCCAGAAATTTCCTGATATTTCCAATAACTTCCATTAGATTATTTATGGAATAAAAAGCTGTATATAAAATTTTAAAATAACAGTTCGCTAGATGCTCTGTCGGTTAATTTGTGGTTATTATTTATTTTATTGAAGCATATATAAGAGATAACCATTATCGATAAATAATATAAGTGCAATGTAAGATAGTTAAAAACGACTGATTTTATGAATATTTATACGCAGAAGAAAGAGTAAAGAAAGATTTGTTTTCTGAAAGTTGTTCAGCTATCTTAAATGAATCTTGGGGGTCAATTGAATCTGTCCTAGCTAGTTTACCATAAATATTTCATTGCATCAATTTATATAGGGTGTAAAAAAGAGAATTGGGCAATCTTAAGAACTGAAATTGAACTTGATTATGCTATTGTCTTCTGGTTGTTTCCAGAATAAAGAAAAACTTCAAAGTTCTTCATCTTAGTGGATTTATTCTTCCCCCAACAGGTGATAGTCCTACATGGTCTTAGTGGTTAGCGCACCTGATTACTAAGCCCAGTGGGAGTGCGTTTGTGTGTTGTATGAGAAACCAGGGCAAGTTACATAAACGTATAGGTTTCCTTTGTGTAGGGGAATACCTTCTTGCCATTTTTGTTATTATTTATTAATAATCATTCTAATGGCGCCTTTCTCCATTCACAGAATAGTGAGACGATAATCAATAGTACGGAAGGATTTGAAACGTATTTGGAATGATGTGTAGAGATTCATTTATTTCTTTGTTTCGATGAGGCACCTTTAAATGGAATCACATACTCTGAATGATGCAACAGTATGCTGTTTGGAACTGTAGGAATTAGAGATAAGGAACCTTTATATAAACGATGATGGGACGAGACATAAATTCAGATTGCAATGGTCCCACAGGTTTTGGATGAAAATTTTCCTGGAAGACGAATTGGTAGAGATGGAACACATGAGATTCGTTTTTGATGGGAAAAGTGTGTACCTCAACGGTTTGTTTGATCGACGCAAGCCCAGATAGAAACCTCTCGTCAAGGCATCCAATGTGTTCCTTAACGGGGTACAGGCATGGTTCTCCTGCACACGGAATCGCAGCTTTACGTCCCCATTCGACGGTCGCCGACCTGAATTAATTTTATTCCGTGGGTGAACTGAAATGAGGAATCATCCGAGATGTGGGAACAATCAACCAAGAGTGGGCTGAACTAACAACAGGCAAACCACGAAGTCGCTGTAGGTAAGAAAAAAAATTAAAATAAAATTTGAGAGAGTGGAGTTGAGTAATTATTAACTTTGACAATAGGTTATCATTAGATCAAATAACAGTCCTTTTTTATATTGTTTATCTGCCAATTCTTATTAGGTGATATTGTTCATTTTAGTTAAATTATCACCTCTACTTTTTTTAGGTGACAAATGATGGCAATGAGTATGCTTATTCAGGTAGCAAAAACATTCACAGTTGCTATTTAATCTCGTGAAAACCGACAGGCGATAAAGCGATTAATTTAATCCAACTTTTAAATGTGTGATAATTCTTTTCCCGACATTTGCATAGAGGTTGATAATGAGAGTTTGCCTCGGACGATGCGATGTTGTTAGTATATTGTTTTTATTAATTATATCAGTGAGACTACGATTATGATAATCGATTACTAATCTAACGACAAAAGGTTGGGTTGTTTTATCTCTCTAAGCAACACTTTTTCTGTCTACAAAGGTCTAAAGGTCCAGATCACAAGAATCCCGAGGACTCAGAGAAGATTGGAGGGAGAAGACCCACTGCACAGCTGTTTGGAAACAGATGGGAGTCTCTGGTCAAGGCCATCCACTGTGTTCTTTAAATTGCACAGGTTATGGCTCTCTCGTACACGGGGGCATGACTTAACGTCCCATCCGACGGACGATGGCCTTTTTTTTTTGCATCGAGTATAAGGTGAAGGTTAGCGGATATAAATTTCAATGCTGGTACAGTTGGACTCGTACCTGGGAACTACAGATTACGAGCCTAGCGCGCTACCGACTGAGGTACCCCCGCCTCTCGATTAAAAGTAAAACCAAAAGATTGTGGAAATAATAAAATTGGTGACAACAATAAAATAAGAAACAATTTTTTTTGAACATCTTGACTACCGAACTGTGCTTCTTTCACGTAAATGCTTTACATGAAAGTTTATTACACGGCCTCTAATATCATTCTCGGCTTGAAATTTAGTCTTAGTAGTATAGTTGTTGAAAATTTGGGTTATTTTACTTCTGAGCAGCGCTTTTTGCACCCAGTTCTCAAAATAGTCAGGTAACAAGACTGAAGATTCCACAAACACCCCAAGAGCTAAGAATGAATTGGGCAAGGGGATTCACTGGAAATATGTTAGGAGACAGATGGAAGACTTCCGTCAAGGATATCCAGCCTATAGTAGGTCAAGTGTGAGAAAAATCCACCCGTCCGTCTCCCGTACTCGAACTCGGGATTTTCTGGTGCCAAGAGATTTGGACGAGGAGATCCCGAGTTCGATCCCGGGAGGCGGACGGGGAGATTTTTTCACACTTGTTTTCTTACTAAAAAATGACCATCACTGTAGTGAGATTAATTCGTTGCTATCAATCCTAGTCTTTGCACAGAGTAGGTTCTTTCTCCTCCACATAGAGCAATGGCGTAACATCCCATCCGATAGATGAAAGCCTTTCCAAGTCTATCGTTGGCTGGGAAACATCTATTATTCTTGCATGGGGAAAACTGTAATGCTACGAATATCTTCCGAGTGTATACATTCTTGAAGAAGTAAAACCAAATTACTGGAATACAGCGCTTTCAATCTTCCTGATAAAAGCAAATCCTCTTTACTATGATGGTGAAACATTTGTGGTAAGCTTTGGTTTCATATTTTTCAGTCTTTCAAAGCTTTAATATGTAATATGACATTTTTTCTCTTTGCACAATATTTGTTTAGCTCTGTAAAAATGTTTTGACAAGGATATCAGAAACAATCTTAGCTTCCCTAAACTTCATAGGGCTTTTAGAAGAGTTCGAGTGTTTCACCTTCACACGTTTTTCATCTTCACGTTTTTCTTCATCACACGTTTTCCTTGATGAAGAAGAAACACAAAAGGTTTTAGAAACATCACCTTCCGATATCTGGAATGTTAATCATTTATACGAAAACGTCAGAAATCCCTTTTTAAAGAACAAGATGTATAGTATTAATGAAAATCCCCATCTACCCCTATTAGCTGTGTAATGCATTTTTTTCTCTGATCGTGACGTGAGTTCATATCTGGTCAATTTGTCCATTGTAAGACTGAATGATGCATTTCAGGACAGTGCGTAAAGTGGGAGTAATGATAAGTGGCATGTCAGGGATTATTAATAAATAATTCTAATTCTACCTTTGCACACTGGGAAGCTGTTGGGGAGACAGATGATAGCCTTCCGTCAAGTTCATCCAAACTGTTCTTTAACGTGCACAGGGTATGGCTCTCCCGCATATGGGACCACGATTTAACGTCCCATCCTACGGACGGCGGACTTTCCTAGCCGATTGATGTCCCCTATGTGAGCGAGGGCAGGGCGGAGTTTTGCGGAGATAAATCTCAACCTGGCACAGGCGGGACTCGAACTTGGGAACTGCAGATTGTGAGCTTGGCGCGTTACCGGCTGAGCACCCTCTTTCCCCAAAGTCCCTCAAAGTTAAGCTATAGCGCAAAAACATACTTCCGTCCCAATTATAAAGTTTCACATTGGAAAGTATCAATTATGCGCTTTGTTTAAAATTTAACACTTATTGCAAAAACAAACTGTTTTCGTGTACAAATTGCAAGCTTTTTAATTGATTGGAGATCTCGATGAAATCCATTCAAATAAATCTCGGTTTTTCAACAGTTTTTGCTCAATATTTAAAGAATTATGGAAACAGGAAAATTAATTATCAGCGTATCAGTGAATAAAATTTGTGCCTGGAAATGAAGAGAAATGCCATTAGTAACTCCCATATCATTTAGTTAATTGAAAGAAATACATTTTACTTTCTCATTGGTAGTAAGAAGAATGCTGTGGAATCGTAAGAAAACTAACTTGAGATTTCGGATTTTCCAATATGAGTTTGAATTTATTATAGATAGTAACATGAATTTTTCATGATTAACGGAAAGCATGCTTTGGAACCAGCAAACAGTTTCGTCAGGGACCCCGCAAAACTCATAGCAGGATCTAACTCTGCGCTTCATCCGGTATTTTTGAAAGTATCGACACTTTTTATACATAATGGGCTAAATGGCCAGGCCAAAAGGGTCCAAAGGGCTCTCATAGAAGGTTGGAGGCAGGGAACCCACTTAACAGTTGTTAGGAGACACATGGTAGCATCCTGTCAAGGCCATGCAGTGTGTTTTTTAATGTGCACAGGATATAGTATTTTGAAAACGGGACAACAGCTTTATTTCGCCTCCGATGGACGTCGGCCTTTTTATAACATCAGATTCCGTTATCCATTTTGATGATATGATAGATGATACGCTTATTGAATACCAAATTAAAATTGTTTCCCAAGCGTAATGTTTTTACCTTTTCATTTTTCAGCCGAGAATTATTCTCAAATTAAAGACGATAAAATAGAAAAATATGTTTTGCCCAAGCCACTTAATTTCTTTAACGATTGCCCTAAAGCATTTTTGAGTTCACTACCCTCTTCACTCCAACCTTTCGCGCTAGTCTCGTAAATTCGAGTCTCACCTGGGACAGCGTTGAGATTTATCTACTCAAAACTCTGCTCTTGGTTAGAAGGAGACACCGATGGTTTTGGTAACACACCGTGGTCTTTTGGATGGAACGTTAAGCCCTTGTTCCGTGTACGGCAAAGCCACACCCTGTGTAAGTTAAAGAGCACACTAGATGGCCTTGACGGAAGGATACTATCTTATCTCCCAACAGCTCTCCGGTGGATCTCCTTCCCATAACCTTCTCTGAGCCCTTGAGGTCCTTGGGACGTGCACATTGTGTGCATAACATTTCACTCAGAAGTAAACATGCAACCCTGAAATGGTTTCCTTACATAGCACCAAACACGGTGCATTTCATCATCATATTTCGATTGTTCCCTAAATATTAACTTCGCCGGCAATATCGCTCCTGCTAAGAACGAGAATGGAAAAAAAATGAATTGTCTACTATTCGGTAATAGTGAAATTCAAAACTTCCGGTGCCATTATGCACCATTGTGAGAAGTCTTTTTTGCTTTACATTTTATTGCCTCTATAATCACCGCAAAGTATTGAGTTTCTTGTAAGCCTTAAATTGTTGGGTTAATGGTTTTTTAACGTTCCTCTATCTCTTTCTATTCCCTGACACAAAAGACAGCAACATAATTACGACAATCCATTACTTTCCTCATCTTCTGTATATTTTCTAAACCAACAAGTGATTAAAGATCTTATAAAGATGTAAGGTTGGACCAGAGGTGAACAGATGCATCAGCAATAAAGTGACAAAGACCTGGTGCAAAGGTAGAGAGAGAATAAAAATAGCCAAAATGATATTAGAGTCTTATTTCCATGTTTGATGTTAGTTTCCATGGCGACGAGCTGTGATTTTGATTTCGCAATCACGGTTGGCAAAGTCTCGTAAGTGCGCGGGGACGATTTATGTTTTTTGATGGCGCAAGAGAAGGCATAAGGCATACGGTTAATGAAACTAAAGATGGATTCAGTCATCTGCGATTATGTTCTTCTGATGGGGCAAAAAGAAAGGGGAAACCTTCGGCTTTGGAGGATAAAGGCGTGTCTTCTGAACAAGGAATACAATGCTTACATCAGTAAAAGGTGCTTAGGTGGACATCTTTTATTTATGATGATAGTTTGGGCGGGTCTATTGCTCCTTCGAAGTAGGAGAAAAGTGATACTTTTGTTTTTTTCATGTGCAATAAAACAATACAAACTGAAAACTACGAATAGGTGGGGGTTTAAGAGTTTGCTTTGCTACAAATGAAAAACCGGGCCTTGGTTGGTGTGTAGTTCACTAGGCTCGTAATCTGCCGTTTCCAGTTTCGAGTCCCACCTGTGCCAGCGTTGAGACTTATCTTCTTTAAACCCCCACCCTGCCCTCGTAAAGAAAGAAAGGGGACATCGATGTGCTTGGAAAGGCCGCCGTCCGTCAAATGGAATGTCAAATGGATTGAGCCATACCCTGTGCACGTTAAAGAACACTCTGGGTGGCTTGACATGAGGCTTTCATCTGTCTCCTAAAAGCTATCCAGCGGGTCCCCTGGCCATTTAGCATAAAAGTGCGACTCAGAGGTAAAAACAATTCAGTAACAAAGTATCACAGGAAAACCTCCTGTAGACAAGAAACACTTGAAATAAATAGTTGCCCTGGATGGGATTCGAACCGATATCTCCCAGCAGCATTCCGGGCGTCCTAACCGCTAGACCACCAAGAAGCTAACTATTTCTTCAACAAAGTGATATGTAAGCATTCCTGCTATTTTTGTTGTTTCGCCGATGACGCCATCTATTATCAGGAATCGGGAAGCCAAGCTGACACATATGATGGAAGTAATATTTGCCACTCACGCTCACAGCGTTATGCAAACATTTAGCAATAAAGCATCAAAGGAAAACATCCTGTAGACAAGAAACACTTGAAACAGTTAGTTGAAAGCCGTCATGCTTCTGGGAAGCGTGGGTTCGAATTCCACCCAGGACAATCAATTTTTTTTCAACTAATTATTTCAAGTAAAACAATTCAACCTGAAACCTCTAGTGAAGAAAATGCAAATAGTAATATTCCATTTAACGCTTATCCAACTCAAAAAGAATTTTTAATTTATCTCTTAAAGCAAAAGATTTGCATTTTCCCATCTACCCTTGGGTAAGGGGGCAAATTGTTACTGTCAATGCAAACCTCTTAATCATCACCGCCAAAATTTAGAATTTCAGGTGTTAATAGTTCGTTTGCAATATTTGTTAAAACTTTGTCATTATCCTAATTTTACCACCAATAGGGAATTCTTATGAAACATCAAAACTGAGTCTGTCTACTGAATTCAAGGCTGTCTGACTACTGATTTCAAGATTAAGCCTGGCTACAGACTTCAAGGCAAAGTCTGGCTACTGACATCAAGGCTAAGTCTGATTATTGATTTCAAAGTTAAGCCTGAATCAAGGATGGCTACTATAATCAATGCTAAGTCTAACTATTATTTCAAGGTTAAAAGCCTGGTTATTGACATCAAGGCTAAGTTTGACTGTTAATTTCAAGGTTATGTCTGGTTACAGATTTCAAGGCTAAGTGAGGATACTGCATCAACGCTAAGTCTAAGTATTGATTTCAAAGTTAAGCCTGGCTACAGACTATAAGGGATAGTCTTGGCTACTGACATCAAGGCTAAGTTGACTATTGATTTCAAAGGTTAAGCCTGGCTTCAGACTTTAAGGCAAAGTCTGGCTACTGATATCAAGGCTAAGTGTGACTATGGCCTTCAAAGTAAAGTTTCACGTCTGGCTACAAGGTTAAGTGTGGGTATCACTGAAGGCCAAGATCTGGAAGAGATTGGACAATTGTTAAGTGTAGCTAGAAATATCTTGTCTTGTCCATCCAGCTTGTATTTCAAACGCTGAAAGGATACAGACTAATGTAAATCTGATGAATGAGGATGTTCCAAATCAATTGATGGTTTTTTATTTTCCACCTTGATATGAGCATTGGTAAGAGGACAAAATTTCTGAGCATGTATAATTCAGACTCTAACCTGAGCATTTCATGAAAGCCTAGTATGGCAACAATTGCATATATTTCACGATCCCACCTGTCATTGATTGTTAAGAACGGGATTTTTTTCATGCGCAAAATGATTTTAATGATACCTGTCCATATACGTCATTTTTAGTGAAATCCTGAGATGAAAATGAAAAACTATACAACCATCTCTCTCTCTCTTTACACGGTACATATGTTCCGTGAAAATCAAAACCTTGCTAATCGAAACCAACAATTTACGGAAAGAAAAGAGGATAGGTTCCTAAACATTCCTTGTTATGAATGAAATGTTCATTTAAAGTTTTAATTTATGCACATTTTGTTCCAAATATCAGTTCAGCAGTACTAATAAGCATTAATTTGGCTTTATTTTTTGATCCAACCTGTGCTACTAATTCGGATAAGCTTAGATTAATTTCTCGTACATTTCTTTTTGCTGACGAAAAATACTCATCCTAATGTGGACGTGCACTATCGAATTTGAAGACGAAAATTGAAAGGAGGATATTTCCCAACTGAATATAAATTAAAAATTAGGCATTTGTGCAAAAACTTGGTGCTTCATTTTGTAAAAAATTAGTATTTATGTGATATTTTATGAAATAGTGTACTTAGGAATCAGCTGTATTTAGCCTGTATAATAGTCTACATATTGTTAAAATGAAATGAAACACACTTTTCAGTAGTCTGGAAAATTCAGTCTAAAAACAGCCAGATCTTATTGCCGATTCAAAATAGGCTTCATTTTATTAAGATATCGCTAGACAAATTGCATCTGTCTCGACATTATATGGAGTGACAGATTATAATTGTAGCGAAAGAATAAAAATATAACTCCAAAAGAATACAAATATTATTTATATTCTTTTGCAGATGACGATTTTATTAATTTAAGAATTTACTATTATATGTTTATTCTTGAAAATAAAAGATATCAATACAAAGATTTAGTTAATTTTTTTATTTTGGGATAGCAACTACTAATTTCCCTTGACGTTATACAACTGCTACTTCATAATTCGTATTTTATCTGTAGACATTAAAAAAATCCAAATCCGTACCGTGTAAAACCGAATCTATAATCGTGTAAATCGGAACTTGTTGCGTATTTTTGACCGTGTACTGAAACCATGCAAATTGAGTACCGTGTAAACTCTAATCGATTGATAGGTGTACTCTATTTCACATAATGAATGAAGCGGCAATTACCCTTCAAAGTGTTTCTTGTCCAATCGGCGCTTAGCACTCTTAACGACGAAACCAATGAAAAGCAAGATGTGATGCTTGGAAATGTACGAATCCTCAACTCATTAGGGAGTTTCCATGGCAGGCATTTTGCAAAACCAATGTACCGGTGTAAAAGAAATTATATTTCATCGTGTATTTTAAAATTTTTTGAAATTAAAAACAGCATTTTCAGCTCTCACTTTCATAAATTGCACAAAACTGTATTTTAAGTTAGAAAACGTGTTTAGACCAATGATTACAATACCGATAGTCAAACGTAGTTCATTAAAAGTAAAGAGTAAATTTTAACATTTCTGAAACATCTTTGATTAAAGTCTCAATTATGTTAGCATTTCCCACTCACCTTGTTTCCGCTGAGGAAGCGAAAACTGATGAGACTAACGTTCATTTGGCGGGGCATGAAGCCACCACTCGAATTAACATTGATTCTTGATATTTTAAAAACGGAATTCTAATTCCATTGCTTTAGATTAATGATTTTTTCTTCCACAATCTTTAGTTCAGTTAACTGTGAAAAGCATTAAAGCTATAGCATCGGAAAGCATTTTTATTTGTATCAAGTAGCATAAGATTTTCTTGAGACACCAGATACATGAGGAGTTTCTTGCTGACATGTCGAATTTAATGCTGACGTTAATTGATTGAATTTAAAAAGGTGATGCTTGACGGAGCAATCAGGTCAATAATACTGTAAAAGAAGCGATATTTCAGCAGTTTAAGAAAAACAAAATGTCTCACGATAAATACAAAGCACTAGTTTTTTTTACCTAGGTAAGGCTACATAGAGAAAAGATTAATATAGAAACAACTCATAAGCTTATACTCCCAGTTCCCGACTAAGGCGATAAATGCATCCTTGAACTATATGCACCCTGAAAAGTAGAAAATAAACCAATAGCATGTCAAAGGTGCAATCAGTCGCTGAATTCGTATTCACTTCAAACAAACATAGTGCTCTGATTACCTAACCAACATGATTACAGGCACCCTATCTTCCTTTGAAGTGAATACGAATTCAGTGACTGATTGCACCATCGAATATGCTTTAGTATTATTTACTACTTTTTAGGGCCCATATAGGAAGATAGATATGCTTTTAATTTTTTTAATTTATTTGTTTTTTCTTTGTCAATAAAATCACCTCCCTTGGGAAACTTCCATTTAATGTATGACTCCTAAGCTTTGAGATATAACTCGTTAAGGTGAACACCTTATATTTCAGTCCCCTTTTTGGGGAGGCGAGTATGGTGGGGGACAAAATTTGAAGTATTCGACGATGATATACGTATCATATTAAAATATATGTTTAGCTTTTTCATGCGCTTGGGCCATTTTCTCAACTCCCCCCCCGCCCCCCGACGACTCTCGCAACAAGACTGTTTGCAAGGCTACAGTATCCCCACATTTTTTCCTAGAAAAAAAGCAATATATAATACTAATTTCCAATATTTTATTTAAAAAGAAAGAACAATTTTCACTCCTAGATTAGGAAACATCAAGTACCGGCCGGCGATCCCATTTAGTGATTCTGAAATATCGTGTATCGGAATTGAATTAACATTGATTCTTGATATTTTAAAAACTGAATTCTTATTTCATTGCTTTAGATTAACCCGAATTTGGATAATCGCCCTACACTTATTTCGCTCCATGGCTCATTTCTCCGACATTAGATTGAGTTATTTTACTTCTGATCAGCAATGTTTTGCGCACAATACGCTACATGGCAAGATGAAAAGGACCCGATTGTCCTTTTCATCTTGCCATTTAGCCGATGATTGAATTTTCCCCGATTGCTCAGAGAAGTTTGGGAGAAGGGAACTCACTAGACAGCTGTCGTGACCCGGGAGGAGGAGGAGGATAGATGTACACTCTTCCAGGCCACTTCATAGGGGACGATTAATTAGTCCACTTAATTAATATTCACCATTATCCCATATCCTAGCATAACCCATGATCCTAGGTGAAGCCACAGATTCGCTGGTTTTTTTACACCCGTGCTTAGGTGTGCTTCAGACGTGTTGTGGTAGATGTTGTGTAGAAAGTTGAAATGAACTAATGCACCAGAGCAAAGGACGGACGACACAGTTTATTTACATTCACACATACATGTACATATAGGAATAGGCTCGATTTCATGGGCCTTAGCTGGGCTAAAGATCAGAATGAAATGGCTTTACAGATGTTCTGGCAGACTTCCTCTAACCAGCTTTCTTTAATCAGAATGCTGCTCTGCTACTGTAAGCATTCATATGATGAGGTGGAAATCTGTACTTTACAGATTTCTCTTTACCGACTTCAAAATTCGGCGAAATGATATTCAATCCTTGTCCAAACCATCTGCTTCACACAGAACCGTACCTTGGTTCACACAGAATCGAACACTGGTCCTTTAGGTTCCCTTTTGAGAAAGAACTAAATCCCTTTTGACACGATTAACGAACGACCTTCCTGTTTGTCAGCAGCACTCAGTCTGCTCATTCATCGTTAGTCGCTCTTCTCTGTCACTCGCACCCTAACCTCCGGCTAGAAGTCGGGTGGAGGGAGGGAAGTGCCATAAAAGCACTTTTGCTTCACGAGCACATGGAAAATAGCCTAAATTGGCCGAATGACGACTCATGAGTCACATTCCTATTTCGGACACTTCAGAAAATACACTTAACAAAGTTTAATATAGTAAAACTTTAATATAGTAAAAATATAGTTAAACAACAGCTGTCAAAAGATGGTGGCATCCTGTCAAGACACGTAGCGTGCTCTTTAACGCACAAATTTACCTTAACAACTTTACCTAACGCAAGCAATTTTACCTTAACGCACACAGTGTGTAATTTCTGGCACATTGCACTCCGACTTTATGTCACATCCGACATACGGTGGCCTTTCCAAGCGCATCGATGTCCCCTACAGACTGAAGGCAGGGTGGGGGTTTAATGGAAATAAATCTCAAAGCTGACCCAGGAGGGACTCGAGACTTGGAATTACAGATTATAAACCTGGCGCGCTACCCAACTGACCCAATACCCGCTCCTTTTTTCGGGGTAGTCTGTTTCAAACCCTTCAGGAAGTCGAAAACTGATGTTGGGAGTTTTTCACCTTCAAGGATCGAGCATGATATCAAAGAGGAACCGAAGAACTTGCTGACAGATGGCTAAGAACTATGGAAAATGATGGTTTATATTTCACTGTTTCACTGAGTTTCACTGAGTTCACTGTTCGTTGTTTATATTGTAATATTCGCTTCTCAGGCGAACGATAAAACGCATACACTTATGAATCACCCTAGGATATCCAAAGTCTTGAGAGAACATTTTACGGTGCATTCAAGAAATCTGGATACATTGGTCTCAGGTTGAGTTGTTTTACCTCTGATCGGCACTTTTTTGCACACCATGGGCTAAATGGCCAGGTCACAAGGACCCCAAAGGCTCAGAGAAGGTTGGGGAAGGGGACCCACTGGAACAGCTGTTGGGAGATAGATGGTAACCACCCGTCAAGGCCATCCAGCGTGCTCTTTAACGTGCACAGGGTATGGGTCTCCCACACACGGAGCCACGGCTTAACGTCCCATCCGACGGACGACGGCCTTTCCAAGCCCATCGGTGTCCCCTACTGACCGTGGGCAGGGCGGGGAATTTTGTGGAGATAATTGGTCTCGGAATAACTCGCTACTATTCAACCTATCGCTCTCTCCTCATACTATGATCCATAGATAAGATGGTGAAATCAAATATTCGTAATATGGTGAAATTAAATTTTTACCGAAAGCAATGTCAGACTGTCTGGAAAGGATATGAGTAGCGACCGCAGTCACCGCGCTCTTGAGAACAACGCTAATTTTCATTCTCGTGGTCACGTCGGTTAAACGTTCAAGCATTCTTTTTTCTCTTTTTAAATTCAATTCATTTTTTTTTTGCAAAAATTCAAACTTTTTCAGCATTGCAATATTTACATGTACATCATATTTCATGCCATTCCCTTATTTATATTTCAAGATACACATTATCTTTCCTTTTTAGTACCAGTCTAGTTTATTGCTTCTGCTATCTACTTAGGTCCGACTTATGCAATCCTCATGGACAAAACATACGAAACGCCACTGGTTTTAAAACTGTAAAGGAAAAAGTCAAATAGTTGAATAAAACTTGGTGACTTGAGTATTCTAAAGTTTCACTGTAAGAACAATATTATTCGATAATATGTTGCTAAATAGAGCTATTCATTGAATTATATGGTTGCTGAAAATCATATCTGTGACTGAATTAATGACTTTGGTTTCGCAAAATTCCGTTTTTGCTGCTTAATTCTTTCTTCTTTTCAATTTATTCCCCTTGTGGTTGCAAAAGCTGCAGAGGATTAAGGTGAAATTATCATCATGTTAGTTTACTTCGTGCAAGAGAATTGCGGTGAAGCTATTGCATAGATGATTAGAAAAAGTAACGATTTCCGGATTAAATAATATGAATATCCATCGGAGGGTACTGTAGAGATGTAATCCTAGATATTTTATTGTATGTACTCTGTCAATTTTTATGCAGCCGCAGTTATCTAGCTCAGAAATGGTTGCCTTTTTATTTCAGTTTAATTTTTGTGTTTTAACAGTGTAGACATGTATGGAAAATTATAGGTAATGAAGTGACTCAGTAGGTAGCACGCCAGGCTCGTAATCTGCAGTTCCCAGGTTCGAGTTTCATCTGAGCCAGCGTTGAGATTTATGAAGCTCTCCCCTGCCCATACCATGGCCACTACAGTTACCAGGCATTTTACGAATCGGGACATTTTAACGTTAGTGCAACGATTAAAGGGAAACCTGTGAGCACACAGTCAGTAGGTCACATCGATGGGCTTGGAAAGGCCGCTCTCCGTCGGATGGGGCGCAAAGACCGTATGGGGATAGCATACCATGTGCACATTAAAGGACAAACTGGATGGCTACCATCTGTCTCCTAACAGCTATCCAGTGGGTACCCCCCCAACCTTTTCTGCTCCGTCATGTTTGGAATCCTTGTGACCGACCATTTAGCCCCTTGTGTGCCAAAAAAGTGCCGCTAGGAGGTAAAACAACCCAAAATAGGTAATGAAAAAAAAAAGGAGAATCGAAACAGCAACATCAAATCACTAATACCGTGTTGGACGGCCATGTGAGTCCACCTCTCTTTTGTTGCGATCTTATGCAACCACGGCAATTCCCCCCGGCACTACCAGTTATGAAAAGCCGTGCTTATCTAGAGCCGGGGGCAAGGAATACGCCATATAGACGCATCTCAACCCCGGCCTCACATGGTAGCAGTCCTATAAAAGGAAAGCTAACCACCGGAAGAAACCTAACTTTAATCTGTTCCCCGGTTAGCCATGAACAAGGATATGTAGATCCAAGTTCGCTCGGCACCCGGGGTGGAGACTCTTAGTAAGGCCCAGACTTTTAATAGGCAGAGCCCTTAAACCTGCTCACCCAAAAGCCCTGAGGTTGAGGCCTAAGACACCGTCACCGTCCAACCGGTCGGCGATGTCGTCGGCCTCGGTTGGTCTTGGTTATGTCCAACCGGTGCAGCCACGCCGGTCGGCACAGCCTTCGACCGGGTTGCTGGGCCCGAAGCCACCCCCCCCCCCCCCCACCACCACCACGCCACGGTGGTCCCCTATCGGGGGGGCCATGTGAGTCCAGTACAGCCTGCATACGTCGTGGCATAGAGTCTACCAGTGTCTGAAAGTCAGCAAGAGGGATACGACACATTAGTCCAAAGAAACGCCATCAATTCCTGCGTGTTCGATGGAACTGGAAAACGTTGCCTGAGATGTCGTTGCAGAATCTCCCATAGATTTTCCATCAGTTTGATATCTGGTAACTGTGGTGGCCATGGTATGTGAATAAAGTTCAGTCTCATGCTCCTCAAACCACTGGGTGACCACGTGTGCTCTGTGAATTTGAACACTGCTATCCTGAAAGACAGCTCTCTCTTCGTGATAGAAATGTTGAAGATATCACTCAGGACTGTCATATAGCGATTGGCATTAATCTTGCCTTCTAACAGAATGAGTGCACCCAGACCATGCCACGAGAAAAAACCTCCACAGCATTACACAGAACCCTTAAGTAGAGAAAAAAGCAATCAGAGTTGTAAGCTTTCTTCGGTGGGCACCACGCGTGCAATCTTCCATTTGCCAGAGACAAAATGCAGGATGATTAATCAGATCATATCACATTCCTCCACTGCTTGTGCTCTTTACAAAACTGGATACGACGACCTACGTTCATAAGTATGATGAGTGATTTGTGAAGTGCAACTCGACCGTGATATCTAGTTTTATGGAGTTCTCTACGTACTGTTTTTGATGAAACTGGCCTCTCAAATCCTATGTGGAAATCTGTTTACAACTGACCGGCTGTAGCTCACAGATTTCTCTTTGCACGTTGCACTAACGTTAAAATGTACCGATTCGTAAAATATCCGTAACGTTAAAATTGTCCGATCTGGTATATCGCTCACTATTGTCATTTGCAGATGATGTGTTCCCTTTAGATTCTCATGCAGACATAACCTTGGAAAATGTTCCTCATGAAACATTAGTGAGTTCAGCTCTCTTAACGACCGAAGCTCCTGCCAAACGTGCTCCAACAATACACCTTTCGAAATCGCTAAGGCCTTCTATAGATGACATGGTACCAATAAATATATGCAGTTATGCCGGGTTGCCTTTATAGACATGACGCTAAATATGCTAGGATGCCATTTGTTGTTTCACGCCTTTGTCAGTGGCAAGTGGCTCAATTGGCGTTTCCGTTTTTTGTTCATTACCTTTTTTTCGCCTTTATTACACAGACTGATCAGAACTTCGGTATCCTATGACTTATTCCGTTTAACCTAAGTTGATATTTGATGCAAACAAACAGCTCTTTGCCTATTGGTTAAAGACTTGATCACTTGTCCTCGTAAAAAACTAATGTATAGATTACTCTGTATGTTAGTTGCAACAAAGCTGTGTCACGAAATCTTATGTATGTATGTATGTATGTATGTATGTATGTATGTATGTATGTATGTATGTATGTATGTCTAGATATTAATAATTACAGGCCACCAACCTCCCCCCCCCCTTCCACCGGGGAGGAGGAGGAATAAATTTTCTATTTTACTTGTTTTCCAATCTAACTACGATGCAGAATTGGTAGAGATCTCAAAATTATGAGCCAGATGGTAGCCATTATGTATGTATGGGTGGGATGGCTCAGTTGGTAGCACGCCAGGCTCATAATCCAGTTTCCAGGTTCGAGTCCCACCTAGGCCAGAGTTGAGATTCATTTCCGCCAAACTCCCCGCCCTGCCCTCTGTCAGTAGGGGACACCGATGGGCTCAGAAAGGCTGCCATCCATCGGATGGAACATTAAACCATGGCTCCATACGTGGAAGAGAGCCAATAAAGAACGCGTTGGAAGGCCTTGACGGGAGGCTATCATCTATCTCCTAACACACCTTGTCGCAAATGGGCTACAACAGCCACCGACCATATCGAGTGCCGATGTTGTCAGTGGAAAACACGAAAGCACGTCACCTGTAGGCGCAAGAGCATTTACTCTGGACTTTTGTGAACTGCGAAAATGTAGCCTGGTCGGACAAATCAAGGTTCCTTCCGCACCATGCTGATGGAAGGATCAGAATTTAGCGCAAGCAACATGAGGTCATGGGGCCATCTTAGATCAAATTTTGTACCAAATATGCTTTGGGTTCAGATTTTGTCTTTTGTTTGCCTGTACTGTTCATACCGTCGCCACTGGCCTATATCAATAGTACAGGCCAGTGGCGGCGACGATATGATGGTGTGAAGAATGTTTTCCTGGCAGACAAAGCCCCCTGGTACCCATCGAAGGACATCTGATCCCACAGCATATTTGACTGACCAAATTTATCCTACATGGCTACAGTTTATCTTTACTGACCAAGTTTATCCTACATGGCTACAGTTTATCTTTACTGAGATGGTCACATTCAGCATAATAATGCACCTGATCACAAAGCACGTATCATCACGCAATTGTTCCAGGAATATGTCGACGAATTTTCCTGGCTTCATTGGGTGCACAGTCCCCAGATCTAAACTCAGTCGAGCATTTTGGGATGAAATGGTGAAGGCAGGAAGATTGTGACGTCGTCCAGTATCCAATCGTTCATGTATCAATTGTGCGACACAATCATTTCTGCATGTTACATTTTTGCACAACGCATAAAGCATCTTGTAAGTTCCATGTCCCGACGAATTTGGGCTGTTCTGAAGGCCAAAGGAGGCTCAACCCGCTACTAGGTAGGTGTACCTAATAAACCTGTTATCTCAGTGTATATTTTCAGAAACGAAGTCTTCCGAGCGTCTTGACTTCCTGACCATCACCACGACCTCCATTTGACCTTGAACGTCATCGCTGATCTGAAATTTCTTAAAGATTCTCAGATCTACAACTGGAAAAACCTCTAGACTCCAATTTTCACCTTTTTAATATGCACAGGTCGAAATATGATCTCTGATCTCGAAGGACCCACCTGTTTCAAAATTTCGATTGCTTCTGAAATCTACGATCCAAACTACCAGAAAATACTGATTTTCTCTTTTCTAAGACTCGTATATCAACGTTCATTCGAAATCTTAACTGGCGTAGTAGTTAGGCAGCTAGCGACTGTTACAGCAAGGCAAACTTTGTGTGCTGTTAGCTCTTAACTGAGGCAATGGTCAGCAGTGACTTCGGTCTTAGTAAGCCATGTCCTTGTATGAGAAGGCCTGTAGAAGTTAGGAGTAGCTTCTAGGATTCTTCTCTGTCGTATATCTTGCAAATAAAAAAAAATCTGACCTGTAATTGATATTGAACGACACGTCGCATCTCAAATTTCGAATTTTATCCGATATCTAGGATCCAATTACCTCTAAGTACGAATTTTGAGATCTCTACCAGTTCTTCATCGTAGTTAGATTGGAAAACAAGTAGAATAGAAAATTTATTCCTCCTCACCCCCGGTGGAGGGGGGGGGGAGGTTGGTGGCCTGTAATTATTAATATCCAGATGTTTACTACCTACCTAAAGAACCCTATAATTGAATTTTTAAGAATTGTTCGGAAATATCCAGAATGCAAAGATAAATTATAGAGATAACATAAAATAGCTGAAATATTATTTTTCACTTCTGTAATTATCTCCACAGATATACAATCTGCTCCCGTCGCCCTTTTTATTTGCAAAGAAGAAATTACGTACTTCATCAATTTTATTTTGTGTTAAGTAATCTATGAAAATAGAATTCATCGATACGATATCTTATCCTTTCTCTGTGTTCAGTGTATTCTGGAATTTCGATTACAAATGTTTCAGTTATTCTTGTAAAATAATTATTAAAATTCTCAGCTAATAGAATCGGATCATCATTAGAAGAATACATAACATTATTTACTTCTATTTCTATTGGAATCATTTGCATATGTTGCTTAGTAGTAGCATAAATGAGAGTTCTGGCAGAGTAAAAGGGGCTCGAGAATTCTATGAAAATCCATGGGAAAAGTTATGGGGGATGAGGGAAAAAGTATGTTTCTTGTGGTTTTTGTGAAAATATGTGTGAAAATTGGAAAAAAAAAACATGTGAAAAACTAATTTAAGTTTTTTTTAAAGATGAGGTTTAAACTAATTTGTGAATTAGTTTAAATAAATTAGGTTGAAATGAAGGTTGTGTATATGAGATAAAAAATGATGTGTTTTGTTGAGTTATCGTACACTTCACTGGATACAGCAGAATCAAAACTTTCTAAGCAAAGTCCAAAGTATTAATTCTATTATCAAAGAAGAATATTAAAAGTTTTATCCAAAAGTGAATAAATTTCTTATCATAGAAAAAAAATTAAAATTTTTAATCAAAGTCCAAAGTAATTATTTTGCTACAAGAATATTAAAAACTTTAATCTAAGCAACGTTCAAGCAATAATTTTGCTACAATAATATTAAAACATTTATCTAATAAAAGTCCAAAGTAATAATTCTGTTATCAAACCGAAACTTTTTGAAGTGTATTATAATTTAACATAGAAGAATACTAAAATTTTAATGTAATCAATGTTAAAGTAATAAGTTTGCTATAAGAGTATTAAAATTTCATCTAACTAAAGTCCACGTAATAATTCCCGTTTTCCAGCTTTAGAATTAAAGCTTTATAATTAAATGTATTTAAATCGTACTTACCTTAGATTGGGACTCTATACCGAAGGGTGGAATTCAAATGACTTCGAATCGTTTGAGACCTTTCTTAAATACGCAACCGAAATTTAAAAACCAAAACTGAATAAATTTCTTATCATAAAAGAATATTAAAATTTTTATCTAATCAAAATTCAAGTAATAATTTTCTATAACAATAATAAAACTTTTATCTAACTAAAGTCCACGTAATAATTCCCATTCCAGCTTTACAATTAAATCTATTTAAATCGTACTTACCTTAGATTTGGACTCTATACCGGAGGGGAAAGTCAAAGTGACTTGGAATCGCTTGAGACCTTCTTAAATACTCAACAGAACTAAAACTGAATCTTGAACTTTGGTTTTGGATTAAAAAAAATCGGTTTGATAGCAAAGTCCAAGTAATAATTTTTGCTATCATACCGAAATGTTTATCCAAAACCAAAGTTCAAGATTCAGTAGCAAAGTCCAAGTAATAATTTTGCTATCATATCGAAATGTTTATCCAAAACCAAAGTTCAAGGTTCAATAGCAAAGTCCAAGTAATAATTTTGCTATCATATCGAAATGTTTATCCAAAACCAAAGTTCAAGGTTCAGTAGCAAAGTCCAAGTAATAATTTTGCTATCATATCGAAATGTTTATCCAAAACCAAAGTTCAAGATTCAGTAGCAAAGTCCAAGTAATAATTTTGCTATCATATCGAAATGTTTATCCAAAACCAAAGTTCAAGGTTCAATAGCAAAGTCCAAGTAATAATTTTGCTATCATATCGAAATGTTTATCCAAAACCAAAGTTCAAGGTTCAGTAGCAAAGTCCAAGTAATAATTTTGCTATCATATCGAAATGTTTATCCAAAACCAAAGTTCAAGGTTCAGTAGCAAAGTCCAAGTAATAATTTTTGCTATCAAACCGAAATGTTTATCCAAAACCAAAGTTTAAGATTCAGTTTTGGTTCTGTGGAGTATTTAAGAAGGTCTCAAGCGATTCCAAGTCACTTTGACTTTCCCCTCCTGAAGAGTAAGTAATTTTTTTGGATGTTTTTTCAAAGTTGCTTAGTTGAATCGGTGGTCGTCCGTTGGTGCGGGCGGCCGTTAATTTTTCTAGTCCAGATAGAAGTTTGAAAAGAATGTCTCCTGAAGTTAAAAAAAAAATCCTTAAACAATCTTAATAATCAGAATTTTTAGGATCTTCAACAATATTTGAACGGATTAATAGAAATTTTCTCTCGAAAACATTTCATCAGATTCAATTAGAAGAGGGGAACATACATATTTTTTTTTAAACGTGCAAATAGATGTAAATTTTGACTGTATTTAAAATAGTTTTCTAGCCAACAACTAATAGTTTTCCCTCTAGTGGTTTTAAAGTTGCTTTCCGTTCTGAGACAATTACGCAATATACGTGATATAATTCGTTTGGCGGTCTATTTAATTTGAATCGTATTTCGATATCAGCAGTTGCTGATAATTCATATAGATGTGATTCGTATTTGCTGACATCGAAGTGGAATATCGGATACAGTTTCATAAAATCTTGGTAACTAACTTGTGTACCCAAGTCGATATCCATATTTTTGCAGCTAAAAAGCTGTTGTAAACTCGCGCATAGTCTAAAGTGTTGGGTTCAAAGTTGCACTCGAATTCTTGTTCGGGAAACTGTTTGCTATTCACTCTGATCTGAATCCGTTCTAGTAACATGTGATCAAACACCATATTGTTTCTGGTTTGATTATTTAATCGGTTAGACTTTTGTAAGACGACATAAAGATGGACAGGTTTGTTTTGAGTTGTAGTAACCCGCCAACTGACATGAGAGTCAATTCGAGTATCAGATTTGTACAGTTTGCACGATTCCCAAAAGATTTCATGTGGATTTCCGCTTGCTAACTGAGATTCTAGTTTTGCAAGTACTTGTAGTGATGGTTCTACTTTTGGAATAAACCAAAATACGTGAGATATTTCAAAATTATACAACGTTGCCCCAACTCTCTGAATAATGTCTTTGTCGTCACTTTTTTCTAGTTTTATGGTATGTTTTACACCGCGAAACACTTTATCCACGTCTCGGTAGAATCCAAACAGCCGATTCAGTGGTAAGAATAAACTTACATTTTGACTATTTTTTTGTAATTTCATATCTGTCCGAGAATCCTTGATTGAATTTAGGGTTTTTCTTCAACGCTTGTGCAAAATCCTTTATTTTATTATTCGCGTCCAGTTTATCTTCGTCTCCGTCGTACAAATACTTATTCATTTTCGAACTGTCTGCAGAATCTTTGAACCACATCATACTTGTGGCAGCACTGTGTGAAAAGTCTTCGGTAAAATCAATTAAGTTGTGAATCGTGGTCGTCACTCCTGTCAATTCAATATCTTCCAATTCTCTATTTTCTATATAATATTGAGCTCTCTTAAAAATGTTGTACCCGTTATTGACCATCGTAACTACATCATTGCCGCCGATATCAGACCCATCAAATTTCAGTATTTTGCCTCTGACGTGTATATAACTATTGTGCAGATGTAGAAAAACGTTCATATGTTTGGTAAATATTTCGTATTTTTCGAGTTTTTTAACATTCACATTGGTTTCTCAATATTCCAAGTACTCGTATTTTGTCGTTGAATTATCGTCTATTGAGTCTTCGAACAAATTCCAGTAAGTAGCATCAACGTTCATCTTATACTTACTTTATGATTTTATGATTTTAAGGCCATTTCCGTAAATTAACCGATTAAGAATATTTCTGCTTTTAGGGGATATTTTCCCGTTTTTTCGAACCATAGGCGACGGATTTGTATAAAATATTTTAATTCGCTTTCTCAGTATCTTCATCTTTATTTGGGTCTGATGTGTAACATATAAGTCACGTTTTCCTTGTTCAGTCAATTATTTTATTGTTCTGATCGGTTACTTTCATTCTAACGTTGTAAATGTAATCAGTTTTATTCAGCGGTAAATATATGGGGAAAAAAAGGATATGTGTTGATTAAACTGCCAGGCGGTGTTTTAGGCACGAAACTGTACAACACGTCGCTCTTCTGGTTATTAAGATAGGAAGATTCGACAATAGAACAGTGAATTAGAATGCGATCGACCCCTCTCGTTGTTGGGTGGGAATTTTCCTTCGTTTTTTGCTGCATCGATAATTTTCGATTCGAACCCTAGTATTTCGCGTAACTTTCCTTCAGAAAAATCTATTTTATATCCTCTTGCCAAACGAATAACAAATCTTAATGTGGGGAGGTTGCTTTCTAGTATTATAGGGCTAGGATCCCCAAAGACATTTTTTAAAACGTCATTGAATACCTCTACATCATACATTCCATTCGGGAAAGTTATTTTATTCCATTGGCTTCCATTGAAATATTTCAGAGTGTTATTGTTATATTTATCACTGATGTTGTACCAGAAATACCACATATTGCTACCGATCAGTGCTATCTCGTATTCACCATTGAGTGTGAGCGGCGTTTCATAATTAATTTCCAAATCTTTGGGGTTGTATGCCGTAACAGTAGAGGAATTGATAGTTATGAGTACCATCTTTATTAATATAGTGTAGTACTATGTAGTACTTATATGCTAGTTGTTACCAACAATTCATTCCGATCGTTAGGAGTTTCTTCAAACTGATACATCGTATGGGCTTATGCTATTATTCCTTCGTTTAATGTAATAGATGCAATAGTAACCGCATTTTACAGAGTAATTTGCTTGAATTTGCGAAGAGTTATACACGATCGGCTTTGAAGATGAAAGTAAATAGTGTTTTATTTCTTCTGATAGCGATAAACCGAATGGATCAAAGTACTCGACGTAATGTAACTTCGCATTATTGAAATAAGCTACCCAATGAGTTCCTGAACCACGGGAAACGTCAAAGTTCACTATACCATTTTCGTTCTTGAATATTTTTGTTTGCAAAGAATTGATAGAGTACACACCACGGAATCCTTTTTCGTTTTCCATTATTTTTTCGATATCTAAGTTACTTAATGGCTCTTTTTTTAAAATCCTTAAGCTATTTGTTTTCCTGGAATGTACAAACCTTTTCCCTTTCTTTTATTTTTGGATAAGCCAGCTGCTCTTTGCTTCCTGGAACGTTTAACCCCTTTCCTAGAACTTTTTGTGCAAGCTTAGTACCAGCATATCCCGCAACTCCAACTGCAGCTGCTTTTCCCAATGCTACGAGTGCAGGTATTAAGAACGGCAGAAATCCACCTAGCTCTGTTTTACTGAAACGAAGTCGAACTGGCGTTGTAGATTTTTTCAGTTTAATGATTTGTCTCTTCGTCAGTTTCAAAGTATCGTTACCTTTCTTTTGTGGATCAATTCTTAAAGTTATAGGATTCTTATTTACAAATGCACTCTTCAATTTTTGTTTTTGTCCAGGCGTTAAACTAGTTAGATAACTGTGATACATTATACTTTATTTTTATAAGCATCACGTACTTCAATTTTATATATAAAAATTAAGCATGTATTGTGTAAAGTGTAAAACGAAAACTTTAACGGATAACGTCGAATATGAATATGAAGAATAAAAGAGTAATGATGAGAGGTAGATGTCGAACGAGTGGAAAAATGAAGTATAAATTTGTGAAACAGAAAGGAAAATTTGTAAAAGGTGAAGATATAGTAAGCTGGATTCAAGAAAGGTTTAATACACCCGAAATGCACATTCCAGGTTACCAGTATTGTGGACCTTTTACGAAACTGGAGAAAAGGTTAATGCGAGGAGATCCTGATATTAACCGTGTGGACAAAGCCTGCAAAAAGCACGACATTTCTTACAACAAATTTACAGAAACTAATAAGAGACACGAAGCCGACCAAGAATTGTTAAATGATTTGGATGAAATTCAGAATCCAACTTTAGGAGAAAGAATTTCATGAACGATAATCAAACCTATCATTAAAACAAGGAAACGGTTCGATTTAGGACGCCAGAAATAAGATGCTTTCTTGCGTTTACTATGACCCATTAAAGGGATTTTCCGGTATAAAAGATCTAATGCGCAAAACTGGATTGACGGAAAAAGAAGTAAAAAGATTTCTCCAACAACAAGATGTGTACACGTTACACAAACCCATTTATAAAAAATTCCAAACCAGACGGGTTTATTTCTCGAATGTAGACGACCAGTGGCAGAGTGATTTAATCGAAATGCAAAAATTTAAATTTCGCAATAACCACACGAATTGCATTTTAACCGTGATTAACATTCTCAGCAAATTCGCCTGGGCAATACCTATTAAAAAGAAAACGGGTAGCGAGATTACCAAAGCATTTGTACAAATTTTTAAACAACATAAGCCATCCAAGTTACAAACGGATAAGGGAACTGAGTTTATCAATAAAGAAACTCAAGCATTGTTTAACCAACGAGGTGTCCATTGGTTTGCCACAGAAATGAGACTAAAGCTTAAATTGTGGAACGATTTAATAGGACTCTAAAGACAAAAATGTGGAAATATTTCACTGCTAATAACACTAGAAAATGGATCGATGTCCTACCAAAACTCGTTAAGATTTATAATACTTCTTATCACAGATCAATAAGAATGACCCCAAAAGAGGCAAGCTTGCAGAAAAACAAAGATATTGTGCATTTTAATCTGTTTGGTAAAAGAATTAAATCTATTACAGCACCAAAATTTAAAATTGGCGACAGAGTGAGAATCGCCAAGTACAAGACACCTTTAAAAAAGGTTATCTGCCCAATTTTACAAAAGAGAATTTTGAAATTGCTCAGGTTCTTAATACAGATCCCATAACCTATAAGATCAAGGATCTGAAAGGAGAACCAATCATTGGTAGTTTTTACACCCAAGAAATGGTGAAATACGAAAAGCAAGATGACATTTATAAAGTTGAAACCATTCTGAAAACTAGAGTGAAGAATAATAAAAAAGAGTATTATGTTAAATGGTTTGATTATGATAATACATTTAATTCCTGGGTCAAGGAACATGATCTTTTTAAATAAAGCAAATGGAGATTCATAATTTTGACTTTGAAGAAGATGAGAAATTCTTGAACAGAAAGGTTTTAGCACCTCTCTGGCCTTTTAGACTTTTAATCTGTGGTCCATCGGGCTCAGGGAAGACGAACCTTTTGTTGAACTTAATATTTAAACATCTCTACTATAATAAAATCTTTTTATATGCCAAAGATTTAACCGAGCCGAAATATCAGTTTATGCAAGATATATTCGACGATTTGCACGAAATTTTGGAGAAAACATTTGGCGAAAAAATCTCAATTGCAATTCTCTGCCAGTAAAGAAGGTATCGTCAAAGTCAACGAACTGGATCCCGACATGCAAAATTTAATTGTTTCCGACGAATTCGTAACGGAAAAAGATCAAAAACTCATCGTAGAATTATTCGTCAGAGGAAGGAAAAAGAACTGTGTCAGGTAAATCAATGATATGTTCTTTTTCCTTCCTCTTCGATGAGTGTCTTTTGGAATGTCTTTTGGAGTCGAAAAATAACTCTGTGTCAGGGAAATCAATGATATGAGTTATTTTTCGATTCCAAAAGACATTCGACTACAGTGTAATTATTTTATATTCTTAAATATGCAGAACAAGATAGAAATGTTGCAGATACAAATGGATCATGCAACAGAAATCAGGAAAGATATTTTTATGCAGTTTCAAAACCACACGATTTTTTATTAATCGATAAAAAACCAAGCACATGCCTCTCAAGTACAGAAAAACTTTGGTAAATAAAGAAGAATTACTTGACAAAGTTTGACGTCATCAGCTCTGAGACCGGTTCCGAAAGAGGACCAGCGGGAATTTCAGGTGTCGGTTTTAAATTGACACACGATGGGGACTACGACATGAGTAATAAAAAATTGAGAAATGTAGCCAATCCCGAAGAGGGTTCGGACTCTGTGACAAAACAGTATCTACAACAAGAATCTATAACACTGAATCACACAGGAAATTATGACGCAAATACTAAAAGAATATGAAATATAGGCAGACCTATAGAAAATGGAGATACCGCTACCATTCATTACGTTAATAATGCTTCTTTAATTTTTCGGAACAATCGCTACGATGCGCGAAACAAACAAATAATCAATGTTACTGAACCGGATGCAGATTCTGGAGTAGTTACAAAACGATATTTGGAAAAAAGAGCACTTTGCAATGACGATGATAATTACGATGTAAGCAATAAACGCATTAAAAATCTTGCAGAACCGATCGATTCATTTAATGCCACTACGAAACACTACGTCGACAACTTGACCACTACTCAAAACAGTCCAATGAATACATTGGTTAGAAATAAAAATGGGCTTTACGTTCCACGAAGCATTGCATTCGACGGCCATAGTTTCAATGCAGAAAAAAACAAATCCTTGATATTGCCGATCCCGAGTCTGATTCTGCTGCTGTAACTAAGAGATATTTGGAAAAAGTCGCATTAACAGGCGAGGATGTCTTTAATGCAAACAATAAGAGAATAGGAAATCTCGGGGAACCGAGGCATAACAGAAATGCGACAACAAAAAGTTACGTTGATGGCTTGACAAAGTTAGATCCTAACCCATCCAATTCTCTATTGAGAAATGAAAATGGACTTTTTGCACCAAGTGGGAGCAGTTTTAATGGCGATGCAAAGGGAAAACGAATTACGAATGTTGGCACCCCAATTGTAAACAATGATGCTGCTACGAAACTATACGTTGATAAAAATACTGTAATTTGCTTTACCTATGGTGATAAAGAAGTGAAAAAAGACATATCGCAGTCTCATCCAATTATACAGATAAACACAAAATTCGACCCTAACGCCACCTATTTTCAAAGATAATTACCATCTATGCATTTCTAATGGATATATAAGCAAGGTAATCTGCTGCACAACAAATCCCTCTTTTAGCATAAATTATAGTATCAACTTGGACGATGATAAATTCATTGAACTAGTAAGACCACAACTTCAGTAGTTTTTTTTCTGTTATTGCAGTAAACAAGAAATTTGACAGGGGTAGCAAGATTAATGTTTCACTTGCTAGACACTATCCAGATCCAAAAGAAAGAAGAAAGGTACCTGGAGGTCTTGTTTCAGACTTTCATCACTGGATATATGTCTTTATTGTATATGAATAAAGATGAAAGATCTTAAGCAATTACACAGTATTATAGATGAAATCTTGAAATCGCGAGCTACTACAAAAACGAAAACTGAAGACATTCTTTTGGGAGAGGAACGAGTTAAGGAAACGCTCGAAGAATTTCACAAGCCAGTGGTCGAACGGTTAAAAGGTCTGGAAACTATGCGTGGAGAAACCATTAAAAACATACAGGATGTAGTGAAAACGTTAGAGCCAGAAGAGTCCACTGAGATGCCAGAAAAAACGTTCGTTTATAATCCAGATTCCAACTTGAAAGATGACATATTAAACCAATATAAACTAAAACTTCCGAGTGATATCTTACAGGAGAGAAACCCCATTCCTTGGCTGAAAGAAATGATTTACCAAACAATCGGGCATCTTCAGAAACTGGGCAATAAGGCTACAGAAACCAAACGCTATGGTAGAACTACTGAAAAATATCGAATTATCGATAATCACATTGAGACACTTAGAAAATATTTAAAGTCGATTGAAATGATTCTCTCAGTAATAGAAAGTCAACAGTTTGGTTCTGGACTATACAAGAGTTTCGACGACATATGCGAAAAATTATCAATTTTGGTTGCCAGCAAACGAGCTGGAAACACCAGTACAGAATTAGTAAATGAAATTGTCGAAAGTTTGGATATTTTGCTAAAAAAGGATATTATTGACAAAAAGGAACATAAAATTATGTTCAATAACATCGGTATTGTTTAGAAATTTACTCTTGGACACACACTATAGTCATGTCTATTTCAACTTCGGATTATGCAAAAAAAATCGCTTATTTTTTAATATTTGTTTTCAGTTCAATGTTTTGTAAATGGTATTTACTACTTTACTATACATATCTGATATTCGATAGTTTCCAAAAGCATAAGAATAAGTTCCATTGATGACATGTCGTTTTGTGTATTCTTGGGATAAAGCAATTTTTTTAATTTGGTATCCGTGTACAGCATGTTGCTCAGATCGAAATTCTGTTTGTTGCGTATTTAGGATTTTTTCATCAAATAGACATTGACGATAATCTTCGTGACTAAATTCATTTTTAATTCCAGTAGCTGCTGTTTTAGGAATTGGCGCGATTATAAAATATAATTTTGGTCTTAACGCAACAACCGCTTTGATTGGAAGACCTTTTAATTCGTCTTTAAATTTTCCTGGAACCATTTTATTTGATTCACTGTATAATGCATGGTTTGTGGGGTAATTTGAGAAATCAAAGTAGTCTGAATTAAATTTCTGATATATGTTATCTGTCTGAATATCGACGCAGAAACATTTCAGTTTTCAGTATCTGTAAATAACAATTCTGCATTAAATTTTGGTTTCAGAAAATTGTAGAAATATTTAGAAATGTGTAATTTACTCAACTCCAAAATCGTTACACCAATGTAATATGGTTTATCTAATATAATATTTTTCTTTTTCATATGGAGAATTACGAAATTTTCTGCACGTTTAACACAAGAAACGTACCTAGGATTTGCAATTAATTTTTTAAGCTTTTCTTCAGTATTCACAATGTGGCATTTTATTCTCTTTCTCTTATTTTCTAAACATTTGCAATATATAGCATTGTTCATCAGTCTGAAAAAGTCTTTTTCAAGATTATTTATGGCATTAATTCGTTTTGTTGTATTAAAATTTATGTAAGGTTTCAGCCATGGTTTTTGATCAAATTCCAAGATTCTATGCACCTGTTTCACCCTCAGTCCCAGTTCCACATAGAGTTTAAATAACCTATAGTGAATGACATAATTTTGCTTGTCGAACAGATTTGGAATCAAGAATGACACATTATTATTAGAAAGTTTCAATTTTTCAGGAGCCAGGGGGCAATTGTGTAAATCGTGTAAATGTGCCGGATATTCTAGATCAACTTCGAAGAAATAATCCTTTATGTTGTTGTCTGGAATATTAAACAGATCAATATCATTTACCCATTTGAAATTACCGGTTGGAAGAGGTTGAGACATTGCCTAGCCATATAAATTGTTTGCATCAAAGTACATGATATAGTTTTGTGGTTTACTTTTCTCATATGGATCTACTGAAGGATTGTTGGCCTGTGCAAACCTCTTAGACACTAAAGATATTCTTCCTCGCAGAGCTCTTTCTATGAAAAAATAAATATCACCTTTTATAAGTTCCAGCTCAATTTCTGCCATTTTTAAACAGGCAGCATAGGATAAGCCAGGAGAGTTAAAATAATGACAAGGATCGAATTGATAGTTATTCATACACGAATTTCTGTAGTTTTCAAATATATCTCCTAGCAGTAATACATCAGTGATCATGTATAGATCGTGATATTCCCCGAAGGTAGCAATAGAAAAGGCTTTCCACAAAATTTGAACTCTTTCGTATTGTTCATTGTTTTGGAAATTCTCTTTGGATGGAGGTGACGTTTGAAAAATCTGAGCACTCTGTGCAAGTACTCATATGGAAAACTTCCTTTGCTTTTCAAAAGTTCTTTCTGTGAGTCATTCAGATTATGTTGTCCACAGTATTGACTTAGGATGTAGAAATTTTCCACATTTTTCGACAGTGAATCCAGTGAAGAGCTGAGGAACATGAATGAATCAATAAATTTAATTTGACCGAATTTAATGCATATATATTTTTCTGTAGTTTGTGGAATACAAGAAATTTTCTTCTTATCTGTAAATTTCCACAAATCTTTTACTCTAAAGTGACCATCAAATTCTTCGAGATTATGAAACAACACTGGTATTTCAAGTGAGAATTTGTATTGAAGATTACATTTGTTGTGAACAGCACCTCTGTATTTTCCAGTTAAATGATCGTGGTCCCTTACTCTATCAGTTCCTAAAATTTTCCTACAAATATTACAATATTTTGCTCCAGTAAAAATTTGGCAATCAAAATCAGTCATCTTAACATTTATTTTCTTCAAATCATTGATCAAAGTTTCGGCTTCGATCATTTCATTCAAAAATTGTTCTGTTACATATTTTCCTCTGTACGTTCTGGTTTTGATCAGTTTACCTTCCCGTCCAACTATAATATATGCAAATCCTGACGGCACTAAATACTTAGATCGCACTCTACATGGATCAATCTCAATTGTTCTATATTTCGAAAAGCATTCGAAGTCTGCATAAATCACATATGGATGTTTCAAACCGTTTTTAATTGTATGGAATTTCGTTCTATTCGCTTCGGGAAACTTGATAGTTTGAAAAGTGTTTGATTTACAATTATCTACGTGATTCTTTAATAAATAGTCGCGAGTGAAATTATGAGACAGTATGGGAAGGGATAGGATTTACCATTATGTCTTGAAAGGTATGCTGTAACCCTACTAATATTTTTAGTCCAACAATAGTGAGAATTACTGCCGTCTTTTAAAAGTAAAATTTGTATGGGTTCTTTAACAGGATTCTGTGAAATATATAACGTATGCAAACCATCTTTCTTAGAATTGGAAACATTTATAGAAAGATTATTTAAAACCTCGAATTTCGGGATTTGATCGAGGGTTACTGGATAAGTCAATGAAGATGTGTCTAAGACGTTTTAAAATATTTTATATTTTTCCACACATTGCGGATCGTCTTTAGCAGGATGTAGAGCTGATAATTTTGACCACAAGAAACATTTGTTTTCGTCGTTTTTAACATTCACTATTCCTTTTGTAGATTTCAAATGTTGTGGTAAATTTACGAAAGCAGATGCTCCAACTGAGACATTTGAATTTCCATAGAAATTATTTTGTCAAACACCCATCCACTTCCCTTTTGTATAAAATTTTCAAAGTCGTTATCAATTTTCTCATAAGCATTTTTTAGTAATTCATTGAGATAGCTAGGCAAACTGATTATTTCGTTACATGTCGAAAAATGTGCACGTATTTTTTTCTATCCTACAGGATCCGTTTGCTTTTTAAATTTTATTTGTAATATGAATCTAACTTTTAGAGGCTGACTGAGTTTCTTGCGAATTATTTGTTTCCATTTATTGTTATTTTTCTCCAGAAAACTTTTTATGTCTTCTCTGACATTTATGTTATCAATTGTATATGTGCAAAACGTTTTCCGAAAAGCACTACTTTCATTTATATGATATTGATTCAGATGATGATTCTAATTGTCTTTTCTGTTAAAGCTGGAATTGCAAAATTCGCATTTTTCAAATGTGCGAGAAGTGCATGCAGTTTTCACATGACGGTTCTTATTGGATTTGTGAATAAATACCCCACATTTGGTACATTGAATAGTTGCGCTCATCTGTGAGTTAGCAGTTATACCCTCTTTATTATATATATAGAAGGTAAAAATCATGGTTCAATAAAGCAAAAAATTAAAATTTTTCATTAAGCGAAAAATTAAGCGAATTAATTAAATTATTGAAATTAATTAATTTCACTAGTGAAACATTGAAAATTTTCTCTTAAGGAGAGACCCCAGCTTGAGCGCTCTGAAAATAGTCAAACTTTGAGAATTATTTTGGGTACAATAAACAGTGCAAAGAATTTTTCTTTAAGTAAAAATATTGTAACGATCGTTCTGTTGCTCTCCCTTGGTTGACCTCAGCGGGAAAGACGCGCACTCCTGGTAGAGTGCACCGGACATCGCAAGAATATCTGAGAACAAAATTATTAACAGTTTTACAAACTTTGAGACATTGGCTATAGCGTAGTGTAGGAGTTTTTTCAAAATTCGAAAAATGACAAAATAACGGCATTTTGAAAAAACAAAGTGAGTAAAAAAATGGCAGCAAATTGCTCGCTAAAAATCGAATAATTAAAATATCAAAAAATCCTACGTTAGCTTTTAGATAATTCGTTCCTACGCATTTAAAAAAAAATATGTAAATCGGATGAATGGTTCCCAAGATCCGCACTCTACCAGTTCAAAAAATGTTGTTTCGAGAAAAACACGTTTAAAGATTTAGATGCCTTTTTTACTGGGATTGACACGACCTCGTATTTGTCGCTGTAACTTCGAAAGGAGTTCGAATTTTGAAAAACTGTTTCAAGACCATATTCTACACTTCATAAACTTCCGAAAAATGCAAAAAAAAAAATTGATTTTTATTAAACCGTCAGGGCGGGGTCCCCCCCTTAAATTTTTAATTTAAGGGATGCGGGGTCCCCCCCTTAAATTAAAAATTTTGAACAAACCTTAGTATTTAAAACTATTTAATCCCGTTCAAAAAGAAGATTTGCTATAACTCTTCCCAACTTATCATTTCATTCATCAGTTCTCAGCTGTGTTTAGATAACATCTTGGCGTCTGGTCTCGTGTCCTCGCACTTCGACCTAATTACGAAACTGAAGGTCTGCTACATTGAGTTCCAAATTCCAGTTGTTCTGACGTGTGCGGTCAGTGATATATTTTTAACGTAAGTGTTTCAATTATTCTTTCTTTAGGAAAGTTTTTTTTAACCTTCTAATTGAATCTGATGAAATGTTTTTAAGATAAAATTTCAATTAATCCGTTCAAATGTGGTTGAAGATCCTAAAAATTCTGATCTTAATTTCTGATTTTAATTTTAACGATCATTTTCACTTCACGAGATATTCTTTTAAAATTTCAATAGTGAATGCTGGACTTTGTTGGATCGCTTGGTCGCCCACGGCAACGGGCGACCAGCGATTCAATTAAGCAAGTTTGAAAAAACATCAAAAATAACTACTTACTCTTCAGGAGGGGAAAGTCAAAGTGACTTGGAATCGCTTCAGACTCTTCTTAAATAAGATATTACTTGAACTTTAAAATTATTACTTGAACATTGATTAGATGAAAATTTTAAAATTCTCTTATGATAAGAAATTTATTCAGTTTTGGTTTTAAATTTCGGTTGAGTATTTAATAAAGATTTCAAGCGATTCAAATAAGCAACTTTGAAAAAACATACAAAAATAACTACTTACTCTTCAGGAGGGGAAAGTCAAAGCGACTTGGAATCGCTTGAGACCTTCTTAAATACTCCACAGAACCAAAAGTGAATCTTGATCTTTGGTTGTGGATAAAAATTATTACTTGGACTTTGCTACTGAATCTTAAACTTTGGTTTTGGATAAACATTTCGGTTTGATAGCAAAAATTATTACTTGGATTTTGCTATCAAACCGAAATTTTTTTTTATCCAAAACCAAAGTTCAAGATTCAGTTTTAGTTCTGTTGAGTATTTAAGAAGGTCTCAAGCGATTCCAAGTCACTTTGACTTTCCCCTCCGGTATAGAGTCCAAATCTAAGGTAAGTACGATTTAAATAGATTTAATTGTAAAACTGGAATGGGAATTATTACGTGGACTTTAGTTGGATAAAAGTTTTATTATTCTTATAGAAAATTATTACTTGAACTTTGATTAGATAAACATTTTAATATTCTTCTATGATAAGAAATTTATCCAGTTTTGGTTTTTAAATTTCGGTTGCGTATTTAAGAAAGGTCTCAAACGATTCGAAGTCAGTTTGAGTTCCCCCTTCGGTAGAGAGTCCCAATCTAAGGTAAGTACGATTTAAATACATTTAATTGTAAAGCTTTAATTGTAAAGCTGGAAAACGGGAATTATTACGTGGACTTTAGTTAGATAAAGTTTTAATATTCTTGTAGCAAAATTATTACTTGAACATTGATTACATTAAAATTCTAATATTCTTCTATGTTAAATTATCATACACTTCAAACAGTTTCGGTTTAAAAACATAATTATTACTTTGGACTTTTATTAGATAAATGTTTTAATATTATTGTAGCAAAATTATTGCTTGAACGTTGCTTAGATAAAAGTTTTTAATATTCTTGTAGCAAAATAATTACTTTGGACTTTGATTAAAAATTTTAATTTTTTTTCTATGATAAGAAATTTATTCACTTTTGGATAAAACTTTTAATATTCTTCTTTGATAACAGAATTAATACTTTGGACTTTGCTTAGAAAGTTTTGATTCTGCTGTATCCAGTGAAGTGTACGATAACTCAACAAAACACATCATTTTTCATCTCATATACACAACCTTCATTTCAACCTAATTTATTTAAACTAATTCACAATTCCTCATCTTTAAAAAAAACTTAAATTAGTTTTCCACATGCTAAAAATCACCCCGGTTTTTTTCTAATTTTCCCACATATTTTCACAAAAACGACAAGAAACATACTTTTTCCTTCATCCCCCATAACTTTTCCCATGGATTTTCATAGAATTCTCGAGCCCCTTTTACTGTGCCAGGACTCTCATTTATGCTACTACTTTGCTTCCTTCCAGATAATTCATTTATCATATTTCAGTGCTATTTTACACTGCCATATTTGTATAAGTAAACTTGTGATGTAATAAATTGTCTTTCTTTGATTAATTTTAACAGTAAATTTCAATATATTATTTTAAAATAATTATTTAAATCAGTACTAAATGATTTAATTTTCCGTAATTTGTATATTTTTTAATAGATTGTATTGGTGCATCCGTCATTCAAGGTTTCATTTTATTTTGTTTCCATTTTAATTGTATAGTGTATTTTGATTTTTCAGTTAATATTTGAAATTGTAATAAAAACTTTTCGAACGCTTTATTGACATTTTTTTCCCATTTCAATCCCATTCCAATCTTTGTCTCTCAACAATTCTCTTAGATTTGTAATATTTGTCTTCCGTACTTCTTTTAAAATTTCTATTGTTTTGTTCATTTCAGACTGTATGTTTAAACCTATGAAATAATGATCAGTAATATTCAGCTTAATAATATAAGTATTTACATTATTTACAGCGATAATTCTTATAAATATATGTTCAAGACATGTCTTTCATTCCTTCCTAGTAATCTCCTCATGACACTCTTTAAAACCATTAGATAGAATTAATTTAAAATATTCATGTCTAATACCATCATTGCCTCTTAAGTTAATATATTAGTATCTCCTAATAATATAGCATTTTTATTATTTGAAGTTTCTAGTTTATTTTCTAGTTCATTAATAAATTTTTCATAATGTATGAATGCAATCTATAAAATGCCATTAAAATAAATACTAAATTATTGAGTTTAAAATTTAATTTGCTACATATCAGCACTAACAAAATTTGAATTAATTTCATATACTGTAATTCGGTCTTTCAGAAAAATAATTAACCCTCCAGATATAATTTGACTTTGACATTTATGATATATTTTATAACCAAGTACCGTATATAACTGCAATTCATCATCAGTTATCCGAATTTCTATTAGGCCTATTATTTCAGGGGTAAAATTTACTAGGTTTAAATAGAGTAAAGTTGGTCAAATTTTTTTCTCATACTTCTTATATTACCCATTATTAATTGTAATCCGCCACCCCAATAATATAATCCTCTTTCATAAACGTTCTCTATTTTATGAACTTTATACCTATAATCTGAAATGTTAGTATTGAGATCGAAATGCGCCTCCGTATCTAAATTAAAATTTAATTAGTAATATTGTTAAAGTTCAATTAAGTGTAGTAATTTCTAGCATTAACTATTCAATATATCAAAATCATCAGCATTTCTAATCTCGATATTCTTATCTTTCATTTTGGCGAATATAAAGTTTGGAATATTTAAGTTATACATATTCGTATTCTTTTTATCTCGTTTCCAAAAAATAAAACGAGATAATAGTTTCGCCTTGTTGTCTGTCTGTTCTGTAGACATCGAACTTTTTTTGTTTACAGAGATAAATTAAAAATTATTTTTATGTTAGGTAGGTATTGATGAAATATTACAACATGCACTTTCCGAATCTCTCTAAAGCTGTAATTACCCCCTCTAGCTGTGGAAATCCCCGAAATTTCAAATAAATATTGCAACGATGTATTAATGATATAAATTTGAAATTTTGGTAATGGAATGTGAACAGTCATAAAGTTTCCATTGAAAACAATGAAAATGATAATTAGAAAACTCTTTTTCAGTTGCATTGGAACTAATAAAATATTATAATTTGCATTTTTCAAATACTTTGGTAGTTTCAATATTATCTTTATATATCACTAAATTTCGAAACGATTGATAGCAATAATTTACCCACTTTTCCTGAGAGAAGTGTGGGAAAAGAAACTTTTTAAATTTAAGAATTAAAAGACGAATACTTTTATGTTGCATAATTACTAATAAAATACTATTTGCATTTTTTCCATCAGTCGCTTGCTGAAATTAAAACTTGTAAGGAGAGAAAGAGTAGGTAAAGGAAAATTCATTCTGAAAAGGAGATTCTGACATGCGCCAGAGGCAATATGCGTTCTTCTAGTTCTCTCCGTATTTCTTCAGTTTATAAAGTAATTGCTTGTTACCTTGCGTTAAATGTTCATTTATAAACACTCTGCTATCTGGTAGGGATCATTGACAGCAGCGTTTCCTTAGCATTTAAAACCTTCTTTGCCTTCTAAAAATTTACTTAATTTTCTTTCATTGTTCGGGAAATTAACTTTATCATAACTGGTTTAATCTTTTGTTTATTCCTAGTGGGCTCTGTGTGTAAAGCTTGTATATCAAAATGCTTTTTTGCAACTTGTAGTGTCTCAGCAATAGAGGCTATTACTTCAAAAACATTTTCGTTGGGTGTTTCTGGTATCCCTACTATTTCCTGGTTAGCATTCCTACTATACTGTTTCAAATCATTTACTTTCCATTCAAATTCCTTATTTTCAGCTGAAAGCTTTTCATTCTGATGTCGCATTTCCTTCTTTGTTTATCATTTCAGTCATAGTTTTCAAATAGTCATCTAATTTTCTGAACAATATATAGTACATATTTTATACTCAGCTAATTCTCCTAATAACTTATTTTTAGACTTTTCATTCATTTCTCTCATGTCTTTCCTAAGTTTATTCATCTGTTCACTAAAAATTTCGCTAACATGCTTAATTACTACCGTAGTCAATACTTTTTTGCTCAGAGTTTAGTAATATATCTATAGGAGATTCATTAATATCATATAGTTCAGTCTCACCTTTTTTTTTTTGCGCCACACTTGTTTTACATTTATTACTTTTCCATGTATTCTTATTTTCAATGTAAATTTTTCTGAAGATCATTTCTTTCATACCACGAAATAAAAATGGGATCGTAATCCACACTTGCCTGTGCATTGCAATGTTTCCAAAGCATCAATAATTTCTTTTTTGCATTAAACACAAGAGTTGCATAGTCCTGATAATCTGTACACATTGTAATATAAAGAATCAGAAGATAGCAGTTACTACTTCTTACAGCCTCAGTGCTAAACAATTGATGATGCAGCAAGAGACACTTCGCGTGAAGGAACAGATGGTATTTTCTACCGTCTCTCGAGCAGTTCACCCTATCCAAAGAGCTGCGTAGTAAAATAGCAGCTTTTCTTCTTTTTATCAACTTCTAAGTTTCAATTAAAGTAGAATTAACACCTTTTACTTCACACAGAAACATATGACTTAACTCATTGTATTTTCCAATCCGTCATGCAAAGATCCAACATATTCGAAGGAATACTTTACACAATGCACAGAAAAAATGAATAAAAGATAAAGACAATTCGAAATGACACCCCATGCTATTAGCACTGTTGCCACTCTCTACATATTATCTATTTATCTCCACTACAGCCTCATCCTGGCCCTCAGTCAGGAAAAAACGCCGATGGGCCTGGAATGTCGCCTTCTGTCGGATGGACATAAAACCGCGGCTCCGTGTGCAGGTGATCCACGCCCTGTTCAGGTTGGAATTTAAGAAAGTTTATTAAGAGGATACGATTTGTCTCGTAACAGCTCTCCAGTGAATCCCCTTACCCCCAACCCTTGGGGTGTTTGCTACTTAGCCATTTATTCCAATGTGTGAAAAAAAGGTAAAACAACCGAACATACCCTTCCCCCTTTTCTTTATCGTGCTCACTCACTCATTCATAATCAGCTATATATTACATGGAGAGGTTTTTGAAATAAAATTTAATGTAAGAAATGCAATTGGCATGTCCATGGAGTTAAGCTACGATTTCAGTGAAAAGAAATGTTGTGCTTCCATCCATTGGTGGATCTAAAAAACATTTCGCTTGGCATTTCTACATATCAGACTAGAATTGTTGAATAACTTCGCTAAAGCTATGAAATAAAGATAAATTACAATACCTGAAACAAAATGTTTTAGAATTACTGAGAACGAAATAAAAGAGGGCAATTTTGTTGGTTCTGGAAAGTTGAATTACAAAGTTAGTCCTCAGGTGGAGTCCAGAATGATGCCTACAGAGCAGTTTGAAAAACCATTGAATAGGTTCTCTAGAATGTTTTAGATCACAAGAAATTAGTACATTCTTAACAATTTTTTACGTTTCTCGAAATGAAGTTTACGGAGTTCTAAGATGCAACGTTTCTTCTAAAATAGAAATTTTACCTACGAGTTTCCACCTAATCTCGGAGATGTCACTGATGAAAGTGAAAGAGGTTTCGGAGAAAATTGTACGATTGGAAGGGGGGGAAATATACCGAAGCAAATAGATTCCAAATACGACAGCTAACTATTGCTAGAGACTTACCAGAGAGGCTCCAGCTCATATACAAGCTCAATATAAGAGGGGGAAAATTTTAGTTACATGAAAAAACTTAAGGATGTTGTACATCAAGTATGCATTGTTTCAATAGAATTGAATGAAAGGAAAAATGCAATTATCTCAAAAACGAAGGACTCCTATATAAGCTTCGTACACAGCGCAAAAACTTGTAAAAAACACATGAGGTCCGAGGTAAAAAAAAATATTGTACAGTGTTATCAATCAATTTATTGTTGCAGGTTGTAAACAATTAATTATCAATTAATCTCTGTTCCGGCATTAAAAGCAATTATTAACTTAATGTGTTTGTGCTTTGCAAAAAATTAAGTATCAATAAATGTGTCGTTGATGGTTACAAATAATTATGAATCAATATGCTTATTCCTCGCAACTGATGGATGGAAACAGAGCATTATTTTAATCCATCAGTATTATTATTCTGAGATAAGATAGAAAAAAATATATCAATTGAAGTTCAGAAAACTAAATCTGTCGATGGGAAAGAGGACGTGTTTGGCTAGGAAAGGCAGCCCGTATCCGTTGGATGGGGCTTTGAGCCGTGGTCCATATGCAGGGAAGCCATACCCTCTGTATGTTAAAGAACAACCTGGATGGCCTTGGAGGAGGCTTCCACCTATCTGCTAATACCTGTCCAGTCCCTGCCCATAACCTTTTCTGAACTCTTGGGGTGATCTGGCCATTTAGCCCATTATGTAATGAAACGATCCAAGCAACAATCAAGCAAATTGAAATCTATTTTTGCATGAATGTGTCCCAATCTAAGCAAAGAAAAAAATGTTTTTGCTATGTAACTCAATCTAGGCAAAGAAAAAAATATTTTTGCTATGTAACTCAATCTAGGCAAAGAAAAAATGTTTTTGCTATGTAACTCAATCTAGGCAAAGAATGTTGATTATTTGGATTTTGTCTTCATCACAGATTTTCTTTATCGAGGTTGACCCTGACTTATCAATCCTCTTATGGAAATGGAAGCTGGAGAAATGCTAAATCTCGATCTTTGATTTTATTCGATCATTCCTATTCCGTTCTCTGAATTATGAAGGGAGAATTAATTTGATAAGTGTCGCATATCCAGTGGGCTATATAAACTCGAAAGGTATCGAAAGACGTAATACAAATCTGAATGTATAATACACAAACCAGAGGTGAATGTAAAATATAGAAACTAGAGATTAATGACAGCATACAAACTACAGATGAATGCATAATATACAAACAGTACAGTATACAAACTAGAGATGGATGTATAATATACAAACTATAGATGAATGTATAATATACAAAATAAAAATGAATGTAAAATATATAGAGATGAATGTAAAATATACAGAGATGAATGTATAATATACAAACTATAGATGAATGTATATTATACAAAATAAAGTTGAATGTAAAATATACAGAGATGAATGTATAATATACAAACTATATATTCAATTTGCATATTATACATACTGTGGCAATTGTGGGACAGTAATAACTGTGGGGATGGGGTTGGCTCAGTCGTATAGCATGTAAACTACAGATGAATGTATAATATACAAACTAGAGATGAATGTATAATATTCAAATTTGAGATGAATGTACAATATACAAACTAGAGATGAATGTACAATTTACAAACTAGAGATGAATGTACAATATACGTAGCAGGGATGGATATATAACAGGGATGGGTAAGTTCTTCATAATATTTTTCATGCATTTTTGAACGTTCAAGAGCCACAGAAAATATTTTAAAATTGTATTTATAAATAATAAATAATACAACTATATAGTAGTCCTACTCACCAAAGCAGAATATGTTTAATCTCTGCTTGTTGAAGACTTTGATTGAGTCTTCATTTTTAAAGTTAATAATTTAAAATCTGGCAGTCGGATGTCAAAGCAGTTCTAAGAAGCTCAGTGAGGATAGCACGATGCTTTGACTTGACAAATTTCATTACAGAGAAGAGAGATTCACAGCAGTAAGTGGTCCCAAAAACAGAGAGTAGTCGGAAGCCAGTTTTCTGAAGATTGGGATAGTTTGCTTCTGGGATTTGTTTACAAAAGTCAATTATTAGTTATGTTCCGCTATCGCCGCAAACTCGTAACTTTTGCACACTGCATGAAGAGTGATGACGCAGAGTCCAATTGCATCACGCGTACTTGTTTAAAACAAGTTTTGGTTATGTTTTTATTTTCTTCTTAATCTATTGAAAACGGCAATTTCAATGGTGTACTTCTGAATTTTATACTTCTCGGGTCTACGTGAAGCCTACCGTTTCCTCTCCCGAATGTCAAAAGGTTAATATAAAATTTTCGGAAAATTGGCGATGAAACCCAATATTTTCTCGGGAGTCGCATGCGGCTAGAGAGCCGCAGTTTGCCCACTTTTGATATACAATAGAAATGAATGTATAGTATACAAACTGGAGATGAAGTATAAATATACAAACTAGAAATGAATGTATAATATATAAACTAGAGATCGAGCTCAAATTTCATAGCCCATGTCCGACTTCGATAATTAGTGAACATGACCCGTTCCTATTCGAGTTTAAACTTATAAAGCATTTTAGTCGTTTGTGATATTTCAATTTCTATAAATATGAATCACTCAGTGATTTATGAAGACTATTCCTTGAAAAATGGACGAAAGGCTAAGATGTGAAAAGCAAGCCGCATAATTTAGAGTTAATAATTTTCTGAAAAAAAAAATCTGACGCCCTGAAAAATCAACATACAGGAATACATGACTCTAAATTACTTTTTAACTCTTTGTTTTGAAGGCAATTGCAAAATTTAATATAATTATAATAATTTGAAAAAAAAAATTACAATGTTAGCGTTTGGACCGAATACTAGAAGAAAGTCATAGAAATTAAACCTTCTTATAAACTCTGAAAACAATTCAATAAAATAGAATATGCAGGCAAATATCAAAGGATGAAAAGTTCATAGTTTTTAATTCCTAAAGACTGATTAAAAGGTTGAAACTATAACCAAAACGAATTATGCTTTTTCAAGTTTTTTTTTCAATATCAAAAAAAAATTAGAAGTTCAAACAGCTACTGAGCTCTAGCCAGTCTGAGCCCGAAGTCGTTTGTGCTATTTTGAGCACGACAAAGCCTAAGCCGGGATTCATCAGTAATACAAACAAACGGAATTGTAATGCAAATTCCATTTGTTCACTCCGCAATAGCTCTCGAACGATTATCTCGAGCTTTGTTGTTTGCTTTTTTTCATTTTAGATTCCTTACATAAGAGTACGCCTCTTGTTTCAAGACGAATCTGATCTGTAATTTAAAGAAAAGTAGTAAGCCACAAACCAACAACCAAAATGAGATATTGCTTTAATTTTTAATCCTGAACCAGTAAAGATATGTAAAAGCAGTTTCCAATGTCTGGAACATTTCTTTTTTTATTCTTTACAATACATTTGAGTTTTCTAATCAAATACGAGACTTAGGGACAGAGTCGAAAGAATATTCCAACTAGACGTACGCCATCAGTTTTATTAATTACTGCCATTTGAATGATTAGGTAATAATTGTGGGGATGGGTTGGCTCAGTCGATATCACGCAAGGCTCGTAATCTGCAGTTCCCAGGTTCGATTCCTCCTGTACCAGTGTTTAAGATCTATCTCCACTAAATCCTCGGAAGAAAGTGGACACCGATTTTTTGAAAAAATTCGTCGGATGGGTTATGCTCTTTTACCTTGAGCGATACTATTTTGCAAACAGTGAGCTAAATGGCAGAGTCACACAGACCCTGAGAGCTCAGAGAAGGCTGGAGGAAGGGAACTCACTTGACAGCTGTTAGGAGACAGATGGTAGCCTCTCGTCAAAGACATTGAGCTTGTTCTTTAACGTGCACAGGGTATGGCTTTCCCGCACACGGTGTAATGGCTTAACGTCCCATCCGATGGAAGAGTCCCCAAAGGTTCAGAATTGGGTAGGGAAATGGACCAATAGGACAGCTATTACGAGACAGCCTTCCATAAAAGCCATCCAGAGTGTTATTTAGCGTGCACTGGGCATAACTCTCCTGTACACGGTACCACGGTTTAACGTCCCATCCAACGGAGGGATGTTTCTCCCCCAAAAGAGGCCTCTTTTTCACATGTGACAGGATGGGTGATAGCGGATATAAAGCTTCACATTGGCACTCTCGAACTCGGGAACATCAGAGCCTGGCGCACTTCAACTGAGCTTATTCATATCCTTTGTGATAAAGAGGAGCGGTTAATTGCTTAAAAATATCAACATTATTCGATCCGTTGCTCCAGGTAGAAGAGACTACATTATGAATTCAGGAGAATGGTGGTTTTCACTGAAAGGTTTCAACTGAAGGGTTCCAGTTGCCCTTCACGGCTCATTTGTGAAAAAAGAAAAGATGCAGCCTAATAATAAAGTAACCCAACTTGGTGCACCAAAACATTCAAGTAATTTCAGAAACTTTTTTATGCCAAAAACACGTGTTTTGTCGTTCGAAAATGTTATTTTCTTTTCCTTAATCGTGTTCATTGTGAATGTTTAGGTGTGCTTTGCTGCCGGGCTCGACCGCAGCGACGTCGCAATAAAGTCATTGCTTGTTTCTCGAAGCGACAAGTTGCGCAACAAACACGACCTACGTACAGTCGGGATGCCGTTTACATAAATAATGAACATACAGCAAACGAGGGCGGAATTTCTGTTGACAACTCCAGCGAACGGAATCACGACACCAGATCATTCTCTCGGCGCACAAATCCGAAATAGTTTTACAACTCCTCTCTAATGGTAAGCCATCAGAATCTGAAGGGCGCGTTGTTTCTTTCTGCACAATTACAACCTGAACTCCCAGCGCAGTCGCCTGAGCCTGCAGAAGCGAGCCGCGTCCGGCTTCATTAGCTGAAGGACCCGGTGCCAGCGGCTCATCATCATGCGGTGACGTCAGATCCAGCGCCGTGCGTGATTATCGTAAGAGGTTGCAAAATGTCAAGTGGCTTTGAACTTGAACCGTCTGGAGGATCAGAGTATCGGTGTTTTAACTTCTGAGCGTATTGCATTATAACCGAACTGAGCCTGCGCCGTGCATCCATTCGCTTGACTTGCCTTTGGGAGTTTTTGAATATTTCTCAGATTGTAAATGCTGTTGTTGTATTCCTTTCTTAGATGCATTGTAAGAGAATTCGTCTCCAGATGTTGTGAATTTATCAAATTTATTATTAACATCTGAAGAAGTTCAAAGGGGTCAAAATTGTTAATTGAAAGCACCGGTTTAGTTGAGGTTGAAACGATAATTATATTAGATAAAAGACATCTCTCTTTGAAGTTTCTGCAGATGAGGCATGAGAAATCAAAGATACATTTCATAACATCAAATCTAGATGTTTCGTTAATTATGAATTTCTTAATGGAATGAGTATGAAGCAGTTCTGATGGAAATAAAGAAATGGGGATAATAGTAAGTTCAGAATGACTAAACTAACTCTATTCTTGATTACTGAAATATTTTGCTAATGTAATGAAATCGTTTATAGTGAAAGATGTGCTAACGGTATATCTATATGGTACAGAAGCATATTTATCATCAAAAGTAGATAACAAAGCAAAAATGGAGAACCTTTAATGAAAATGTAATTTTTAATGTGGTCCTTCATTAAAAATGTACCGTTATTCTTATTTATTAAGATTCGCGATAAATTTAACCCTCTATTGTTCAATAATTTTCGTGTTTTTTTACTACAAGATAGTTTTAATGTATATTTTTAATTTAAATTCTAATTATTTTACTACAAGATTATATTAACTTTGAAGTTTCTATTTTTCGCAGATGAACAAATAAGAAAAAAAAAAGGGCAGAAACTCGACTGTTACTTCAAAGTCTCATTTGAGGAATAGAGGGTTACGAAAAAGGGGGAAATCGGAAAAATTGAACAAAAGAAATTTAAAATAAAATCTGGATTTCGAACCATTGATTTATATGAAACCCACTGATTCGTGGCCTTCTCGGAGAGTCTCCGTGGAAAATTTTGAAAAATGCAAAAAAATGGCTATTTGTTTTCGAAAATGAACTTTGCAAACGAAATTGGTGTGGAAACCTTGAAATATGTTACATATATGTGATTTTATTACACTGGTGACCAAAAGTTAAGAATAGTTGACAAAATTGATGAAAAATATGAGACAATAGAATGAAATAGACGCTATAGTGCAGATGGAATATGAAAGGAAGAAACAAATGTACGATAAAAAAAAATTTGGTTGAATTTATATCATTACAGGCTTGCAGTTCTCTTATACAAATTATATGTAGCACATAATATTACATCATTACACCAACATTTGCATGAGCCGCCTTCATCTGCACTTAACTTTTTTTGCTGTTTTCGTCGATTGTTTGTTCAATACAGTTCATTTTATCAACTATTGCGTAACTTATGAACACTAGTGTAATTCTGATTTTTGCATTCAAACCATTTTTTAGCTTTTTTCTATTTACTCGTAATACAATTTCATTTAATATTATAGACACGAGCTTTTCCACAATAGTTCAATGCATTAAATTTTAACTAAATTCAATAAGATTCAAATTAATAACTCTTTTTCTCAATTATGTTTATTTTTGAAAAGGCCACACCCAAAGCGATATATTATATGAAATAGTTGTAAGCTGCCTCACAGACGGTCTCTTTTGATGTTATACACACTTTTTTTGCCAAAAAAAAAAAGCGTACCCAAAATTTTCCAATCGGTGGGAGGATGAGGGCTCTATGTTTGACAAGATCCTGACTGATGGAAATGCTAAATTGTAAATGCAGGAAAGAATTTTCTACTTGTTTTCTCGAAAAGGAACTGAAACGATACGGTGGCTAAGAATACTGTTCCAATAGGCGTATTATTTTTGTGTTGTGTTAATTTTGAAGCAGTGGCCAGAAACTTGGTCTAAGTGGAGCATATCCTTGTATGAGATGGGTTATTTAACCTCTGAGCGGCACTTTTTTACGTACAATGGGCTAAATGGCCAGGTTGCAACGAACTCTAGGGCTCAGATAAATTTGTGGAGAGAGGACCTACTGGGCAGCTGTTAGGAGACAGATGTAGCCTCCCGTCAAGGCCATACACTGTGTTCTTTAATGGTCCAACGTCCCATCGGACGAACGACGGCCTTTCCAAGCCCATTGGTGTCTCCTACTGACCGAGGAGAGCACGAGGAGTTTTGCGGAGATAAATCTCAACTCTGGCTCGAACCGGGGAACTGCAGATTATGTGTCTGGCTCGCTACCCACTGAACCACCTGGCCTCATCCTTTTATGAGAAGACTTGTATAAGCTAGAAGAGAAAACAAAACATCAAAGTGTTGCATCATAAAAACCAATAATGCAGTTTTCCAGCAATATGCTAATGGTGAGAAAATCAAAAACTGGGCGAAATGCTGCGATGATTTAAAAACAATTTTGCATGCTGGTTTAGGAGTCTCATTAGCATATTGTCAGCATTGTCGGGAAAAAAAATAAGCCTTTCTCTCTTCTTTACTGCATATCAAGCATATCGACATTTGATTTGAAATTATGTAGTATACCTGCTACAGATTGCTGGTGTAATTTGACCTGCACTTTTTTCATGTTTTTTGATCGCAATGTCCAGATCGTTTTATTCAATGCTGCCATTAAAAAAAATTTATTTTTTTCGTAGTACAATGTTTGAACTGTGAAAACTTCGATTTCAAAAAAATTTCCATAAATTTTCAGATAACGAAATCTTTAAAAGCGCTGTATGTGGATTTAAAATATCATATGTAGTTTCACTTTAGTGTCAACCAAAAATGCATTCACAGAGATTGTGAAGAGTAGCGATCGGTTTCAAAGCACTATGAGTGAATAAGCTCATAGAACGTAACCGCAAGTACATTATGCTGAAAATGGTAAGTAATACTGAGGAGAATTGGTGAACTATTGTTTAACAAACAAAGATGTTTACGTATGAGTCACTTGTCAATATAAATTCCAAAATTAGTATAACGGGTTAAATCAGTAAATTTATTTTTAGGCTGAGGTTAAAATTAACAATCAAGTTTTCTTTTAGGCAGGAATTAAGTTATAAACAAGTCTACTTTTGACGACCTCTCAATTATAATCAAGAAGATGGGATCTCTCTCGTCAGATGGAACGCATGCGCAGTAGACAGCCAATTGCAGAGAAGTATCGTGGGTTACATCATTCTTAATGATCTGTATTGTGTCCAAATTTGTTGAAAAAATTTCACTTAGAGGCCAAAAGTCATGGGAATAGCAGTTAAAGTAGAACTAATGCGCTGTATTCGTAACTGATGCCTTGGACGTCAACTGCAGAATGGCGCTGCAGTAGCCTACAAACCCAATATTCATTTTTAGGTAGTTGTTAATTCAGCATGCTGTCAGTTGTCTGACTTCGAACGTGGCTTGATCGTCGATGCCAGAAGGATGGGTCATGCAATATCGAAGATCATGCAGGAATACGGTTTTCCCAGGTCTATGGTGTCAAGAATTTATCGTCAGTATTCTATTGATGGCATTTCCACACACGTAAACCACACACGTTCCCACATGCAATTGACGAACGGAACTCGCATCGGCTGTCACGAATGATAACGACCAACAGACGGGCTACAGTCATGAAATCATTGCCAATTTGAATGCGGGACAAACATAAAATGTTTCTGAAAGGACTGTCCGTCGCCATCTGCATTTCATCGGATTTGGTAGACGAAGATCCCCACGTGTCCCATTGCTTACACGTCGTCACACAGCTCAGCATACTGTAATGGGCCTCGAAATTCGACAGTAGAAAAGTTGCGTCGGGTAGCATGGTCCGATGAATTAAGGGTCCAGTTGTTTCACGCTGATGGGCGCGTTAGAATGTGTCGTAGACCCCGTAAAGCTATTTGTTAGAAAAAATTTGTTAGACCCTTCCTGTCTGCAAGGTACTGTTCAGGCTGGAGGCGGCTCTGTGATAGTGTGGGGCATGTTCACATGGTCTACATTGGGTTTCTCGTCGGTTTGAAGCAATCGCTGACAGGTGTGAGATACGTGGACATTCTTGCAGATCACCTGCACCCCTTCATGACTCTCGAGCATCCTGGTGGTGAAGGGGTATTCCAACAAGATAATGCAACATGTCACCAGTCTTTGGTTGCTAGGAGGTGGATCAAGGAACACTCCACGGACTTTACACCATGAATTGGCCCCACGATCCCCAGATATCAACCCCTTGGAGCAACTGTGGGACACAATGGAAACAAGCTTACGATCCATGAATCCAGCACAATCCAATGCAACACAATTATGTTCTACACTGCAGGATATGTGAGTTGCCATCCCTGCAGAATGGTACCGGCAACTCGTTGACCCCATGCCTCGACGTGTGGCTGCACCATTGAGGGCTCGAGGAGGACCAACCCGTTATTAGACACGTATCCCCTGACTTTTGCCCTCTCAGTGTATAAGAAGCCATGAAAATGATTATTTTTATAAGCGAACTTTTCTGATGGAAGTGATATTTCTAACAAACTGGTTACAAATTTCGCTGTTGCGTGAGATGCTTCAGTGGGTTCTAGAACTAGAAATAATGTTGGACTCAAAATAGCACAGACAACTTCGGTCTCGGGTTGTGAATAATTTTAATTTCAAGTATTTCTTTTCAATTGTGAAAAAAATGTGAAAATCATCATATTAATAATAGACGTAATTCTGGGGTGACGCAAACGTGTGACGTCATTGGTGGCAGAAATTATCGGTTTTCTTGTGGTTCCGTTGATACCTGAGCGATTGGTCCCAAATTTGGTAGCGTGATCTCACTTAGTTTTAACCGTGTTGGGATAACAGATCGGGTTTTTAGCTGGGTGTGTCGGGGGTGATCCCTAGAAAGGTGTCCGAAATTTCTTAGGGCGCTGCCGTCGCTTACTTGTGAAAGGGGTTAAATGGTGGAAAGCTGTGAATAAACTTATCGATGGAAGAGTTATCATTGGACATACGTTTCGTATCAAACCTTTGGCGTAGGTTTAACTAGTCTAAAATAATTTTTGATTTAAATCCAAGATTTTAACCAGTCCTTAGTAATTAAACAAAATTAGTTATAAAAACATGCGGCATTTGATTTTCTGTACCGGTTCTCTGTCTGTAATAAATGAATGGCTATTAGCCATTATAATGATGTTACCAACGAACTTTCAGTTTCTACTAGTTTTGCGAATATTTTTCGTTGAAATAGCATTGACATTTTAATTTTGTCACAAAACGATTATAATTAATAATATAAAAGCAAAATGAATGATTAGCGACATACATTTCTAAATACGTATATATTTCATGATGTGTCAGAAAAATGCTTTTCCGAAATTGGGCTAAAGGCCCAAAATCCCTGATCGCATACGATGGAAATATTCTGCAGGTAACAGATGACAAAGTTTACGATTAGAGCGGCATCAGCCTTCTCCTTCAGTATAGATATTGGCGTTTGCCAGCTTTCCTCCAGTAGAAAGAAATCAAAACCTCTGCCACATATTGGATCTTGTGAAGGGTCAAATATCTGACCAGGCAATGTAATTCACCAGCATATATACACAGCTGATAGTATCCTGTCTAAGAGAACATTCTTACTGAAGACAAAAAAGTTGAAAATTTGTTGAAAAAATCTATTCCAGGTATTCCTATCTACTATTCCTAATATTTCCTATTTTGGAAAAATATCTGTCCACTGTTTTCAAGGATTTGGTGTGAGTATTTTTTTTTTCTTCCCATTGCACGAATTTACATGATTAACCTTTAGATACATTGTGACGTGGACTATATTATTAACCTATATTTCTGGGTGTGTATGTGTGTGGCTCTGTTCCAGTGAGATCATCTTTTGAACAGATTTAATCATCTTAGATTCTTATTTATCGGTTAATAGTGTCCGTTAGAGATACTAGTAAGTTTGACCTCAAACATTCGACCGAGACCCCGAAATTATTGTGTCCGGAATCCCTCGGGCTTACCCAATTTGATAATTACTGAGTCCTAGTCCACCCGAGCTCGGTTAGGGAAAATAAATATTCTCGATCACATTGTAAAACATATGTATATATATTGCCGGCAGAAACTAAAAATAGAATTTAATAGTTTCATAATAGAATGTTTTCAAAGTGTGGGGCGTGCCTAGATGGTCGGAGGCGCGAGAACTAAAAGAACTGAATTATCTGTTCTTCTATAATTATCTATTCTATTCTGTTCTTTATAGGTATAGACGAATTTAAGAAAGGTGGAGCGATGAAATCTTTATAAGATGAAGGTTAGAAAAAGGTTTAGAAACCACTGCCACGATGTGACTTTTCATGGAGCAGTAGTGCTCACAATAGTAAAACATAATCACATTAAGAGAAGTCTGAGTACTATTCTTATCTTTTCACAAACTGAATGCCTAAACGGATTTATGGACCTTGCTCGTGCAATTCTGTAATCAAACTTCTGAGAGCTGTTGTTCGAGACCAGATTTTCTTTGAGAAATATTTGATTTTCATACATGTGAATATTTGATGCCAATACTGCATTCAGTAATGTTGTTAGATATGATAATTTTAAGAGATCCCTATCTAGTTTCAACTGTTGCTTTTAGCAAGGACAAATTATTTGAAATTCTCTGACGCTGTGAAATTTTGTTTTTCTTAGCATTAGGCTGTAAGTAATCAAAATTCTGAGAATGACTGTGAAAGTTGAATTGCACAATTCTTTAGCTACTGAAAACCAAGATCTTTCAACTGTCACAAATTGGCAAATATAGCGGGTTTCACTTTCTAGTGTGATTCGTAATATAGTTTTCATGTTAAAAAAAAAGCCTACCATGCCACATCAATAACCTCAGGACAAGGTGTAATACTGTCGCAGCCAACCCTTGCACTGCCTTGGAGAGGGTGGACTTTGAGAGAAAAAGAAAAAAAGGCAAGGGGATAAATGCCTTGTGTTTCTCTGGGTCGGTAATCCACATAATACGGTGGCCGACTTCGTAGCTTCAATTCCAGTAAGTGGTAATACTTCTTACCATATGATATCGTAATATATATATGTAACGTTTATTTATAACAAATTATGGCGGTAAATGGGACAGTGACAAGACACGTGGCAATGCAGCTAAGACTCAATGGCTAAAAGCTTTCTTTATTTCTATAATCAAGCTGAAGAGGAGAAGACCAGAGAATAGGTGACTACCTTCTGTTCCATCGGTATAAGGTAGAGAAGAACCTCAGGTTCTCAACGTTAAACTGTGCCGTCTGGTCAAGAGGCATCGATAGCACTGGTTCCTTGACAGAATCTCGTGAATTTCCATTGGTCGTGGAGAGTCTGAAGCGCTTGATTCAGTGTAGCTAAGGCCTCAATGGCTAAATATATTCTTTTTCTTTTCATGAATTTCCATTGGTTGTGGTGAATCTGAAGCGCTTGAGGCATTTCTTTTTTCGTGAATTTTCATTTGTCGGGGAGATTCTGAAGCGCTTGAGTTAGTGCAGCTACGACCTCAATGGCAAAAGGGCTTTCTTTTTTCGTGAATTTCCATTGGTCGTGGAGAGTCTGAAGCGCTTGAGTCTTCAGTTAAGGCCACAACGGCTAAAAGCTTTCTGTTTTAAACTCTTTCTTTCTTGTCAAGAGGACAGCGGGAAATTCATCGAGCGATGTTTTGGATCAGTACCACTTTCTGGCCTTATTATAACATTTGCCTGATGCTCTTTGTGGCTAGCAAGAGCAAAGACTATAGACATCTATTCATGGGCAATGCGAATAGGAGAAAAGGGTTGAGTAGCGCTCAAGATCGGAGTCTCTGAGACACTGTTTCATTTTCAGTGAGAGTCCTAGTGTGTCATAAAACGTCCACGTCACTCTGCCGAGGGTGGCATGGGGACGTCAGAGGAAACACTTGACTCCTTTTCTACGAATTTCTTTGTTGGCTGATGTTTCGAGATTCTGATTCTTTTCAAGGAACATCGTAGCCTGAGGGACTTTCTTTCTGGGCACAGTGAGTGGAAATGAAAGGTAGAAACGAAGGACAGCTTGGGGGACAAGATGGCACGACTGAGGGCCAAATGTCAGGCTCATATTTTAAGCAAATATGGGTACGACAAAACTCAGGAGAAGTAAAATATGTTGTTGTGTCGGAATTCGAAAGAGTTAAATGAGTTAGTTGTTTTAAGCCTATTTTATCTTTAAGTTACGAGTGGGTGGAACTGACTTGTTTTACGTCTGTAGCCCATTTTTACACATAATTTGCTAAATGGCCTGGTCACAAGGACCCCGAGAGATCAGAGAAGGTTACGGTAGGGTATTCACTGGACAGCTGTTGGGAGACAGATGGTAGCCCCCCGTAAAAGCCATCCAGCGTGTTCTTTAAGGTACATAGGGTATGTCTCTCCCGCCTACGTAGCCAGGGCTTAACGTCCCATCTGGCCGACGGCGGCATTTCCAAGCCCATCGGGTTCCAGAGGGCAAGGGGGGGGGGAGGTTTTTCAGATATTAGAGTCGATGCAGACAAAACGTTTAAATTTACTTCAACTGCAAACAGTTGGTAAAGGGTAGGAAAACATTTTATTTACTGCCTTCTAATTTACTTAAAATTAACGAACATCCTACGATAGCTGAAAAAGAAACACCACAGCGGGAATCAGAGCCTTTTCTCATCCATTAAATTAATAAATCTGCCATTCTACTGTTTAAAAAACCCTATTTTTTTGTACAAGAATAATCTGTTTTTATTTAATAACCACCCATAATCTTGTCTATTATAATAATCAAGTTTTCAGCGAAAACGCTATTACTGTTTATTTTATGCTCATCAAGATGTCTGCGGGAGTCCTGATTATTTTCGTTGTAATGAGCGATAAAAAGGAACTTTCCATATCTGAACACCACTTTCTCTTGAGACAAAGTTGTACCTATAATATTAAATGAAAAAAAAATAATAATAGGTTCTGTAATGTAATTTTCTCTTTCAACTTCCTCTTAACGATATCAACATGAAATATATTTTTTCCACTTGTTAAGAGCTTTTTTTTATAAGCAGAGTAATTCCCATCTTGTCCTTTAGTACAAAAATTCTTTATCTTTAAAGAAATAAAAATCGAAATAAAAACCTTGTGTGGAATTTTAAGTAACTAAGTAAACAAATTGTTATCGTAAAATCGGATATTTCTTTCCACAGTACATGGGATGCTATGCCAAGATATTAGATTTGCTTGCCAGAGCCTGGTCCTGGAGGAGGTGTTTATCTTCTCCTCCATGGAAAAGATCTCTTCAACAAAGAAGAGTCCACGAAGAGTAGATGGAGTTGCAGGTCGCTTGACATCTGCTTCCCATGTAATGAAGCTCTCGAGCAGTAATGACAGTCGTAACAGAAAGCATCGGCTTTGGTGAAAAGAAGAAAAAGCTTTATGACACGTGTAATGGACGGACAAAAACTCAAACACGGAAGATGGAGAGAGAGGAAAGAGGAACACAAAAGAGAGAAAGGAATGACTGAATTGGATGAAGAAAGATCCGAAAGATAAACATGTCTGATGAACGTGAGAAAAAAAGAGCAAGACATTAAATAGAAGAATTAAAGGTAATAAAATGAAAGAGAACAGATGAAAGTGGAATTTTTATTTTTAACATGTGACGTCAATAGGGAAAGAAACTGTGGTAAAATTAACAAAGGTGATTGCCAGAGGAAAACGATCACGGGGAAATAAATAAGGACGTGTTTCCGTAAGGGAAATAAAGGGAAAATATGTGGTGAAGAAAAAAAAATATTTAAGAGAGAAGAAAGTGTAAAAAGTTTCATTAATGTAGAAATAAAAGCAATCAGCATAGGGATTAAAAAAAGCAGTCAAGGATGGACGAATCAGAAGACTAAAAAATAAGATCACGGAAGAAAAAATGGTAAATAATGGTGAATAATCAAGGAAGAAGTTCATCAAGATCATGCCATGACAGACAAGTATTGAATCTTTCTAATTGGGAAAATTCTGCTTTTCAGCAGTAGAATTTATGAATATTCTGTTTCTTTTCCTGAAGCGATGGGACTTATATTAAATTTTGTGCTGTACTACTGACCGAAATGCACAATGGAAAAAAATTCTACTTCATCAGCATTTAATCAGAAAAGGAGGAATTTTTTTGTTATCAGCATGTACCATAGCTTAATGGGCTAAACCACAGGACAATGAACAAAGCATAGTTGCAAATCCTTTTCAAAATATTAATGTCTTTTTACATTGGACCACATTGGCGGATATAATTCTGAGAAAGTACTTCGCCATCATCCAAAAAATTTAATTTTGAACTGGAATGGCAGTTAACACAACTCCCTGCAATGGACATGTGTTATACATCAATCGATATGGAATTCAATAGTAAAATTACTAGTTTTTACACGTTTATAATATTTCTATGTATTCAGACATAATTCTTATAGACATATTCAAACTCCTGAAACCATATTTTCCTGTGAATGTAACATATAATTTCAGTTTTTCCTGGAATCCATGCGAAAAGAGAACATTTGCTTATTCAAAAATAAGAAGCTACAATATTCTGTAGGGCATCCTTTTAGACGTATTACTGTGGACAGTTTTTCTGTCATTGAATGAGCTAGTTTTTCTAACAGATCACGAGAAACAATATGGTCCAATACTTTAATCAGTGACTTTTATCTATTTATTCTTCATCACTGATCATTGTCTGTCAAAGTCACTTTGAACCAAAGATGTTCTGTTGTGTTTAAATCTGGAGTTTATGTAGGGCAGAGAATTCTCTCATTGATATTTCTCTGCATGCTTTATTGTAATTTTTTTTGATCCGGTGGAAAGGAGCGTTATTATGTTGAAATTCAAAACTTCTTCCGATAGTATGGCAAATATGAGATCAGCAGCAAAGTATAAATGGAAGCAATTAGGACAATGAGACTGCGCACTTGACAAAACGATGGTTTTTTATAGGTCATTGGCTGATTAAGATATTAATTACATGTATATTGCAAATAGCCTCCTAGATCAACTAACCATATCGTAAATCATTGGTTAATTTATGATTTATTCACTGCTGAATAAATCAATGACCTATCAGAACCATTTATGCCTCAGCAACGCAGTCTCATTGTCTCAATTACTTTCACTCACGCCTCACCACTGCAGCAGATAATATCAGCAGTTTTCTCTGTAAAATTTCAAAGGGAATTTGTAGCATTAGCAAGGACAGCTCAAGGCATCGTACTCCTTGAGACAATACATCCCAACACAGGGAATTTTGTTGGGTTGACTGCACGAGACACTCAGACTGGTGCTTTTTCATTTTGGAACAGGGACGTCTAGCCCATTACGCCACCTGGGGCACTGCGTTACCAAAAGTAATTGCAAAAAATAATGTATGAAGTTCAAATTTAATATATATTATTTCTCATATCTAAATCAACACAATATCATTTTTATATCTGTTTTGTAATAATTCTTTGCTCCGTTTACGTACCAATCACAGAAATTGCGAATCAATTCGCAAAGCAATAATCTTTATACGTTTTTGACCGTTAAAATCGTAAAAAACGCTCTTATTACCAGCTTTGAGGAATGTTTTCAACTTTAATGTGTTTCGTGTCTCACAGAGACCTAAAAAGTTATACTAAATGATTATTACAAAGCTTTATAACTGGAAGATAGATTAGGCAATGCACAATCAGTCCCTAAGGCAGGGGTTCTCAACGTGGGGTACGCGGTAAAATTGTTTGGGGTAGGCCGTGAGAGCTCAAAGGTCTCTAGATCTAGTAACAAAGTCGCTAAGTTGGCATTATTATACTATAACTATAGTTTTATCTATCTACAGTATATAAGAGGTAGGCCAGTTACATACGCATTTCCAGGGATATCCCCTGGAAATGTGTATAAAAGGTTGAAGAACTATTTATATGAAAAATAAAAGCTGAAAATGTTGAGAACTACTGCCCTAAGGGAATTTGTATTGGTTTATGATTTTAATCTCGATTTTCTTCTAAAAGAATAAAGTTATTAAATATGTAAAAAACAACTCACGAATATTCATTGAACTTCGCATTCGTTGCATGAATGTGTTACGACAAATAAATAAATAAATAAATAAATATACTGATTTCTATAAATTAAGGAACAACCCCATGTTATGCTAATGTGAATCTAACTTCGAAGCTCTATAACTTCCAAAATAAGTATAGTCTGTTTTGAAAGATGTGGTAGCAGATGAAAACTCAATCAAACAAATCAATATCTCGATTTTCAACAATATTCGTTCAGAATTTAATGAGTTATAGAAGTTTAAATATTTGCCAATCTTAAGAAACTAATACAAAACTGATGAATAGCGAAATAATTATTTAGACAAATTTATAAAATACACACTTACTAATCATTTTGATACAATACTTATTACTAAGTTTTAACTTCTGAAGTCAATTTTTGTGACTGAAATTGTTATTGTTAAATATTTAAACTTCAAAAACTTATTAAATACCGAATGAATATTGATGAAAATCTAGAAATTGATTTATATGATTGAGATCTTTATCTGATGTCACATTTTTCAAAAGAATAAAACAAAATAACCTATTTTAAAAATTCTACAACTGTAGCAAAGAAAACGAAATTTATTTTAGAAATTCTAGAGCTTTCCATTAACGCAACATAGGGTTGTTCTTTAATTTATGGAAACCAGTGTAAATAGCACTTGTGCTATTTGTTACATATACAGGAGTTAATTGAGATTTAAATTCCTAAATGCAATTTTTGTAGAGATAGTGAAGGACTTTATGAGTACTGCATAATTTTGTACTATCATAGGAGATACCAGAACTATTGGTGTTACTTTTGTTACTTATGCTTGAACAGTCATATCTTATTACATATGCCTGTATAATGCAGTCTTACTTTTATTACCATCTTTTTTCTAAAGCTGCTTTATTGGCAGCGATGTTTCACATACATCTTTGAAAGTGCCGAATTAACCAGTTGTCCTGTGGCCGAGTGGATTAACGCATTTAACTACTGATCAAAGGGATCTGGTTTCGAGACCCGGATAAGGCATGGATGCTTGTGTCGTTTTTCTGCTGAGGTCCTGTCATCCTCACATACCTTCTACTATGGCATATAAACTGACAGGCTCCGGTCAGACCTTTGTGACAAGTAGCTGCTTGAGGGGGATATTTATTTCTTTATTTATAAAATACACACTGAACACTGTTTGCATGTTAACACGAATTATATGACATAAATACAGCGCAAAAATAGGAGAAATTATGCTACTGCGCTCGGAAGATGGATCAAGATCTAATTGTTTCATCTACCCTTTAATGAAGAAAAATCAGTAATAATCCCATCAAGCAGCTGCTTGTCACAGAGGTTCTGACAGGGATCTGTCAGTTTATACGCCATAGAGAAGATATGTGAGGATGGCGGACCTCGGCAGAAAGACAACACAAAAAATCCACGCCTTACCCGTCATTTCGAATTTCAGTGTCATGTCTGCTTCATCTTAATATTGCATTATTATATTTAGTTATTTTACAATCTAATATAAATTTTATTTTCCTAGTCGTTCATCGAAAGGAGTATGTGAACACTTATGCATAATAACAATTTTAGTCATTTCTATTTCTTTCTCACAGATCAGGTTCATAGGAACAATAAACTGGATCGGTATACCTATTTTAAATTGTGAGTAATTTCCATTGTGGAAAATTAACTTGGTTATTTTCTGATTTACATTTTGTCCAGTGCAGTGCATATCAAGTGTATTTGTGTAGGGGAGTCCAGTCTTGCAAACTTGCAAAGAAAGTACATTTAGTTAAATAAAATAAATATTCCCTCAAACAGCTGCTTGCCACAGAGGTCCTGTCAGTTTATACGCCATAGTAGAAGGTCTGTGAGGATAACGGGACCTCAGCAGATAAAACACTCAGCAGACGAACGTCCATGCCTTATCCGGAGCTCGAACCGAGGTCCCTTAGATTAGTAGTCAAGCTTGCTAACCACTCTGCCACGGAACGACTACATTTAGTTATAGAAACAAAATTTAATGTTCTTATTTGACGGACTACTTGCTGTCATCTGACAACTTCAAATTTTTTTTTATTTCACTTTTCACACATTATTTGTTTTTGATTTTGATATTAAGAATTTTGATATTAAGAAGTTTCTTACGAGTCTGGTTTGAATATTTATGCAAATATAAGAAAAACATTTTTGCCTTCAGGGTTGACAATATTCGATTTCTCTTGTTGTCGAAAATGAAATCTTCCCAATATCCTCTCTTTAAAAATCTCAGTCAGTAGAATGAAACCTCAATTAAATTATTTAATTGGACCTCCCCCCCCCCCCTAAGCAAAATAAAAGGCCTTTCGATCACTGAGAAGCAGTGGAGTAGCGTGAATGGCAACTTGAGGTTATGAAACTCTGCCATTGACTACAACTCTCATAAGATCATTGAAGAGAGAACATTTCAAAGCAGTCGTATTATTTCATGCAGTGGTTGTTGTTTGAAAGAGGTAGAGGAAAGCTTGACAGGTGGAAAAATTGCAGTTCGAACGCTGACACCTTTAATATAATCCAAGAGCAGACCAAACCTAATCCGATGAAGCAATAAATCTAAACTTATTCTGGTTTTGACAGGTGCTCCTAATAAAATCCTCCTTACAGATTTTTCTATTTAGTTGTCTTTCTTGCATCAGTAAGACTCCAAAAAATACAATGCGTGGAATTTTCTGCAATATTAATTTTACAATGGAAGAGAAAGACATTTTGGTTTTACAAGTCCTAGTATATAAATTTCGACGAACAGTTAAAAAATGTTTAGTCAAAATGATTACGTTCGCCTAGAAAACGAAATAGATCAAAGGGTAAAGACGTCGGTAAATCTTGTCATTTTGTTTTCATTTCACAAAGTGTACTGTGGACCAAAGATTCACGAATTGTGGTACACGAGCCACAGTTTGGTCGTACACGAAACTTATACCATTGGTAAGCGAATTTAATGTCAACATTCATTCATACATTGATTGGCCCATCATTCTAGCATGACAAACGCAAGAATAATAATTAATTTTCTACTTATTATTATTATGATATATCATTATTATTATGAATATCATCATTATTATTATTATTATTATTATGGATGAATATCTACTTATTTCATTCATAATTTGTTTCGAAATTACATTATATAATATTATTATTGTTATTGTTTATTTTTGTTATTTGTCTGCATACTGTTGCATTTAACAAAAAAAAATATTTATTCATGATAATAGAGTATACTTTTTGTATTTTTTATGTCAACAATTTGTTTTCTATCTGTAATATATGACTTAAACCATTTTAGCGTATTTCCTCTAACACTAATGTAATTAAGTTTCTGCAATAAGATATCATGATTTACAGTATCAAATGCTTTTGCAATGTCTAAAAAAATTACCATAGTTTTTTGAGAATTATTTATACCATGTAAAACAGTAGTGGTCATTTGAAGCACTGCATTATCTGTACTCTTATGTTCTCTAAACCAAAATTGCGATTTATAAAAAAAATAATAAATTATTCAAAAAATTTATAAGTCTATTTTTCATTATTGTTTCGATAACTTTAAAAAAAATAGGTAATATAGAGGTTGGTCTATAATTATTTAAAATATTTTTATCACATTTTTTGTATATAGTCTTTACAATAGCAGTTTTCAGTTGGTTTATAAAAATACCAAAATTAAACGATATATTTATGATTTGTATTAAAAATGTTACATGTTATTTATTAATGATTTTTAATATTTTTGTACTTATATTATCAAATCCATAGGCTTTATTTTCATCTAAATTGTTTATAATATCATTTAATTCAGTTTCACCTGTCTTTTTTAAAAACATGGAATTTTTGTTATTTAAGATAGAGGGATAATTACGAAAGTTAATAGTTGTGTCATTATTATAATTATTAAGATTAATGAAATGATAATTAAAGTCATTAGTTAATTTTACTACATCAGTATACACTGGTAATGTTTAATCAGGAGTTTTTTCATTCAAAATTTTTTTTACATATTTCCATTGTTTTCTTGTATCTTTTTTACATTCTTTAAATTCAGTTTCATAATATTTATTTTTTAAATTTCTTATTTTTGAAACTATGTTATTTCTAATTGTTTTATAATCATCATTATATTACAATATAAATGGATATTTTTTGTGTCTTAAAAATGCTTTTTCTCTTTTTTTAATCAAACTAATTATTTCCTTAATTATTCAAGGATTACCATTAATTCTTATGATTACTATTAATTCTCTCATCAATATGATGTGTTTGTGTGCTGTTTAATATTGCATTATTAACTAACTGTATAAAAGTTTGATATATATCATTAATATTTCGATCATCAATTTTACCTAATTTAAAATTTAAATATTTTATCTTAGATTCCAACTTTTTAAAATTGATACTAGTTCTATGAGATATTTCATGTTTCTGTTTCATTTTCGTATTAGGTTTAAGAATTTTTAAAAATAAAGTATAGTGATCTGTTATATCATTTAGAAATAGTGCACATTTGTAATCATATATCTTATTTTCTCTAATAAAGATATGATCAATGCAACTTTTAGAGTGATTAGAAATTCTTGTATAGTCGTTTATGAAAGATTCAAATCCATTTGCTGATAATATATTGAAATATTCAGATTGTGCAGAGAGAGACTCCGCTGGTTTGGCCATGTTGCCCGTATGGATAATTATAGATTGGCGAATAGGGTTATGAACAGTGTGCTTAGAGGCCTCAGAAGGAGGGGGAGACCTAGGATGCGGTGGGCAGACAATGTCAAACAGGACCTTGTTAGAATTGGTGTGCAGTGGCCGGATGCAGCAGATGTAGCTCAGGACAGATATGCTTGGAGAATTAAACTGCGTGGTCTGGTTGGACCTCCGTAGCCCATGGCTGCTTGATGATGATGATGATGATGATGATGATGATGATGATGATGATGATGATGATGATGATGATGATGATGATGATTGTTGTTATCATTACAAATATAAATACCGATGGGCTTGGAAAGGCCGCCGTCCGTTGGATGGGACGTTAAGCCGTGGCTCCGTTTGCGGGAGAGCCATACCCTGTGCACTTTAAAGAACACGCTGGATGACCTTGACGGGAGGCTACCATCTGTCTCCCAACAGCTGTTCCAGTGGGTCCCCTCCCCCAATCTTCTCTGAGCCTTCGGGGTCCATGTGACCTGCCCATTTAGCCCATGGTGTGCAAAAAAGTGCCGCTCAGAGGTAAAACAACCCAACCCAACACAACTTATATCAATATTGATATATCCAATAAATAAAACATTTTTGTATTTAATAGTATGTAAAATTGAATCTAGTTCTTCCAGTTTACAATACAATGAGAGTTGATAAAGAGGTTTATTATTACATTGCAAATGTAAATGAAGCAGGAGAAGTTCATAATCGCATAATGCGCATGCGTTAAGATAATAATCATGCAATTTGCATGAAGGAGCAATCCATAGAACAATACTTAAAGTCTGTTACGTACGACATGCATATATACATATCACATATCAACAATTGAATATTCCTTCAAGGACAACTCTCGTTTCCCCGAAGACTCATTCAGGCACTTTTGATAGATTTCATTTTTTTTATATTAATTTTTTTATATACTTTTTTTAATTTTTACAAGGAATTTAAACAGTCTATGTTCTTTAGAAAGCTAATATGGAGTATTATCACCCCTGACAGCCATGCTTCTCATACTATTTATGAGGGTATTGATGAAGGTTTGAGGGATTAATGACCACTCCCCGACAAGTTCTGTTGTGAGTTCGAGGAGTGTTCTGGGCGTGGGCTGGCAGCTCCAATGAGTCTCCCGAGAGCAATGGTTCTCAACCTTTTATGCTTCACGTACCTCCTGGAAATGTGTATGTAACTGGCGTACCCCTTGTATAGATACATAAAACTATAGTTATAGTATAACAATGGTTAATTTTACTTTGTTATTAGATCTAGCGACTTTTGAGCTCTCACGGCGTACCCCAAAAAAATTTACCGCGTGCTCCACGTTGAGAACCTCTACCTAAGGCAACCCATACATGCTCAATGCCATTGAAGCAAGGAGATATGGGCGGCCACTCCAGTGGGAGAATATCTTCCTCTTGGAGAAAATCGTCTACCACATGAGCTAGAATAAAGGCGGGCGTTATTTTCCATAAGAATAAAATTTGGACCGACGGCTCCCCGGAATTGCGTGATATATGGGTTCTGGAACTTGTCTTTGTACCGACCGTAGGGCAGTAACAGAGCTACTCTGAAAGATGTGCAGGTCTTTACGCACATTCGTCATGATTCCTGCCCCAACCATCACGCCGCGGCCAACAGAGTAGTCCCTTTCTCTAATGTTCGAGGGACTGTTGTGGGTCTCTGCATCTTTCCAGACGCGAATAAGTCGCGAATCAGTACTTAAGTTGAATCGCGATTCATCTGTGAACATAACATGCACTCGCTGGTCTGGACTCCAAGTGCGATGTTGCGACCCCACGTTAAACGAGCTCGCCAGGAGGTGGGAGTTAGAGGGGCACAAATAACAGGTCTCTTATCATAAAGGAATTGCTCACGAAGTCTCTTGTAAACAGTATGCCTTGAAATCCTCGTTCATGTAGCTGCTGCAAGCTGCAAAGATGGTTGCCGAGTTGTCATCACTCTGTTCCATCTGGTAGTAAGACTCATATAGAGAACGTCTGCAGCAATTGTGGCTATGGGATTGACTTGTCCTGGTCAACGACGAACATCTGTCGAAACTGTCTCCAGAGTCTTGACAGGACATTTTGTATAACATTCAATGCTCTGGAAACTTCCTACTGGTAATTGACCTGCTTCCATCCTTCCAATCGCTATCCACCACTGAAAATCATCCATACGATGTCTTCGGGACATAATCAGCTCAACGTGCCACTGAAGTGAAAACAAGAGTTGCTTTGAACAGCTAAAAGTAGCGTCTTTTTAACACATTTCTAATTTCATGTTCCGGTTTACGTGCTGCAACTGTAATTGCGGGATAGTTTTTCGCGTACCGTATTTTCCATGTTGGCCCATTTTCAGTGCATTATTTTACAAATATCGGCAGCTATATATGTTTTTGTCGATTATTCTTTAATTTTGAGCACCAGTGTAATTCGTTTAGATGAAACGCCAACTTTTTTTTTAACCGTCGGTATGTTAACCACCAGAATCTTCGGAAGCCACAGTACCTAACCAAGACTATCTGCTTTAATAGGTGTTAAAAACGGAAGAGCGGCTATACAGGATAATAGGTTCCTATTGGTTGTTTTCCTTTGCAGGAGGAAGACAAGGTTCTTCTTCGCTTTATCTGGCTCTCTTTAACTCTCTCATTTACACATAAAGTGAGTTTGAACGCGAAGAATATACCAAAGTAACGATTCTTTCGTCAGCTATTAATATTGTCAGGAGGTAGAAGAAGAAAAAGGCGATAGATAATTAATGTGTCTGCGAATGATGATGATAATGATAGGTTGCACGTCACATGACGAAATTGTACTTTTGACATATGCTTTCTCCAAAATTCCCTTCTTTGTTAAGGCAAGCTTGGAAATGCCTGTTTCTTGTTTATGAAGTTTTAACACTCTTTCATTCCACGTTGTTCTAGTGTTACAATGGGTACGTCTTAATCTGCATAAGTTGTTTGGAAGAGCATTAATTTAAAATCTTTCACCTTTTACGACTTTTGATCATGCACTTTTCGATTCATTACTTTTCGTTAAAGATTTTGTTTTTAAAATAAGTTTTCGGGATGATATTAATGCTTTTTCGTATAATTTTCATTTATTTTCAATAGTTCAAATTAGGGGTGGGAAACTTTTTTTTTCTGAGGGACACTGAAATTTTTTTTCATGGATTCATTCATTTTTTTATGGCTTCGGCTTTGTCAATTAGCTCTTAACCTACTAATCCACAATAATTTGAGTGTTTTGTTAAGTCTTTACTTTCCGGAGAGCTACAAAAAAATCACGTGGGCTGGTGTTTCCCAATCCCTTATTTAAATGATAAATATGACGGCAAACTTCCGACACTGACGACATAAACATGAGTACAATGGACTTACACTTTGGTGAAGGATCTCCTTCGAAATAATTTCCTCCTGTGTCAATACACCGATTCCAGCATTTCTGGAGGTCTTTGAAACAGTCTTGGAAAGCACTTTCTGGAATTCTGCGGAGCTGTTCTCTCACGGCTGTCTGAATGGCCTGAATGTCAGCATAGCGATGGCCTTTCAATTCTCGTTTCATTGTAGTGAAGTGTTGATTTCAGTGTAGTGATACACATTTTAATAGAGTGATTTGATGTTTTTAGAAAATTCTTTGACGGACAATGTCATATGCGGTAGCGCATTGTCGTGTAGGAGGAACCAGCGGTAGGCTAAACTAACCGTTGCAGAGAGTAGAGGTGCAGGTCTAAACATCTCAAAACTTGTGCCGCAGTAGGGGAATAATCCTACTTTACTGCCTCAGAAACAGAACTGGCCGTTATTCCTGGCTTGTCTGCAATAAATTCAGTCTCGGAACTTTCCGGAGAAAAACGACAAGCCTTTAAGTGTCAGATGAATTACAGTCTGTTTACATGAAGTTCAATCAATATAAATTTTTAAACGTTTTTCGAACACAACAGTTGGAATTTTTCTAATGTAAGAATAAATATCAAAGTCTCAGTAAATAAATCATATAATATATAATAATTCAAAGGATTTGATGATTGGAAAATCTTCTATATTTCATGCAAATTATTTGGAAATAAGGAAAAATATTACGCTTGAAAATTTTGCAGATGTACCTCATTCATCAATTGCATTGTTTGCGATGAAATCCATTTTCATATTTTGTTCATCAGATTTCCAACGCGCAACAGGCTTATTTCAAACAGACCAGCTTTCTTCCAATTCATCTGCTCTCGTTTAAACTTAAAATGATAAATTGAGAGAATGCAGAAGAATACTTGAACAAGAAGTTGAAATTCTACTCTTGAACTCTCACATTGAGCACTCTAGCTCTCAAGCACGAGAAATTAGCATACGCTATTGAATTATCGATGAAGTTGACTAATACTGTAATTATTTTACAGTTAATTAAAATGTCGTCTGAATAACCGTGCGCTAATTTAGATATTCTGCACTGTAAAAAAAAGAGTATAGAGTTTCAACAATTTATGGTGTTACCTTACACTGTAACAGGTGTAAGGTAGGTAAGTTACACCGTTTTTAGGCAACACCATAAAGTAATGTAAAGTAACACCAATTAGTAACTCACTTGACTATACAACAGCGACTTCCAATGCATAGAGTCACTACAGAGAAAGTCCTTTAGAAGGGTTTATTCTTGATCAAGAGAGTAAACAAATTCATTGGAAGCCTAGGCTGTACAGGCAAGTTGGTTACTGTAACGCAGATTTAGTGTTACTTTACACTAGTTTATAGTGTCACCTAAAAGAATGATATTTCTTGGTGTAAAGGGTACAAATTTAACCACTTTTGTTAAGACGTGGTATTTTGTGACTATACACAATACATGGACACTTGTCAAAGCACAAAACTCAGCTTTTTGGATTAAATTCCCATGAAAACATTATTTAAATCGATAAAATGTAGCTTTTCGAAATTAAAAAAAAATTATGTAAGGAATTTTTTAAGTGACCAACTTTTTCATCCCTGAAACGAATTTAGAATGATTTCCGCTTCTCAGTAGCGACTCAATTCAGCTGATTCTCACAACAGAAAAACTTCAAAATGACATAACAGTAAGAAAATGGCTGTGGTAAAGCAAGGCAAAATAACTCGATAATGGAGGTGAGAAATATATTATCCATTTTGAACAACCCATGGACCGCCATTGCTTTTAGGCCTCCTCCATTCCGCCGATGTTGATGCCAAATATTTGTATGACATTGGGCAATTTTTGCTATTCTCATTGTTATTGTAACAAATTCCGAAATAATACACTTGTTTCTGTAATTTCCGGAGTGAAGCATTGCGCCTTGCCAGTTCAGAAAATACCTGTGGCAGGCAAAGATTGGGCACCGATGATGTGATTTGTATGTAAGGTTTCAAGAAAGTATGCTAATTGATTTGTTGTAGTGACATATTTTCTGTAAGACTTATTTTTCTAGAAAAAGCGGCACATTACAGGAGGAAAGTTAAGAACCACCGCTTTATTCTATATGATGGTATTTGCTGAAAAAGAGATGAAAACTCTGATTTTTTTTTAGCAATTTCAAATTAAAATATCACCAAAATATATGTGATGTTAAAAATTGAAATTATAACTTCATAAATGTACGAGGTTTTAAAAAATTAGTATGAAATTTTTCAATTTAAAATTTTAGTGTAGCTTTGACAATGGAAGAACTTTTGAATGTGATATGACACTTTGAAATTGTACTGGTTATTTTGCTTCTGAGCAGAGCTTTTGCAGTTACAAGGAAATAAAGTGGACAAATGATGGTACACAGACGAAATTTTGTTGTTTTATAAAAAATAAAAATAACCAGTCAGCTCCTTTCCACAGAGTATTACAGGAGCCTGTCAGTTTATACGTCATAGATAAGGTCTGTGATGGTGGTAGAATGTCAGCAGCGAAATATGCACAGGATATGATCAAAGTACATCTTTAGCGTTATGATGTTCAATTATATTTTATCTAATGCTTGTAAACTCTTTTGTTAAACAGTTTTCTCTTTCAAAATTTATTTTTTTCAAAATATTAAATAAAAGGACTAATATTACGACAATAAAAATAAATCCAAAGCGAGAGAGAATTTTTTTCCCGAGTGGGCTAAAACTGCTTTTTTATGCATACTTAACACTTTTGTTACGTACAAGGTACTTCCCAACCTTCCCAACTCTTCCCTCTCTAATTTTTCATGGAGCAACACTTGTCCAAAATGTTTCGTCGCCAATTTGTTTTTGTCAGATTCAAACAAATTTAAAGATTTTTTTGGTTAACCTAAGATATTTAATTTTTTACTAAGAACAAATTCATTTTTTTGGTTACCACTCATACTATTATTTGAGACGGGGGTGGCTCGGTCGTTAGCGCGCCAGGTTCATAATCTGCATTTCCCACGTTCGAGTCACGCCTGGATCACGCTGAGATTTATCTCCACAAAACTCCCCGCCCTACCCTCGGTCAATAGGGGATGCCGAAGAGCTTGGAAAGACCTCCGTCCATCGGATGAGACGTTAAACCGTGGAACCGTGTGTGGGAGAACTATACCCTGTGCACGATAAAGATCACGCTCAATGGTCTTGAGGAGACGCTACCATCTGTCTCCCAACAGCTCTCCAGTGGGGCCCCTCCCCCAATCGTCTCTGAGCCTTCGGGGTCCTTGTGATTTGGCCATTAAGCACATTGTGTGCAAAATAAAATACCGTTCAGAGGTAAAATAGGAAAAAAATTAAAAATAACATCAATAATGAAAATATATCACAAAAACAAATTGATTTTATCGAAATTATAGAAATACTAAAAAATAAAATAAATTTCAACACAGAAACAATTATTAAAAATATAACAAAAAACAATATACAAACCATATTCATAAATAAACTCATAGCAATACGTAAAAAAGCTGAGAAAAATATGAATAGGAAAAATACATTCAGAGATGTCCAAAATTTTGAAATATTTAACAAAGCCATATCTAAAAAAATAAAAAAATTACAAAAACTAAATAGGAAGAAATTTACAGAAAATTTGTCTCCTCAAACTACAACCACAAATCTGTGGGAAATATATAAAAAATTATATAATAATATAACACCAAATAATCCAATACATACATATTCCTTAAAAAACAATAAGACAATACAAGAAACCACAGAAGACTTAGCTCAACATTTTATACATTTACACTTCAAACCAGATAATAAAACAATTTAAAAAAATCAAAAATTCAAATATATTTCACAAGCTATATTATAATAATAAAACAGAGTATTTAAATCTCCCTTTTTCTCTTTTGGAACTAAGATCTGCCATTAAAAATTTAAAAAACAACACTGCTCCTGGCCCTGACGGAATTACCAATCATCATCACCATCCTCAAGAAGCCATGGGCTACGGAGGTCCAACCAGACCGCGCAGTTTAATTCTCCAAGCATATCTGTCCTGAGCTACATCTGCTGCATCCGGCCACTGTACACCAATTCTAACAAGGTCCTGTTTGACATTGTCAGCCCACCGCAACCTAGGTCTCCCCCTCCTTCTGAGGCCTCTAGGCACACTGTTCATAACCCTATTCGCCAATCTATAATTATCCATACGGGCAACATGGTTAAACCAGCGGACTCTCTATCTGCACAATATGCTGCTTAAAGGAGGTTGCAGACTCCTTTGCCTAACCTCATCATTAGTTACAAAGTTAAACCACCTAATACCCAAGATACTGCGTAAGCATCTAGAATCAAAAGCATCTAGTTTCCTGTTATCTTGTTTACACAGCGTCCAAGTTTCACTACCATAACTAACCCTAGAAAGAACCAAACTATAGTACAGTCTAATTTTAGTCTTTAGGTGTATACGCCTATTTCTCCGCAATCTCCATAGATTCTTAAAAGTCCCGGCAGCAATACCTATTCGTCTGTTAATCTCATGCCGCACATCACCAGTATCTGTTACGTAGCTCCCAAGGTAATTAAACTGTGACACCTGCTCAAGACTGCAACCATTCAGATTAACTGAATCACAACCTGCCTGACCAATTTTCATCACTTTAGTTTTCTCTCTGTTTATAACCAAACCTACTCTACTACCAGTCTCATCAACAGCTCGAATGAAAGAGTTCATCTCATCAACATCATTTGCCAAAAGGGCTAAATCATCAGCATAATCTAAATCAGAAATTTTCGTATCTCCAGCCCATTTAAGGCCAAAAGCTTTCCCTTGAAGTGAATTTCGCATAACATAATCAACAACCAAACTAAAGATAAAAGGAGACAAAATGCACCCTTGTCGAACACCAGAAGTAATGCTAAACCAGTTGCTACAAGACTTACCAACTCTCACACATGACTCAGTGTTATTATAGAGAGCTTTCATTATGTTAACTAATTTGTCTGGTATACCATATGATCTTACAATCAACCACAAATTATGACGATCAACAGAGTCGAAAGCCTTTTTGAAATCAACAAAGCTAGCAACCAAAGGTTTCTGAAACTCTAAACATTTCTCAAGAATCTGCCTAAGTGAAAATATCTGATCCACACATCCCCTACCATTTCTGAATCCACATTGCTCATCACGCAATTGCTTGTCAACCAGATTCTTAATTCTATTAAGCACAATCATGGAAAGAACTTTACCTGGAACAGAGAGTAGGCTGATACCCCTATAGTTATCACAAGAACTGCGATCACCTTTTTTGAAAATAGGGATAATAATAGCTCTGGTAAAATCTTTAGGAACCATGCCTTTATCATAAAAGTTATTCAAAATTTCTGTCATCCAAGTGGTAACTGAAACATTCCCAGCTCTAAGCATTTCCGTAGTAATTTCATCCACCCCTGGGGATTTATGAAGTTTAAGTTTAGAAATAGCCAAACTAACTTCGGATTGTGTTATAGGGCCAACATTAAAGCCAACAATGCATCTATCATCATTGCAAACAATGGGAGCAGAACCAACCACATTGTTTAGAACATCACTGAAATGCTCAGCCCGCCTAGCCATGACAGAATCCTCACCTTCTATAACCTTACCATGTTTATCCTTCAATCCCTGTATACTAGTTCGTTTTCTACCACATAAAACATTAACTATCTGATACAGCTCTCTGCTGTTGTGCTGTCTAACTGCTTCCTCAGCTTTGTCAGCCAGGCCATCAAGCGAAAGATTCTTATCAGTAGCTAACTGATCCTTTACACGTTTATTAAGTTCTTTGTAATGCTTTCTATTATGACTAGTAGGGTACTGATTAAGGACATTTCTGCAGTTCCTTCTTTCTGAAATAAGCTCAAGTGCTTTATCACTTAAATAATTCTGTCTCCTCTGCTCCTTTTTCCCTAAAAGAGTACTGTTAGTTTCCAAAAAAGCCTGTTTAAAATGGCCCATTCTTCCTCAACTTCAGTATTAAGCAAACCATGACTGTCATAATGACTAAGTAACCTATCATGGTAAGCTTTAGCTATAACTGGGTCTTTCAGAGCTTCAGTATTAAAGGTAAATTTTTTAACCCTAGCACAACACTTTTTAAGTTTAAGTTGCAAGACAATTTTAACAAGGTAATGGTCAGATCCAATTTCAGCTCCCCTATATGCCCTGGTATTTCTAACAGAACTAGCCCATTTGCTGTTAATTAATATATAATCAATCATATTCCTATGCAGCCCATCAGGTGAAACCCATGTGTATTTATGTATGTCGCGGTGTTTGTAATATGTGTTAGTTATTCTGAAACCATTGAGTTTACTTACCTGTAGGAGACGTTGCCCATTGCCATTGCAGCTACCAATACCAAAAGGGCCTATTACTCCTCCCCAAAGGTCAGAGTAGGTACCAACTTTGGCATTGAAGTCACCAAGAACAAGGGTAATATCTCCTATCTTGACAGAATTCAAAATATCCTGAAGTTGTCCGTAAAACCTATCCTTCTCATCCTCATCAGAATCCTCAGTGGGGGCATAACAGCAGATAACATTCAAGTGTTTAATGCTTGTCTGAAATTTTGCTGTAAGAAACCTTTCATTAATGCACTCATATCCTAGAAGAGCATCACTAGCATGTCTGCTGAGCAGCAGAGCCACGCCTTGGTGATGCTTTCCATCCTCCCTCCCTGTAAAGAGAAATTTAAAGTTATTTTTAAGTATCTCACCTTTACCTGTCCATCTGGTCTCTTGCAAGCCTAGAATATCTAGGTTGTAGCACTGGAATTCCTGCATGAGGACATCAAGAGAATAATCTCTATGTAATGTGCTCACGTTCCACGTTCCTGCAGAGAGAAAATGATTAGTAGGATTTTAAAAGAAATTAGGTTTATTGAGATTGGTAGGGCCAACAATATCAAACAGCCCCCTGATCACAGGCATGGGGCAAAGACCTGTTCCTCCTCCGCTAAAGGCTGAAGTCACCGATGCTGGTAGGAACTTCAGGCACCACCTTTTCAAGTGGACTTTTTCAAGAGCCATATGGCCTGCCTGAGACACATTACTCCAGTTTAGGCTTGACGATGCCCAACTAGCAAGTAAGGTTCAGGTACCTGCGATGGCATCTGATTAGGATTATACTCCAGCTGATATAAGGTATCCCATGCCTCTGTTCACTTAGAGCTGGCAACCCAGAAGCAAACAGAAAACACAGCGGCAGACTCTCCCTGAACAGAGGCCCACCAGTGCAGCAAGTCCAGGATCCATAATCAAGCTCAAATCCATAAACAAGTCCAGTCTAGTAGGTATAAATGGTCAGCACCAGGACCCTGTGAAGTTGACCACTCCTCAGCAGGGTTGAAAAAAACGAAAAAAGTGGCCATAGATGACCAGATCAGTAGGCCATACTGAAGTGGCAGCCCTCCCCTTCCGATCCCTTCCAAAAGAGAATATCTAAATTATTAAAAAATTTTACTCTTGAATGGCAAATTAAATTACTTGAACTGTTTAATAAATTTTGGTCTACAAAAACTTACCCTCAAAATTGGCTAGATAATTATATGATATTCATAAAAAAGAAAACAAAAATCCTGAAAAACTTACATCATACAGACCCATATGCTTAAGTTCTAACGTTCTTAAACTTTTTCAAAGAATAGTTTCCAACAGATTAATTTGGCACATAGAAAATTCAAATATTTAGATAATAACGTTTTCGGATTCAGATCTGGCAGATTATCAAAAGACCTATTATTAAACATTATATGAGATGTAGAATGCACAATAAAAATAGATTATACATGGTTGCTACTATAATAGATATGGAAAAAGCCTTTGACTCAATATCACACCAAGGCTTAATAGCAAAACTCAGAAAACTAAAATTTTGTGGCAATATTTTTTACTTTCTCTCACAATTTATATTAGAAAAAAATTTCAGAGTAAAAATTGGTAATAAATTATCGAATAAGTATAAATTTTAAAATGGAACCTTACAGGGATATATTATCTCCCCTGTTCTTTAATATTTATATAAACGACATCTCAGAAGTCTTTAATCCAGAAATTAGTTACGGAACATATGCTGATGACATTATCTTCTGGTCGATTGATACAAATATAAATATTTTAAATAAAATAATACAAAATACAATAAATAAACTATCAATATATACTGAAAAATGGAACTTAAAAATTTCTACTGAAAAAACAAAAATAATTTATTTTTATAGAAAAAATAAAATCACGACGAATTAAAAATAAAATTAAATAACAAAGATATAACAATAACGGATAATATTAAATTCTTGGGATTACACTTAGATTCAAAATTCAAATGTAATAATTATATGCACAATGCAATAAAAAAATCTAAAAAACGTTTTAACTATTTAAGATTTCTTGGAGGATCAAACTGGGGAAGCTCTAATAAAAAAATTATTATTAATTTTAAATTCAATTATCCTACCTAAATGCTTATATGGCATCGAACTTCTAAATACCATTTCAAAAACAAAATTAGAAACAATTCAAACAAAAACAATAAAGTACTATTTAGGCTTAAATGCAATCAACATATAACCTAAATATATATGCAGAAACTGCAATACCACCAATAGAAATAAAAAGAAAATATTCATTAAAAAAAATCTAATCTTTCGCATTTTTGCTAAAATTAGACAACATCCTATAACAGACAAATTAATAATGCAATTTCCTGATATTTCATTATATAACTTTCCTGGAAAAGAAAAATTTTAGACGTTTTTCATAATAAAACTAGTGGTGACTATATTCCCAACTTTCCTTATTGGATTGCTCCTTTACCTATAATTAAAGATAAAATATTTGGAATAGAAAACAAAAAACAACAAGACTTATCTGCTTTAAAACTCTTAACTGAAACATACATCCATGATAAATATTCAAACTTCATTCAAATATATACAGACGGATCTACAAATTTTGACAATTTGAATACCTTTTTAAACTCGACTCATTTCAACCAATTATTATTCCAGAATTAATTGCAATTATCTTAGAAATAAATTGGTCATTAAAATTCCATAACCAAAATATTATAATACTAACTGATAGCAAAACTGCTTTACAAATTTTTCAATGTAACATATTTAAAAGTAATTTCTTTCTATACTTTAATGACATATTTACTTTAATGTTCAAACACCTAATTCACATAAACAGTTTATACATACATTGGATACCATCACACGTCAATATCAAACACAACGAATATGTCGAGCGCCTAGCTAAAAAAGCTTCAAATCTAAATCAACTTATGCAATCACCATTTAATTATTCAATATTTAAAAGAAAATAAAAAAATATTAATAGATGAACTTCAATCATGGTATGAAATAAAAGCTCAAAATACGCAACGATATAAAAATATCTCCTAATAAACAAATTTAACGATTATGGATTAAATAAAAATGAAATAAAAATAATATTAAGGATAAAAGCTAATCTTGCTTTAACTAAATCTACATTATTTAAATTTAAGAAATATAACTTCTCCTAATTGCGAACACTGCAATGAAATACAATCTATTGAACATATAATATTTCCTTGTAACAGTTACAGAAATGAAAGGAAAGAATACTTTGAAAAATTATATTAAATAACCTTAATATTAACAACTTTAATTTTAAAACTAAATTAGAATATACAAAATAACACTAAAACCTACTTTATATAAACTCCTCTTAAAATTCTTTAAAAATATAAATACGTTTGATCAGTTATAAAAAAACATACATATAAATATGAAAAAAATACATATAAATATGAAAAAACATACATATAAATATTTAAAAAAATATATATATAAATATATAAATATGAAAAAAATATATATATAAAAAATTATGTATGGAAAAAAAACAAAAAAAAAAACAGTGACTGAATGAGTCGGCATAGACCCTTTTCTATGCAGGAATATTCATTGTGTGATATGCTCATCATCATCATCAGAGGTAAAACAACCCTACTCATACTCTTACTAATATTATAGTTGAATATGATTTATTATAAGATTTTTAAATTTCGGAATGAAGGTGGAGAAATAGTAAATATATACTCTGCGCATTTTGCAAGAATATACCTTTAAAATATCACTAAAGGAGACAAAAATTATGTATCTGAACGACGTTTCGGGCAGTTCTGTCACGTGCTTTCACTTAAATGCTTTTCTTAATGCTGATCTGGTTGATAGTTGCTTATGTAATAGTTCAGTTTTATTATAATAATAAGGTTACAAACAACATATATTTGTAATACTCTTATTAACCCAAGAGCATCTAAGCTCATGTAGGTTAATTTACAAATTATTTAATTACATAATTTTGGCAACACTGACACTCAACTTTATATAAAGAAAAAAAAATATATATATATATACGAAAACAACACAGAATTTATAAAAACGAATTTTTTTTTTACTTTAACACTGAAAACAGGCAGTCAGCATTTGTAATGGTCATTAGATAATTAGCAGTGAGAGGTCTGAAATGCATAGAATTAGTTTCATTTCGAATTATAATCGGTAAAGAATTAAAAATTTTAGGGGCCAAATAATCAAAGTGTTTGTGCATAATTTCTTTATTTGCAAGTGGTAACAGAAACCTTTTCCTATTATCTCGCATAGAATAATTTGTATAATGCAGTACTGCATTATTGTTTTTAAAGAAGTAATTTAATGTTCTATAAACAAATAAATGTCTCAATGGAAATACACCTGAAACGGTATACTTACAAAAGATGGTAACAGTTTTATATTTATTTGGTAAAATTTGAAATATAAATTTATTTTGCATTGAGATTAGACTCCTTAATGATGAAATGTATGTTCCTCCCCAACTTGTAATACCATACTGTATAGCAGACTGAACCCAAGATTTGTATAACATTATTAACATTTTATTACTGAGGATTTTTTTTAAATAATAAAATTTATATGAAATCTGTCTAAGTGTGTTTGTAAGTTTTCCAATATGCATTTTCCAACCTAGGGAGTTATCAATATAAACGCCTAGGTATAGTAGACTTTGAACCTGTTCAATTTCTTCACAGCAACAAGCTGAGTAATTATTGCATGAAAATGTATGCAATTTTAATTTAATCAAATTTGGATTGTATGATTTCTTTTTTAGGTTAAGTTTATTAAACATGAATTTATTAAACATTTTGGAAATAAAATATAATAAAATCACTGTGTTAACTCCTAAACAAAAGATGTAGCAAAAAAAAAATGTAAGTCTTGAAGAGAAAATATTTGCGGTAACTGAAAAAGAATTTTTTTAATTAAAAATAATCAAACCTTTAAGAGGTCGCGGTTTTGATGACTATAACACGGATTGCGTGAATATGTTAAAAAATAGTTTTGCATATGAATAAAAACAACAGCTCATAATATAAATAACATTGTTTCGTATTTTCAAAAGAGATTTTTAAAATAACGTTAATTTTTTTACCAAATTTAAAAATTTTCTCGTGGTATACTTTACAAGAAAATTCCATTTGAAACCGTGGAGTGTGAGAACTGCGGAAATTGTGAAAAGATAACATTGTTACCCGAAGGAGCTACATCAGTTAGTTTAGTTAATACAGCGGTTTAGGCGAGATTTCTTTACTATAGTTTATATATTGCATTGAATGCAAATTTACTTCTGTTGTTGTGTATTACGTCCTTGATGTAGGTATTGAAAGTGTGAAATTTTCTCTTTTTTTAACCTCATTACGCAAAAATATAATTATTGCTATCTAATGCGAAAAATCCGATTTTCCCACATAGTTCCTTCCTTGCCGCTAGATGGCAGCAAATAAACTTTTTAAATGTGGGTGTTGTATGGTGTAACATTACACCATTTCTCTTACAGTGTGTGTTTCTGTTCATAGTTTCGATTTTTTAGAATTTATCCTCATTAATGTTTGTTGGACGGAAAACAAATAAGGCTTTTGTTCTGATTTGGAGATTTTAAAAATATGTGGCTTTGGAATTAGAATGATGATTTGTTCTTGTTCGCTAACTAATGTTCTCGAAATGAATCTATATATAATCTCTATAATCTCTTCTGGTATTGCGGGTGAATTAATATCAGTGAATCTACCTACAGTGGGTTTTTTTTTTTTCCTCAGAATAGGTGACACCATTTTTGCACACATTGGGCTAAAAATGGGGTCAGGTCACAAGGACACTAAGAGCTCAGAGAAGATGGAGGGAAGGGGACTCATTGGACATCTGTTACGAGACAGATGGAACCAAGATCATGGACAAAGAAATCCAGCGTGTTCTATAGCGTTCGCAGGATATGGATCTTCTACACACGGAGCGAAGTTTCTAGTCTGTTTGTTTTCTCTTTCTGACCGAGGGTGGGTATTTAGCACAGGTGAGACTCGAACTTGGGAATTGAAGATTACGGGCCAACTGAGACAACCCTCTCCACACGTACAGTGAGTGCTTCTCGGGATTTTGATGTTAAAAATATATTTCAGAAAATACCGAAATGCATTTCATGAAACATTTGATCGAAATTTCAGTTCAGAGACTGATTGACTCTATAGACATCAGCGAGAATCAGAAAAAAATAAAATCCTTTTCTTAAACTATTGATTGCAAATTAGTAACATCACTTTAGAATTACAATGCAAAATTTCATGATGCATAATCTATCGTAATACTGAGCTTAACGAAAATAAGTTTAAGATGAAAGCAGAAAGTGCAGATCCAGGAAGGGCTGTTTCTCCCCAGTGATTTCCCACATTGTGGTCCGTTTAAATGATATTTGTACTTTAAGGTTGTTTTGATTGATGCTTATGCATGAAATCGGAGGTGAATCTTATACTAGAGACTCTAAAAAAATTTGACTTTAGTTGCTCACCGTAAATCATTAATGTATAAATGGTTGAAATGACGAAAACCATCCAGGTAAATGTTTCTATGCATATTCCAACGGTGGAGCTATGGGAAATGTTTTCTAATTTAATTACATCGGATATTGCATAATGAAAAAGACCGAATAAAATGAAATAAGTAAATTGGGATATCTTATGAAATCTTTTCGAATTTTTGGAAACTTGACACAATAAGCTGAGTCATGTTGTTTTGTATCTCAGTCCGACTTTTATATAATACACAAAACTGGTTAAATGGCCATATCAGAATGATACCAATAACTCAGATTTAAGTAGGCAGATTTAACTGCGCAGTCTCATAGTCTTCAGAGTTGTACTCATGCTACTTCACTGGTCTCTTTGGAAAGAGAACATCTTTCATGACATAATAAGCTGAAAAATTTGGTTTTGTCGTGAGTGGGATTCGAACCCACGTCTCCTGGAAACAATTTTTTTCCAGAAGACTTATTATTTCATGAGCTCCATGTCTACAGGACATGTCATGTGATTCTTTACTACTGAACATCTTTCAACCTTTCCAAAGAAAATTAAATGTTTCTCATTGCAATGGTATATTAAATCATAATTCTTTGCTTTACCTTCTCGGACTTTAAGCCCTCAGTGTAAATTAATTAGTAAATAAAGATCAACCCTATCTGGAATGGTTCATTGCACATCGGAACTTAGTTACACCACTTTTGACCTTTAATGTAGCATCGTCTATCATAGCATTGAGCAAAGGGTAAAGAGGTTAAAGCTTAATAAGGAAGGTGCAGATCAAACAGCTGGGATTTCTCCCTCTTAGATCTAAAATCCTTTGTGTCATTGATCGCTTGTAATTCGGATTTAACTTTCTTAAGAGATAATTAATTATGATTCGCAATCAGGAAACGTTAGAGAGAATGGTCAGCTGATGTTAACTCTTCAAATATTACAACTAGAGAGTAGATACATCTACACGCAAATATCAGGTTATGCACAATAGTTCGATGCAGTAAGTAAAAGAAAATTCTGCATATATTAAATTTAGCAGTCATTTTTTTTAAACTTTTAAGTAGTTTTAAGTGGAAGAATTTTTTAGGCATGAATGTCATGACCAATCATTATTCTCATCATAATCATAAAACCAATTCTCTTGACTTTCTCCTCAGATGATACACTCCGTAATTGCAATTTTATTTTCCTATTCTCCGACCTTGGAGTTAGCCTAGGTTTGCATGGCATCATTCAAGTTTTCAACATAGGCTTCCTGAGATCCGGATCTAGAAAAATAAAAAGGAGAGGGAAGAGGGGGAGATTGACCTATGATCTATGACATCATCCACCGACCCAACCTGTGTTGCAAGCGACACAATCGAGTCGAAAAAAGGTAAGGAGGGGAAGGGGAGCGAGAAATTGAATTTCAATTGCAGTATAAATGTTTCCCCTTCGGTTTAGAGATGTTTAAAATATTTCTTGAAAAATGCGGGGAATATACACAAATTGAATAAATTTTGGTTCCCATTACCCTTACTGGCATGCCGAAAGGGGGGAAGCAACAATGAAAGTGGGGGAAGCAGTATGATTACTCTTCCTTCTCGGTGTTCTGACTTTCGCCAACAGCAGTGTATATTGCCCTTTTCTTTATATCTACTAATTGAATGCAAAAGTTTTCACACGGCCGATGTTTTAGAACTTTTGAATTCTCCTTAATTCCCAAAGGGTACGTCCAATACTGTCATTGCACATATAACACAAATGGATGCTTTTTGATTCTTTTACTGAATATGCGAAGTTTATATAAAAGAAAAGTCATCGGATTTAATTCCTACATGAATTTTCTTCTCTAATTTTATTTCTGAATTCCTCATTTTGATCATTATTTGATCATTTCTTGACTAAATATTCGACTTAGAAAGAAAAATTATATTAACTTATTTAAGAGTGCAAAAATATTTTTTTATCAATCTTACACGTAGCATTCTATTGATTCAATCACAATGACCGTCTCTATCGCGTCACTATGGAATTTTTCGAGAGAATGTTTTAAACTGCAAAAGCTCCGAAAAGAAAATTTCAACAGAAGTTGGCAGATTATGTGTTGAAATATCGCATAATCGTCTGTACAGAAGCGGACGACGTGTTGATGACCCCACAGCTGACCTCTTCTAGAGTTAAGAGTACGACAGAAATTAACAAAGTAGCATTATGATGAAATTGAATCGGTGCGAAATATTGCTAGGTGAATGAAGAGATTGCAAAAAACATTTGACTTAATTGGAGGTGTCACCCAATCAGGCCCAAGCCTTTCTGTTCACTCAGCTTTTGTTCTAAGATCTATAGTTCATTTCCCGGACACTATTCATAGTTAAAGAAACGTTGCAACAATTTCACCAACAAAATATTACTTCCATATTGCTTCGATTAATTTGTTATTTTTTAATGTTAATACATTAAAAACACAAAAAAATGTTTGAGTCAGCAAAGAGAGTTTGGTTTAGAATGCTGCCCTATTTTTAGCTTTTCAGTTTTGGTTGTTTGACCTTTGAGTAACACTTCTTTGCACACAGTAGACCAAGTCACAAGGACCCCAAGGGCTTAGAGAAGGTGATCTACTGGGCAGATGCCAAAAGGCAGATGGAAACCTACGGTCAAAACCATAAAGAGTCTTTTAAATGTGCATTTGACATGACTCTCATATACACGGCAACACAGCTTAACATGCCTTCCGTCGGACTGCAGCTTTTTCAAGCTCATCGGGTCTCCTTTTTCACAATATGCAGAACTGTGTTAGCGGAGGACATTTTAAACGCATAGTTCAAATTCGAAACTGGGAACTGCACTTTACATACTAGGCGCGTAATCTTAGAAAACTTGAACGTCCCCCCCCCCCCCGCCCTCTATTTCGGTTTGATTTCTTATTATAAGACTTGGATCTTTACTGCTCTAGTTTGATTGCTACTGTTTCACTCTGTCTCTACCGTGCTGGCTATGTTCGTTAAAAAACGAAAAAAAAAATTGCTTCCATCCCATTAATGTTGGTGGAAAGAGAAAGATTTTTCATAAGAGAATCCAATTTGCATAGTAGTGCCATCAGTCTCCCAGCTGAAATATTTAAGAAAACGTTTTACCAACGTTTTTTCCTCGTTTGACGTAGCGAATGTTTAACTTCAATATCCACAGGGGAATAAACAGCAACAGACTCTAAATGAGGTCGAGCAGAACTGTGGAAGACCTATTTCATTCCCAGCTTACGAAATGATGTTGCCTGAGAATTGATTTAAATTTAAAATTCTGGCGTGGTCGCGCTATTTATTGATTGAAATTTGCAAAGTGTACAAGCAAAGGGGAGATATTTTGCTTCTTATAAAACCAAGGATTAATAAGAATGGCACCTTAGCTGACGAAATATTTTTGCAGATCGGGTAGCATTTGAACAAGAGCTAAATGGCCAGGTAACAAGGCCCCTATAGGGCTCAGAGAAGGTTGGTGAAAGGGGACCCGCTGGACAGTTTTCAAGAGACAACTGTAAGCCTCCCGTCTAGGCCATCCAGAATATTTTTTAACATGCAGAATGTGTGGCTTTCCAATACGCAGTGTCACGGCTTAACGTTCCATCCAACGGATGGCGGTCTTTTCAAGCACATCGGTGTCTCCTATTAACCAAGGGCAGGGCGAGAAGTTTTGGGGAGATAAATTTCAATTCTGATCCAGCTGGGACTCGAACCTGCAGATTATGAGCCTAATATGCTCGTAATCTGCAGTTTCCAGGTTCGAGTCCACCCCTACCCAACTAATATCAGTGAAGTAGGGTAAGTGACAACTGGGGAGACAATGAGACTGCGCAGTTAAGATTTAGGAAACTTTCATAGAGCAGGATTAGACCCCTTTTTTACTCCTCATCGGAAGGTCGTACAATGACTTTTCAGAATCCAGAAACTTAGTTATTGAATAAAGTACTTTTCATTCGCAATTTTCTCAGAGCAATGGCCCCAGTTCAGTGCCCTGAATAGGCTATACATTTTTATAATCAAGGTAATTATAAATTTTATGAAAAATGTAAAATGTGAAAAATAATTGTTTACATTTTATATCTATAATTAACATTTATAATTGCTTTGATTTTAAAATTATCAACAGTTAAATTTTTACATATACCAGGTGATCCAAAAGTAACAGAAAAAGTAAAAATGCAATAATTCGAAAAGTATAGACAGTAGCACGATGCAGTTTTCCCAGAAATGCACAGAAAGACAGTTTTTTTTTAATAGCGAAAAATTTTATTGCTAGAATAGTTACATTTGTCACCGACAGGTGGCGCTATAGCCACCTGTCGGTGGTGGTGAGGCATTGTCACCAAGGTGAGGCATGTCATCGTTACGAGATAAAGCACTTTTAGTTAAACTGTATTATCAGAACTCCGAATGTGCAGTACGGCTTTGCTCACCTATCGTTTGATGCGGGGTATTAGAAGTGGAAAGGGACCGATGTCTTGTTCCTCACTGATAGTTATGATGAAAAGGTTTGAGGACACTGGCAGTTTGGAAGCACGTGCAAGAAGCGGGAGACCCCAAAAAAACTATTGCAGTTGTACACGAGGTCGAACACGAGGCCGACACACAATCGGCAGTTTCAGCACATGGGGAATGAAGTGCGCGTGAAATTTTAAAACCAAGTGGCATTTCGTACGGGACTGTGTGGCAATCACTCAGAATCATCCTCAAGAGGTATCCTTACAAAATCCAACACTTACGGGAACTGAAACTAACCGATTTCGAGAGACGTCATGAATTTGGAAATTGGGCTTTTCGACAGATGGAAAACAATGCGGACTGGCTATCAAACGTCCTGTGGACTGACGAGGTGCACTTTTCGCTTAATGGAAGTGTAAATGCACACAACAGCCGCATCTGGGTGAGAGAGAACCCATACGCGATTGTGAAAACCCCTTTGCATCAGCCAAAGGTGACAGCGTGGTGCGGGTTCACTGCGTCATTCATTATAGGCCCCTTTTTCTTTGAGGAAGTCCACAGCGGTACATTTCGAACTGTTACTGTCACAGGTGAGCGTTATGCAGCGCTTTTAAGAGACAGCATCATTCCCTCCTTACAAGAGAGGCAAGCGCTCCGTAGTGTAACATTCATACAAGATGGAGCACCTCCGCACATCACAGGTCCTGTCCAGCACCTACTGTGATCGACATTTGGCGATGACCGTGTCCTCAGTCGCTCTTTACCGCACGAACGGCCACCAAGGTCTCCAGACCTTACACCTTGTGACTTTTGGTTATGGGGCTACTTAAAGTCCAGGTGTACAGAGGTCGGCCGACGTCATTGGCCATGTTGAAAGTAGCTATTCGCCATCATGTGACAGGAACTACAACTGAAATCCTCTTCGATGTGCAGAGTGTCATGCCACGTCTGAGGGCCATTCTCATGAATGACGGCCGTCACATTGAACATTAGTAATCCTAGTTACGTTGTGAACTGTGCCTCGCCACTATAGAAACTGCTGACACAACTGAAGTGCCACCTGTCGGTGGCAAATGTAACTATTCTGGCAAAAAAATGTTTCGTTATTAAAAAAAAATCCCATGTCTTTCTGTTCACTTCTGTGATAACCGCATCGTTCTACTGTATATACTTTTCGAATTATTGCATTTTTACTTTTTTTGTTACTTTTGGATCACCCGGTAAATATATATTAAGAAAAGGAACATGGGAATTAAATGTAGGAGAAATTAAAAGTAAATAACTTAATTAAGCGCTTGACCTTTTGAAATTCGCAAAGTGAGCCACGGGTTACCTATGACTTTGTTAGGTTGGCCTGACTTAAGAGACTACATAGTCTCATAGGCTCCTCTGTTGTTATTCATAGTGCGCCACAGATTTGTACCGATCTTTAATTGCCTTATTCTCACATGCAAAACGGTTGAACCTATTTATCTCGATTTGGCAAAATGTAGTGTCAGTGTTGTCAGACACATTTCAGAGGAGCTGGAGAGTTGATTTGTTTTACCTCTGAGTAGCACTTTTTTGGCAAACAATGGGCGTAATCGTAGGATCACAAGGATACCAAGGTTTCAGAGAAGGTTGCGGGAAGGGAACAGTTAGGAGACAGATGGCAGCCATCATCAAGGCCATCCAGCGTGTTCTTTAACATGCAGAAGATATGCTCCTTCTGCACACAGCACCATGACTTAACGTCCCATATTACGGATGGCGGCATTTCCAAGCCCGACGTCCTTTTTCTCACCGAGGGCAGAACGGGACTTAGTGGAGATATTTCTCAGCGTAGGCCAGCTGGGACTCGAAACTAGGAACATCAGATTACGAGTCTGGTGCACTACCGACTGAGCCAATTACCGCTCTCCTGGTTTGAGATAGTGCCTTTATGGAATCCAAGACCCACCACATCGCTGAGATTAAAAGCAAATGCTTTTTGCACGAACATTTCCAGATCACATGATCCCTAAATTAGCACTACGTTTTCAAACCAAATTTGAAGAATCTGAAACTACCAGGCGATGAAACATAAAGAGTAGAGTTAAGAGTGATGCAAATAAGCTTCAAATGAACGAAACCAGAAATACTATTCAAGAGATTTTTGATGATTTTTCATTTTCATCGACGGTTAATGATATGCATTCAACTGCTGGATATATGACTTCCAGAAAAATATTTCTCCAAGAATATCCCAGAAAGAAGTGGAAGATGATTTCTGTTACTGTGTATAGGCCCAGATTAAGGGAGGTTGGGATGGGGAGCAGGACCATTTAGTCCTAGAGGGTACCAAATATGCTTTAATTAAAAATAAGAAAGTTAGAATGGGGGCATTCTGTTTCATTAAATTGTTGACTTATTGTCCATGGCCTTTCATTGCATTTAAAATACATTCATATATTTAAACCACTAATCTTTCGCTGTTATTTGATCTGCTCATAACATCTGTGGGTATAGAGGAAAAATCGTGAGTTCAAATATCACCATTAAAGACAATATTTACTCTATATTAAGTGTGAGCAGAGTACGTAATAGTGAAAAATAGTGGCTTAAATATTTATTGAATGCAATGAATGTTGTGAATATATATTGAAGATTTATATTTAACACAGATATAGTAGAACAATATTTCACACTTTTTAAGCAATGATTTAAAATTTCGAATGTTGCACACAACATTATCAAAAATTAATCTTTTGTAGAGTTTAGAATTTAATTCAAAATATATGTTTTTAAAAATGAAGATGACCAGGAAAATATTTCACAGCACACTATTATAATTCACTCGATTAGAACCATTAGAAAGTGACATACGAACTGCTTACTGTGACGGTGCATTCAAGTTGCCATTCGATGAAAACTAATCTTCTGACAATCTAGTAAAATACATTTTTTAATTACAAATCTCGACTTATAGTCAATAATGCAGCTATTTCAACAAATATTTCAGAGCCAGTGGCGAAGCATCCATAGAAGCAAAGAAGGCAATGCTTCCCTTCAGAGTGGGTATCATCATCCTCATCCTCAAGCAGACATGGGTCCAACCAGACATTGCAATTTAGTTCTCCAAGCAAATCTGTCCTGAGCTACATCTGCTGCATCTGGCCACTGCACACCAATTCTAACAAGGTCCTGTTCGACATCGTCTGCCCACCGCATCCTGGGTCTCCCTCTCTTTCTGAGGCTTTTAGGCACACTGTTCATAAACCTATTCAACAATCTATAATTATCCATACGGGAACATGGCCAAACCAACGGAGTCTCTCTCTGCACAATATGCTGCTTAAAGGAGGTTGCAAACTCCTTTGCCTAACCTCATCATTAGTTACAAAGTTAAACCACCTAATGCCCAAGATACTACGTAAGCATCTAGAATCAAAAGCATCTAGTTTCCTGTTATCTTGTTTATATAGTGTCCACGTTTCACTACCATAACTAACTAGAAACAACCAAACTATTATACAGTCTAATTTTAGTCTTTAGGTGTATACGCCTATTTCTTCACATTCTCCATAGATTCTTAAACGTTCCGGTAACAATCCCTATTCGTCTGTTAATCTCATGCCGCACATCACCAATATCTGTTATATAGCTCCCAAGAAAATTAAACTGTGACACCTGCTCAAAAATGCAACCATTCAGACTAACTGAATCACAACCTGCCTGACCAATTTTCATCACTTTAGTATTCTCTCTGTTTATAACTAAACCTACTCTACTACCAGTTTCATCAACAGCTCGAATGAAAGAATTCATCTCATCAACATCATTTGCCAAAAGGGCTAAATCATCAGCATAATCTAAATCACAAATTTTCGTATCTCCAGCCCATTTAAGCCTAAAATCTTTCCCTTGAAGTGAATTTCGCATAACATAATCAATAACCAAGCTAAAGAAAAAAGGAGACAAAATGCACCCTTGTCGAACACCAGAAGTAATGCTAAACCAATTGCTACAAGCCTTATCAACTCTCACACACGACTCAGTGTTATTATAGAGAGCTTTCATTATGTTAACTAACTTGTCTGGTATACCATATGATTTCACAATCAACCACAAATTATGACGATCAACAGAGTCGAAAGCCATTTTGAAATCAACAAAGCTAGCAACCAAAAGTTTCTGAAACTCTAAACATTTCTCAAGAATCTGCCTAAGTGAAAATATCTGATCCACACATCCCCTACCACTTCTGAATCCACATTGCTCATCACGCAATTGACTGTCAACCAGATTCTTAATTCTACTAAGCGCAATCATGGAAAGAATTTTACCTGGAACAGAGAGTAGGCTGATACCCCTATAGTTATCACAAGAACTGCGATCACCTTTTTTGAAAATATGGATAATAATCGCTCTGGTAAAATCCTTAGGAACCATACTTTTATCGCAAAAGATATTCAAAATTTCAGTCATCCATGTAGTAACTGAAACATTCCCAGCTCTAGGCATTTCCGTAGTATTTTCTTCTACCCTGGGGGATTTATATAGATTACGTTTAGAAACAGCCAAAATAACTTGAGACTGTGTTATAGGGACAACATTAAAGCCAGTAATGCATCTATTATCATTACAAACAATGGGAGTAAGAACTAACCACATTGTTTAGAACATCACTGAAATGCTCAGCCCACCTAGCCATGACAGAATCCTCACCTTACGTTGTTAATCCATCAATCCCTGTATACCTGCCCATTTTCTACCACACAAAATATTAACTATGTGATACAGCTCTCTGCTGTTGTGCTGTCTAACTGCCTCCTCGGCTTTGTCAGCCAAGCCATCAAGCCAAATATTGTTATCAGCAGCTAACTGATCCTTTACACGTTTATTAAGCACTCTGTAATACTTTCTATTAGGACTAGTAGGGTATTGATTAAGGCATTCCTACAGTTCTTTCTTTCTGAAATAAGCTCAAGTGCCTTATCGCTCAAAAAATTATGCCTCCTCTGCTCCTTTTTTCTTAAAAGAGTACTATTAGTTTTCAAATAACCCTGTTTAAAATGGTTTCATTATTCCTCAACTTAAGTAGAAAGCATACCATGACTGTCATAATGATTAAGCAACCTATCATGGCAAGCTTTGGCTATAACTGGGTCTTTCAGAGCTTCAGTATTAAAAGTAAATTTTTTAACCCTAGCACAACACTTTTTAAGTTTAAGTTGCAAGACACGTTTAACAAGGTAATGGTCAGATCCAATTTCAGCTCCCCTATATGACCTGGTATTCCTAACAGAACTAGCTCATTTGCTGTTAATTAATATATACTCAATCATATTCTTATGCAGCCCATCGGGTGAAACCCATGTGTACTTATGTATGTCGCGGTGTTTGTAATAAGTGTTAGTTTTTCTGAAACAATTGAGTTTACTTACCTTCCAAATCTGTTCAAAAACCGATTTATTGTTTTCACTTTGTTGTCAGAGTCAGGCCCATAACCATCTCAAAGCAATAGAAGAAGCTTTAGTAATTATAGGGGAGATGAAATTGTTCATAAAAATAAGAAATGCGAGATTGTGAGAAAATGGGAGCAGTCGTAAAGTTTTTCGCCAGCATCCCAAGTGCAAAATAATCTTTATATTGCAAAGCAGAAAAAGCCAAAGCTTACAATGCTTATTAGAGGGATTCACTGACTTGCCAGGAGGGCTGAAACCCTCGAACCTATCACCTACCCCACCTCTTGGCTCGGGCCTATCGTCAGTCCATACTTATATCCATCTGTAAACATTTTATTCTTAAAGACATGAATGTTTTTTTTTTATCTTTTCCCCCAATGATTACAATATTGTTACAGCAAAAAAATTGGGAAATGTTTGTTAACGAGTGTTTCAATTCCATAATTGGAATAGGTCTGTTCTCGAGATGGCCATTGCAAAATTCTTCCTTATCGTATGTAGGAAAATGTGTATCAGAAGTGACAAAAGAAAGCTCTCTCTCGCCATAAAATGCAATTGCAGAATATTCATAAAAGTTTAAAAAATGTGATTCTATTATTAAAAGCGAGAGTAAGATGCCAAAATGCGGAAAATTTCGTTTGGCGATATTCAATGCATTCAATGTTGTGCAACTTAGTGAGTCGTCTCAACCAAAACACATTTACCTTGAAAACATTTCAAGGAAAATCAAACATTAAATCAGAAAGAAATATATTTATTGGCTCAAAAAATTCATAAAAATGTACTAGGAAGCATAACAAAAATGCAAACGATTATGGCTAATTTATAATAAAATTTTGTTGAAATACTTAGTATTCCCTTAATTATCAGAGAACAATTGTTTTACGGGTTCCTTACTCAAAAAAACGTGAAACTAAAATCCCTCTTTTGTTAAAAATCAAAAACCCTTGAAGTTTTGTGTTGTTTATTAGCAGTATAGGCTTCCACCACTCCCATAAACACATAATTTGGAAACCATTTATTTAAATGTATCCGACCCAATCAGACAAAACATTATTTCCAGTTAATTTTCCTTTCATTCCTATTTTTATTTTCCTCCATCGAAACGGTAATGGAAATGCCATTTCCATTTCTATGAACACTAAAATCTTTTCACGAACTGCAGAGCGTGAAATGTTGTCTATTTATCAGAGTAGGGAAACTGGTTTTCACGTTTCAGACCAGCTTAGGGAATAACACGAGCTGATCCATTGGATTTAACCCAAAATGGAGAGCAATGGCTAGACTTTATCTCGTTGGGATAGATAACGGAGAACGCGTTCGCTGAAGACGGGCAATGTGTAGCTTCAAACCACAAAATCTATTTACCTTGGCAGGAGATCCTCATTAATCACGGGATGGCGAAACAGCTCGCGGTGCTCTATCCATCATAGCGGTCACTTTGCTGGCTTGCGTTGCGGCCGCCTATATTGACGAAGGCTGCACCTGCTGAAGTAAGGTAGGTTTTTTTTTTCGAAGTGGTGATCGGGGCAGCAGTGGTTGAAATGGGAGGCTTCTCTCCACCACGAGCGGCAAAGGAACGTATTTCTTTTCCTTTCGAATGACCAAGATACTGCTCTAAAAAGCAAAGCGTTATTCAGAAGGATTTCGACGATGCAAATTTGGCATTGTAAAGTTTTTCGTTGTTCATTTAATTGTCAATTAAAGAAAAAAATATTGAAGCCACTCAGTTAGGGTAACTGATAGGAAAGTGCAGACAGAATTGTAGAACAATAAAGGAGCGGAAAACAACAGCACCTGAATCAGATCATTCTTATTCAGAAACTGTTAGTGAGTTCTCAAACGCAAAGTATTTTTTCCGTGACAGGAGCTGTAGAGCGAATTTCCGACATCTTGCAGTAACTTTAGATTATGACTTGATGATTCACTAAGTCAGTGCTGGATAAATACCAGGTCGCAGTGGTTCCTATTTATTTTTCTAGGTCAGGTTCCTTTAGTTTTAAGCAGAGAACACAGTTGTGTTCATTTACAGCTTCTGCAATTTCAGCAAATCAACTGCCTTTGAGCGATCCACTTGAGAGTACTGCTGCGAACGACTATTTATAGGCAATTTAAACTGAACTGGAAAACCTTAACCTATCGCATTGGGTTCATTCCAGTGAACTAATTGGTTTTGGGAGTGATGCAACTGCTATCATGATTGGTATTGGAAAAGGATTGGTCCAGAAAATTCGCGATAATTTACAGTGTGATTAATGTCCAGGGATTTCCCTACATGTTAAATTTAACTGCATTTGCTGAGTGCAGTGAAAAATGACAAGGCTATTGAAATATTGATTCCATCCTTAAAATGCTAAAATTCATGAGAAGTGCATGAAATATGCTCAAGTTTAATGTTTTTTGTTCTTTATTACTCTTACTAGCATTCTCAATGGAAGAGGCGGACGGCAACCCCTAAATTCCCCCTCCAACAGGTTACCATGATATTAACTTCTTTATCAACACTCTATAAATAGAATTTATCAAGAAGTGCAACTACGTGCATGGTTTATGTACTATTGAATCCATTCATTCGTCCATTCAAACTGACGAAGAAAATCTGGTGCAAGGAGGAGTACAATATTTGAAAGAGATGTTTTTAAGCAAAGTTCACAGTTTCGAAACTGTACCTAATATTTTGATGCTTTTGTTTGGCTAACAGGATGTCGAAGAGTTCGACAAGTAAAACCTTGGTTAAACTGGTTAAACAATTTCAGTTTTAAATATATGCGAAGAAGATGTCGCTAATTAACTATCCAATGAATGGTAAGAATTCAAAGTGTTTGGGAAAGGAGTGAGTTCCAGTGAGCTTTTAAATGAAGTTCTCCCAAACTGTGAAAGACTTCCTATTTAACGTCAACTGTTACGTATTGCAATAGTTCAGCCAAGACCAGATTTACGTTTTCTGACACCCCTAGGCACAAGAAGTGGCAGTGTGCTCACTTGTGCATTTTTCTTTTCTTATAAAAATATTAATGTTTTGCTTTCACAACGATGAAGAAAGGAAATAATATAATTGAAAAGGATGTAGAAATTTAATGATGAATAATACAGTTTTAAGAAAGAGTAAAATTATTCTAATTAATTCATATTGCACATTGCCTATAACATGTAATATTCAGCTGTCGGCAACATTTAAATAAAAAATCTTATATTATAATGTGAAAAATATAAAGAAATAAAATTTAAATTTTAATTATATTAAATAAATAATTTTATTATAAAATTCAACATTGATTTCAAATTTTAACATTTTCTTCCTCATATTTTTTATCTGGGAAGGAGCATTTACATTAAATTATAAAAAGCACTGGTACATTTCCATGTTTTCTGAATGAACAACTCTATTCAAAGTTCCCTAACTTTAAATTTATCGTTTTGCAGCCAAAAGTTACAAGAAATGGAAAAGCTAAGACTATTCTCCAAATCTATATTTTGATAAATATTTATTTGCTATTTAAGGAATTTTGAAAAATGAAACATTTTTCAAAATTCCTTAAATAATCAGAGTTGCTACTCGTAAGAATTTAGCTTAAAATTATAACAAATCGTTTATTAAACGATTCGTTAAAAACGTATATAATATATGTTTATAACGAATCGTTTAATAAATATATAACATTATAACGAAATCGTTTACTAAAAACAAATGCTATTTGGAAAGTTTGGATAATATATTTTGCTTTGTATCAGTTTTGAAACAGTGTCTAAGACAAGCAAAATAGTAGCGTAACTGTCAAATATTTCAGCTTCAATAAGTCTTCATATGTTAAACGAATATTTTCTAAAATCGAAATTTGGATAAATTTGACTGAGAGCTACAATTTAAATTCTGCAATATTTTTCTACGAAAGAGCTTATTTTCAAAGTTAGGAAGTTTTGAATATAATTTTCTATTTACAAAACAGTATCCCATTATGTTTGGTAATATAGTGTATTGCCTCCCAATCCACATTTTTTAAAAGTTTGTTATTCTATTGTCAGGAGAGACAGTATTTTGAAAAGAGAGTAATCGCTCCCCATGGATATTTGTAACTAGTTAAATAAAAAACAAGACTTAATTTTACTGCTACTTAAAAAAACAAATCGTAGCATTTAAATGACTGCGCCCCTATTAGTTGGGCCCCCTAGGCTAGTGCGTAACGTGCCAAATAGGAAATTAGCCCCTGAGTCCAGCCTGTTTACACTGTTCGCTATGAAAGAGAATTTAACTTGATCAATCATTTTAAAACCGGAGCTTGGTCATCAGTGGAAACGGGCAGTTAACTATAACTTGATATTTATCAAATTTGAAAGGATCATCTGTTAAAGAATCTGATCCTTCCAAAGGTCAGGGTTTCCCAAACTTTATTTAACTAAGGACCGGTTTCTTCACCATACTTTTTTGCAGCCCAAAAATATAAACGCACGTTAAGAAAAAACACATTTTTACTCTGTAACACAAGACATTATCTGTGCACTTCATAACTTTTAAATAACCAAGTAGATGAAACTAAGAAGAAAATGTGAAATTTGAAGTTGGACCAAGATGTATCGCCGATTTCGTGAATGCTTCATGATGATAATAATAGGATCATGCGATTATTTCTATATTTTCTAAGAAAAGGCATCATTTTTTCTAAGGACCTGTACCGGGCCTTGGACTTACAATTGGGGAAACGATGCTCTGGATCATTGGTATTTTACTTCAAAATCCTCTAATATATAGTATATGGCGATAAAAGGAAATTACAAAAATTAAGTTTACCTCTTATGGCCATATATTGATGTATCTAAGAAATATTTCCATTGCGCATTTTAAACTGTAATGTAGCAGCTTTTATTTGAAAAATATGTCTTAATATTTAACGTCTATTTGGATCTTTTCATTTTCAGCAAAAAAAAGAAAAAAAAAATCAAGAAAACTTTGAATACAATGTTTTTTTAAAATTTTCCCTCTCAATTTCACGAAACTCAAACGCACTACTACTGGTGTTATATATTTAGGTTGTATCCTATATCTCTATCAACTCTGCCCAGGCCTGCACTAGGTAACACCATTTGGCTGAAATCATTGTTGAGGTCTTTGTTGGGTTGTCAAACCTCTGGGTGGCACTTTGTACACAATGAGCTAGAAAAGAAAGTCACAAAGACCCCAAAGAATCAGAACTGTGTAAGGGAAGGGAATCCTCTGCGAAACTGATCGCAGACAAATGGAAGCCTCCCATCAAGACCATCAAGTGTGTTTTTTAACGTCTAAATTCTTCTGCACACGAACGAAGTCTAAGTTCCAATCCGACTGATGGCGGCCTTTCCAAGCTCATCATTGTCCCCTTACTACTATTTTTTTTGTGGTGTACCCATTTGATACAGATCCTTCGGAACTTTAAATGTTGATGAATAATTGTTTCCACACTACCAATTGAAACACTCACATCTAAACTTATTGTCCAAACGGGGATGTGTGGGTTTTCCTTGGCGGGATGAGAAAAAAGACCATCCCGCTCATTTCCATGAAATTTTGAAGACTTGGTACGTTTCTCAGTAAAGAAAGTACTTTTATTTAATCTGTAAACCCTTTCCTGATTGAATGGATTATTTATTTTTGCCCATAAAACTATTTTTATTCTATGAAGAGTTTGTATTAAAACTTTCTGTATCTACGAGGGTGGGTTATTTAATTCCTGGAAGGTTCTCGCTAACAATTAGCAACTTTTTGTACGAGTCAATACATGATATGTGGCAACACAGTGACTCTTAAATGAATGACATGGAGCAGCGTCTGCAAGTTGAAACAGGTTGCGATACGGTCGCGTGACAGCACGTAGTCAGCCTGTCAGTGTCTTAAAAAGTGTTAGTTTTTCCGAGAAGGTAGATGTTTTTACTTCCAGAATATGAAGAAAATATTATGTTAGAAAACAATCTCTTGATAGTTCTCAGGAGAAAGCGGAAAAGGAAGAGGAGCCAGAATGTAAGTTTTTGCATTTTCAGTTTTCATCAAAAAAAAAAAAATTGCAAAATCAAAATTGAGTACTGGAACTCTTCTGAAAAAATTATCGATTTCCAATGCGTTCGTAAAAATTGAAGGCTTGATTCCGCAATCGTTTTCCTTCATTTCTTCACATGAAGACAAAAAGAGCTTTTCTTTTTCAATTCTTTTCTTTTATCCAGTTATAAGTTATTCCTAGAGATCAACGACACAATATTTTTCATCTTTCTTCATCATGTTGAGAATTTTTTTTCTTTTTTAATTTTTTCCCCAGAATTTTCTTTCTTCATTTTGAAACATCAAAATGTTCATCATATGAGATGAACCATTTCATATTTCTCTGTTTTCTGATTGACAAATAAGATAAATATATGTGCTATTTTGATTAAATACATATTAATACAAATACTCCATCGCTACTTATATCGAATTTGAGATAAATGTATCCGTTTTAAGCTTTAAGATTCAGTAAAATTAGGTAATAATAATATCAGTAAGGTCCGCCGTCCATCGGATGAGGCGTTAAGCCGATGCTTCCCATGCAAGGGAACTATACCATGTCACGTTAAAGAACATGCTAAATGGCCTTGACTAAGTCTTCCATGCATCGTCCAATGGATCCCTTTCGCCAACCTTCCTTGAAACCTTCAGATTCTTGTGACCTGGCCGTTTAATCCATCGTGGGTAAAAAAAGCGCTGCTCAGAGGCAAAACATATGACCCTATCTGTTAAATTGAGCGAATTCCTTTTGAAAGTACAAGCATGGAATTAAGAAATCCTTCACTGACGAAAGGATCCGAGATTGAGAAATCCTTCACTGACAAAGGATCCGAGATTCAGAAATGCTTCACTGACGAAAGGATCCGAGATTGAGAAATGCTTCACTGACAAAGGGATCCGAGATTGAGAAATCATTCACTGAAGAAAGGATCCGAGATTGAGAAATCCTTCACTGACAAAGGATCCGAGATTCAGAAATGCTTCACTGACGAAAGGATCCGAGATTGAGAAATGCTTCACTGACAAAGGGATCCGAGATTGAGAAATCATTCACTGACGAAAGGATCCGAGATTGAGAAGTCCTTCACTAACAAAAGCATCCGAGATTGAGAAATGCTTCACTGACAAAAAGGATCCGAGATTGAGAAATCCTTCACTGGCAAAAGGTTCCGAGATTGAGAAATCCTTCACTGACAAAAGGATCCGAGATTGAGAAATGCTTCACTGACAAAAGGATCCGAGATTGAGAAATCCTTCATTGACGAAAGGATTTGAGATTGAGAAATCCTTCATTGACGAAAGGATTTGAGATTTAGAAATCCTTCACTGACGAAAGGAGCCAAGATTGAGAAATCCTTCACTGATGAAAGGATTAGAGATTGAGAAATCCTTCAATGATGAAAGGATCCGAGATTGAGAAATCCTTCACTGGCGAAAGGATCCGAGATTGAGTAATTCCTCACTGACGAAAGGATCGGAGATTGAGAAATCCTTCAATGATGAAAGGATCCGAGATTGAGAAATCATTCACTGATGAAAGGATTGGAGATTGAGAAATCGTTCACTGACGAAAGGATTCGAGATTGAGAAATCCTTCAATGATGAAAGGATCCGAGATTGAGAAATCCCTCACTGACGAAAGGATCCGAGATTGAAAAATCCTACACTGACGAAAGGATCCAAGATTGAGAAATGCTTCACTAACAAAAGGATCCGAGATTGAGAAATGCTTCACTAACAAAAGGATCCGAGATTGAGAAATCCTTCACTGACGAAAGGATCCGAGATTCAGAAATCCTTTATTAACGAAAGGATCCGGCATTACTGTCAAGTGAAAGTTGAATGGTTATGGTCACTTTCATACATGCACTCGGAAGTGATGAAAAAAGCAAAATAAGTTCATTTGATAGATTTAAACTTAGAAGTTAAATCCATTTAAGTCCTTTTAACCATCTTTATGCGAATATTTTTATTAGATAGATTAACAATGCAAAACTAGAGAACATCGGAATGTGCACTGCACTTTCCAAATGCAAAGTATTCGAATTTTATTAATTTTTAAGGAATTGTGTAATATTTTACAGAACAAAAAACATGCCTTAGTCATGAAAGAATTCTTCATTACACTTTAACGGGCAGTATTTCATTTGTAAAAAAGGAGCATTTTTAAATTATATTTGCAGTGTTTTATTTATTAAATTTCTTTCATGATATAATATTACTTTATGGTATTAAAAATGCGTTTTTCCTCAAAAATCTACTAAACGTACGTAGAACACGTTTTGGAAACGAGATCTGCACATCATATAATTCAAAACTCTGTTAGAAAATTACATTAAAACATTATTTGTATTCTTTGTTTGTTTGTCAGCTTATTTTTAAGAAGTATAGGAAGTGTTTGGTGAAAACAAACAACTAGCAGATTAAGTGAAATCTGTAAACAAGCGTTGTATCCAAATTTGAGAAAATTATTTTCTGTTATTAGCTATTTGTTTTGGAGATATATAAGAATGTGAGCAATTATTCTTCTTGCTGAAAATTAGCACGAACAAAATTATAATCAAACTCTGCTCTTAACAATCTTTGACTTCTTAAATATGCGAGAAGCCAAGGCCAAGTCAGCTGTTGCAACTAACAAATCTTCCTGACCAAAGACAATGCACAAATGGAAACATACTTATTAACTTCAGAAATCAGAAGAAAATGAACTAATTACCATACTTAAAATTAAGCCAACTGAAGCAAAAAAAAGAACAAACCGTTAGAGCAGAGAAAAACTGATATAGTATAATATTACTTTTAGGAGAACGATCACAATGGAGACATCGAAATCTACTTCTTTAAGAATTATGTCAGAGACATTTTTATAAATTTCAAAATAATTCCAAAAAGACAAAGAAACTTAAGCGTCATGTGATTGCATTTTTTTTTCTTACTTTCCTTTATTTCTTACCGGAACTGGCCATTTAGCTACACAAATGAGGGTTGTGTTGCTTTTCCTCTGCGTGGTAAGCTGCTATGATACAGATGGTAGTCTCCCGTCAAGGCCATCCAGCGTGTTCTGCAATTTGCAGCATACGCATCCAGCGTATGCTGCAAATTGCATACGGCGCCACGGCTTAACGTCGCATCCGACGGACTGCAGCCTTTCCAAGCCCATCGGTGTCCCCTACCGACAGTGGATAGGTATCCACTGTCGAGATATTCTGTGAGATAAACTTCAACGCTAGCTCCTACTGATAGAGGGCAGGGCAGGGAGTTTTACGGAGATAAGCTTTAACGCTGGCACAGGAGGGACTCCAACTAGGAACTCAGATTAGGAGCCTGGCGTGCTACCGACTGAACCATACCCGCCCTCACAAATGTGGACATGCAACAGTTTCGGCAGACTGTTTGCCAATATTAGGACAACTATTGCTTGACAGCCTTGTTGCCCGTGTTTCTGAGAACATGTCTCTAAACCTGATCAAATTTAACTGTGGCATTCTTCGTTATTGATTTCTTATATTTCTTGGTTACAATATTATCTTCCGATATTATAAATTTAACCCACCATTGTATTTATTAAAACAAATTCACTGTAAATACCGACTTTCTTTCCAATTTCATCTTGTTTTTTACCTTATCGATCACAGCTATAAATTTCTCTTAAAGTTTGTGCCTTATTTTTCGCAATTAAAAGTTTTCTTTTATAACTTACTGTCACGGTTTTTTGACACTCGAAGCTCGTGAAAAATATATCGCAGTCTATTGAATCTCCGTGCATCTGAACGAATTTAAGCTAAAGAATGATATTGGGCTGGTATGCATATTCTCTAGCTGCTCTTTAAAACATCAGCTATTCTTGGCGTCTTTTAACAATTCCAAGGCACAACCACTCAAACGAGTTTTATATTCCGTTGCAAAAGAAATGGCTGATACAATCATCTTCATGGGTGGGCACAGAACAGTCTTTCCCACGTGCACGAGCACTTTCAAGAATGCAGGAACCATTATAGCAATCGTTTGCATTTTAATATCGGTTTCTGGTACGATGCTAGAAAAGAGGTTTTCGTAAGAAATATTCTTCTGCGAGAAAGTCCAAGAGAGCATTTTGAAGTCTCATATTTCATCACTGGTGTTAAAAAGAAAAGAAATAAATAGAAAACAGTTTTGTGTTGCCAGGTACGTATTTTGTATCGGATTGTTTTACCTATGGCCAAGTCACAAGGATCCCGAAGGCTCAGAGAAGGTTGAGGGAGGGTACCCATTGCACAGCTGTTGGGAGACAGATGGTAGCCTTTTGTCAAAACAATCAGTGTGTTCTTCAACGCGTACAGGGTATGGCTCTCCCACACACGGTGCCAGAATTAACGTCCCATCCGACGGGCGGCTGACTTCCCAAGCCCATTGGTGTCCCCTACTGACCATGGGCAGGGTGGGGAGTTTTGCAGAGATAAATCTCAACGCTGGTCCAGATGGGACTCGAATCTGAAAACTGCAGATTACGTCTGGCGCGCTACCGACTGAGCCACCCCCACCCCGCACATATTTTGTAAAGTTATGGCCAAAAATTAATGTTTTAAACTGAAGCTAAAATAGAACTTTTGTTATGTTTATCTAAGTTGTTATTTTAGGTTATTTTACCTTTGAGCTGCTTTTTTTGCACACAGCGGGCTAAATGGCCAGGTTAAAAGGACCCCGAAGGCTCACAGAAGTTTGGGGAAAGAAGATCCACCCGACAGTTGTTAGTACACAAGTGGTAGCCTTCCGCCAAGGCCATCCACAGTGCTCGTCAACATGCACAGGGTTTGACTCTCCCGCCCACAGGTCCACGGCTTTACGTCACGTCCGACGAACTTTCCAAGCCAATCGATGTGCTATGTCTATGTCTTGCTATTGTCCCCTTGGGGACAATAGAAAAATTTAATTGTATGAAAAATGTAAGATAAATTTCAGTAGATCTGGCTTAGGGCTCAGCAGTTAAAGACAGGATGAGATAATATTTTTGTCGTGTTATAACTAACACTCTTTGTTGAACGTAAGAGCTTATTTGGAATCATCGTCATAAGAGAACATTAGCTACGAAGACTGAATTTTTAGTGATACAGACATGTGTAATGCACATATGTATTTTTAATGCAGATGTGCAGACATATGTATTTTAATACTTTTATATTAAAGTTACTTTCGAACCATCTAAAGTTAGCTTTGTAAATAGTTTGGATAATTAAGGGCGCGAGCATTTAGTGACATTAATGGTTCTATTCGTACTTGCACATTGATAGCCTGAGTCTATAATCTTTATTTTTAATTTGGCATAAATAAATTGATTACACTTTTCTTAATCCTACACTTGTTAAGAAAGGAAACAAGAGTGGACTTGAAAAGTTAACTGCATTCGGATGAAACATTTCTTTAATATCCTGCAAGATCTAAGAATGCATTTATCATCGGAAACCTTATTTTAAGTTATTCCTTCTTTGGGAGGGACTGTGGTTGGTTCTGCCTGTTGTGCCTCATACTTGCAATCTGCAGTTCCCAGATTCAAGTCCCAACTGTGTCAGCTTTGATATTTGTATTCGCTAACTGCCACCCTATTCTCGTGAGAAAGGGGGAACTGATGGACTTGGAATCCATCTATCTGTTTTCCCAACCCCTCTCCACCTCCCTTGGGGTAAAGGAGCAAATCATTGTTGTCGGTGCAAATCTCTTGGCACTCAAACTCACACACCGAAATTTTACGCTTCTAACTGACATCTTTTGCCACAATCATTTAAAATTTGGAATTTTTAAACTTTACCACAGCTAGATGGTGCAATTAAAAGTTTCAGGAGATTTGAAAAATACGAATCGCAATATTTCATCGATATCTATTCAGCCCAAAAATTATTTTAAATATTTCTTCAAAAACCAAAGAAAGTTGAATTCTTATAAACGGATAGACAACAAAGTGAAAAATGTTAGCTGTTTCGTTGTTGTTTTTTCGAAAACGAGCTGAAAAAGGTAAGATCATGAATTTACTGAGTAAAATGCACAAATAAATAGAACAAAGATATCCTTAGGGGAAAGGAAAATAACATGGGGACATGTGACGAAACAGTTGGATACAATTCCCAACCACTTCAAATAGAGAAAAGGAGAGAAGTAGCTGTAAAGAAGAGCAGCAAACACAAAATAATAAATATACGACAATGAAGGATAATTTTTGTTTGAATATTAAATGTGTAAACAATGAGAGAGTTACATGGAACAGATTTCGAAAATATCGAAAGAAAACTAACACTTGGTATGACCAATGAAATGTATGGTCGAACAATTTTGATAAAGGATAATGGCACTATTTTAGTTGGATTGGTACTAATGAAATAGTATAATTCACATTTTTCAAACACTTAGGAAATCTAAATTTATATCGTTAGAGATCACTAAATATGGAAAAGGCGAAACTTTTAATAAATGTTGCAAGTGATCTGTTTATGGTTGAAATTTCGGTTGTAGAATATCAATACATATTCCCCTGACAACAACAATCTGCCCCTTTTCTCAGAGGGATGTGAAAAAAGCAACTTTTTAAATTTAAGAAACAAAAAAAATACTTTCTATATGTTATAATTACCGATAAAATACTATTATTTGCATTTTCCTCAACATCTATTAGCTCATATGAAAACTTTAAAGAGTGAAAAAGGAGGTAAAAGAAAACTTCATTCTTTTTCCAAATGAGATTCCCATATGCGCCAGAAAGAATATCCTTTCTTTTGGTTAACTAAAATATTTGAATGAACATTTTATTGTACAATTTAAGTTTATAAACTAACTACTGATGACGGAGAGAATAATAAAAAAAAATTGCTGTTGAGTCAAATCATTGAACAGCTTTCAGTAGCACAGAAACTAACATGATAAACGGATCAGAATAAATTTTAAAATAAGGAAATATGAAACGTTCGTATAATAAACGCTTACATACTAGAGTAGAACCTTTCGTTGAAATTATGCCATCTGTTGGGTGGAAATTTAGCTATAGTTTGTTAAAAGCTGTGGTTAAATTATGTTGCCCAGGAGAGTCGAACCCTGCTTATATTAAAGAGCAAGCTGAATGACTTTCACCTGAGGCTTTCATCGGTAACCCAATGACTGTACGCTAATATTAAAAAAGGGTAAATCTTAATCTAATAAGATGTAATTATCTGAAGATGGGAAACTATATTAATGTCAATCTGTACATTAATCATCATCTATTGCTTTTCACGTGATTTTTGTTGGTTTGTCAATTTACGTGTTTGTCCAAATGGTTCCACCATATCTTCCCAGGGGTGGTGGTTCCTCAGTCAGTAGCGGTAGTATGGTCAGTATGGTTTTTCGATTAAAAATTAAATATCAGTGAGTATGGTATCAGTCAGCCTGAGAACTACAGATTATGAGCCTGGAACAGGCTCATAATCTGTAGTTCTCAGGTTCAGGTCCCACCTGGAGAAAGCATTGAGATTTATCTCTGCAAACCTCCCCACCCTGTCCTCGGTCAGTAGGGGACACCAATGAGCTTGGAAAGGCTGCCGTCCATTATGAATTTTAGTGAAAAATATGTCTAAGATAAATTAAGGATCTCAATCAAATCTGCTTAAATCCAGATTTTAAACAACATTTTTCCGGTATTGAAAAGAGTTATGAATGCTTGATATTTAACAGGCCAAAAATATTTGAGCCCAAATTTTAATTAACACATTAAAAAAAGAGATCAGTAATGGGTGCAACGCACCCTGCACTCTACTAAAGTCAGCAATATCTCTGATCTCTTAATCTGTTTTATTTAAACTTTTGGGTCAATTTTTTTGTATAGCCTGTTAAATATATTCCAGCATTCATAACTCTGGAATACAAGGACCAAAATTATATTCGAGTTATGAACCAGATTTATAAATGCTGGAATATGTATAACAGGCTACAAAAAAATTGACCCCAAAATTTAATTAATTGACTCCTGAACATGAATACTGAAAAAATAGTGTTTAAAATCAAGATTTAGACAAATTTTATTGAAATCTTTATCTTTAGGCATATTTTTCTCTAAATTAAACAATATTGAATAAGTTATTGAGCTCTGAATGTGATTTTCTTTTGAGATAACATGGAACTGTTTCCATTTTTCCGACCAATACCTGTATGTTATAAAGTCTTTATTTTTTCTGAAGATATGCAGGTATGCTCCATATCCCCCACCTGTTTTCAACAGTAAAAGAGAAAATTTTATTATTAATTTTAGTTGAGAGTTTGTTAATAAAAGATTTTTAATGTACAGTTGGTAATATTTTTCTTTACCCCATTTTCGACTGGACTACAATTCCAGTGTCAGCACCAAAAGCAAAGAGCGAAATTGAGATATTCCTCAGAACACGTGTACTGATTTCCACATGATAACAGAAATTACATGATGATCTGATTTCCACCATGAACTTGGGGTCCATGGGACGTAAGACATATAATATGTCCCTGTGCAGAAAGTACACTTTAAGAACACGATGGATAGCCTTGACGGGATGTTCCCATCTGTCTAGATCCCTATCCAATATGCCACTCTGAATCTAGTGACATGCCCTTTAACCTATTGTGTTGACAAAGGCGTCGCTGGTACGTAAAATAACCTCATTTTCTTATAATCAGCATATCAGATTTGAAAAATGCCATAAAAATATTGTTTTCTGCGAAATTTTGTGTATTAATTACTGCCCGATAAAGGGGCCCTGATAAAAGTTCTATTCTGGTATGTAAGCGTTTACTATACGAAACGTTTCATTTTTAAATATTTAAAATTTTGTTCTGATCCGTTTGCCAGTTAGATTTTGTGCTACTGAAAGCTGTTCAATCGTTTAACTCAACCACATTGTTTATTACTCTCTCCGTCATCAGTAGTTAGTTTGGAAATAAAATAATAAAATTTAAAATGCATCATTAAATGTTCATTAAAATATTTTAGTTAACTAGAAAAAAGCGTATCTTAAGGGGGCCATCCTCTCCTCTTTTGAGAAAGGTAATGGAGTCAAAATTATTAAACTTGTACATATTTCACTCATTTTTAAAGAATTTTTAAAGACCTCTATAACTGAGGGCAAAATGTTATGCGGAAATGGTAAATCCAGTTTCTTGACCTCCCTTTTTACTTTTTTTCCCAGCTCGATTGCGCTCTTTTATTTTTCCTTGATCTTGACCTGGTATTAATCATTGATTAGTTGTTGTGGGTAACCTCAGGCGATTGTTGTTGTCCTCAGCAACCTATTTATCTGATCTTAGAATTTCACAATGCAATTTAATGTAAAGCATTTCTGTGATTGAAATGCAGAACGAGTCATGCACACCATTAGACAGTAATCACAGACTGGGTTCTTTTAACTCTGAGTGGTGCGTTTTTGCACATAATGGGCTAAATGGTCAAGTCAGAATATCCACAAGCGTTTGGAGAAGAGTGGGAGAGGGAATTCACTGGACACGAGAAACGTTGTTTAGCTGTGGAAGCCTCTCTTCTAAGCCACTCAGAGTGTCCTTTAATGCGCACATGGTATGACTCTCCTGACACGAGTCCACAGCTTAACGTCCCATCCGACGGACGGCGGCATTTTCAATCCCATTACTCACCGAGGGCAGAGCAGAGAGTTTCGGAGAGATAAATCTCAACGCTAGCACAGGAGGGACTCGATTCTGGGAACTGTAGATTGCCAGCCTGGCGAGCCACATCCATCTCCACCAAAATAATCGCGGAACAAACTAACAAGTAATACACACTGCTAAAATCAACAAATGCCAAAAGAACAAACGAAGACTCGGCCAATCTGCCACTCATAAAGCAAATCATAAATGTATTGAATCTGTCTCCTTATTTTTCGAATTCGTAATATGCATTAAAAATGCACATTTTTGTTCTTTAATAAAGATATTTTCATTTTCTTCATTCTCGATAATATAGATTCCCCCCCCCCCCAAAAAAAAAAAATCATTAAATAAATACCTCCTGAAGCAGCTGCTTGCCACAGAGGTCTGACAGGAGCCTGTCAGTTTAAAACGGCATAGTAGAAAATCTGCGAGGATGACGGGACCTCAGTAGAAAAACAACGCAGCATCCATGCCTTACCCGGGGCTCAGACCCAGGTCCTTTCTTAGATTAGTAGCCAAGCGTGCTAACCACTCGGCCCAGGACAGCTTCAAAGTCATTACACATTAGAAATGTATGTTTTCGTTTTCAAGCAGAGACTTTTACCTGAGGCTCTTTAAAATATACCGTATTTCTTCGATTCTAAGACGCACTTTTTCCCCCATATAAACGTCTCTAAAAACAGGGTGCGTCTTAGAATCGCAGTTTTTTTCCCCTATTTTCCCGCGCTTTGCACACGGCATTACACGGTTTGTTTTTATGCGAAAACCCCGCCTGCAAAGTTTGACCGTTATCGCTTTCTCCAATTCCATTGGAAAAACTTCCATTGGCCAAATCCTCGGAATAGACGATATAATTTCGTGGCTGGTGCGACAGACTCTTGCGTCGTAGCGGGTTTTCATTAAGGACCGAACATCTATCTGTCAAAAAATTCTTGCAGACTTTCAACAGAAGTTGCTTAACTTTCAGCGACATGTGATCAAATTAAGGAAAAAAAGAAACTGAGCTTAATCAAATTGGAAATGCTGATGAAACCCCGGTCTTCTTCGATATGCTTCGAAATTACACCGTCAACGCTAAAGGTGCTAAAGAAATCAAGATTATAAGCACGTGCTACGAAAAGTAGTGTATCACTGTGATGCTATGCATCACCGATGATGGTCGAAAGTTAGCACCAAATTTAATTTTAAATCGAAAATCCATACTGAAGAATGAAATTTTCCCCAAAGATGTTATTGTGCGTGCACAAAAAAAAAATGGACCGATGACTGCAGAGCTTATGGAAGACTGGCTAATGTTGTGTGGAATAGACGTCCTGGAAGTCTTCATAACACCTAGCATGCTAGTACTTGATGCATTTCGTGGACATTTGTCCGAACAAGTCAAAAATAAAATCGTGCAAAACGGTTGGTTTTGATTCCTGGTGGCATGACTGATTCTGGTGGCATGACTAGCCAATTGCAGCCACTCGACGTTTCAGTCAAAAAACCATTTAAGGATTACTTGAGAAAGGAATATGAAATCTGGCTGTTGACTGACAACCTTCCGGAAAAATTAAGAAAGCGTCGGCATCAAAATTGGCGGAATAGCTTGGAAACTTCCCAGAAAGAATAGTGCAGCACTCATTTAAAAAATGTTGCATCACCAACGCTCTCGATGGCTCAAAAGACGATATATTATGGGATAATGAAGATAAAAACGGCTCAGAAGAATGACTCTGATATTGATTCAGAAGGAAGTCATGAATAACATACTTACTGATAAATAGGTACTATTGTTGTTAGTAAATTGAATTCTATTACAATAAAAATATTTTTTAGATATATTTTAGCGTTTAATTTTATTTATATTGTTTTTCTTAGAATCAAAGCTTTTTTTCCCCCTGTTGGTGGTACTGAAATTAAGATGCATCTTACAATCGATGGCGTCTTAGAATCGAAGAAATACGGTAATAGTGAAAAGGTTATAAACAGTGTGCCTTAAGGCTTCAGAAAAAGGGGAAGATTTAGGATGCGATGGGCAGAAAATGTCAAACAGAACCTCGTTACAATTGGTCTGCAGAGGCCAAATGCAGCAGCTGTAGCTCAGGACAGACATATGAAGAACTTTCGTAAATGACAGTCTGTAGCTCATCGTAAATGACAGACCTCTGTAGCTCATGGCGTTGAGGATTCTGTATGTATGCATGAATATATGTATGGAGGTCCGCATCTAGGGTGAGGGGGCAAAATGATCATGCCCTTTCATTTCAGAATGTTATTGAAGGTGAAAAGAAACAAAAATTACTAAGCTTATTCATATTTGATGCATTTTTGAAGACATTTTTCAAAGACTTTTCAGACGGCAGGGGAAATGTTATACACTGCATTGGGAATCCAATCTCGTGCCATTCCCCTCCCCCCTACATTTTTCTGGCTCCATTGTGTTTCTTATTCCCTCCCTCGATTTTTTAATAGATACGTGTCTGTCTGTCTATGCATGTGTGTGTGCATGTATGTATGTATTGAGTATGCAAGATTTGAAGCTATATTAATGTATGTATGTACGTATGTATGTATGTGCGTGTATGTGTGTGTGTATGTATGTATGTATGTTATGTAATATCTCCGATTTGTGCATTTAGGAAGCAAAAAAACAGCGTGAAGTCTTAATCTATAAAGTTATAACTCAAAGTCCCTCACAAAACGTCAGAGTCAGAGTATAACTCTCAAGATTTGAAGCTATATTAATGTCGATCAGTGACTGTTACTGTTAATAAAGGGCGAAGGGTTGTCTCAGTCGGTATCACGCCGGGCTCGTAACCTGATATTTTCAGGTTCGATTTCATCTTGCTCGACTCTCTTTGCTAACCCTTGCTTTACCTTAAATGAAAGAGGAGGTAACACGGCTTTGGAATAAAGGCGTCTTCCTTCGGATGAGACGCAACACTTTGTTTCCTGTGCAGGAGAGATATGCGCTGTACACCTTAGAGAACACGCTGAATAGCCTTGACGAGGAGTATGTTTAGAAAAAGTTGTCTGGAGGAATTCCTTCCTTGTGACATGGCCATTTAGTCCAGTGTTAAGCAAACTTTTAGTGCTAACTACTTTGTTAACCACAGTATTAAACTACTTTTTTTATGCTATTTTTGGTCCGCTTCGCCTTCCTTTGGGGTTAGTTTTCATGTCTATACAACTCTAAAATATTTTTTAACTGCAAGTTGGTATGCTAAGTCATGAGTAATGTTTATAAAAGCCTTCTTGATTAAATTGCCAATATGAACTCATGTTGAGGCCCCGGTAGTGGGGGTCTATGATTCTTCCTAGTGTACTATTAAAACCTGAACGGTATGGAATTTTATGAGTTTTACCCTTGATTTGGATTAAACTTCATTTTTGAAGACGGTATTTTATAAGAATCGTTTTGTGAGTGATTACTAGAATAATTTGTTTATCTCAACGAGACCTAAAAGATTGGTTTCTTATTCTTCTGTAGCGCATATAGGGTTAGTGCTAGATGGTATTAGAGTTTATAGAAAAATCAGTTTAATAGGATGTTTGATAATGATGTTAGAGAATATCTGCAGATATTCGGAAGTAAAACAACTCATCTCTTATAAATTAGGAGCTGAAATAAAGCAACTTAGTACAACGATGAAAAATATTGCATTCCTCAAAAGCATGTTATATAATATTATAGAACATTAAACAAACCAATAGTTTTAGGAGGAAAATAAATTAAAAGTTATCGGAGTTTTTCAATAGAATTTAATCGACTGGAAGAACATTCTACATAAAATTGAACTATTTAGAGTGATGTTGATTTAATTCGATAGAAACTGTGTTTATGCGGCTTGATATTGTTAACAGATAAAAAACAATAAACAATTTTTTTAGATATTCAGTTTATGAATAGCTTTGTTTGGTCAACCTACCAAAATTATTTCGCATTTCCTCGAATTTTTCCCTTCTCCCCCCCCCCCCCCCCTTGCAAAAGAGCATTATTTTATTTCTGGCAAACAGAAATGTTATTTGTGGGAAGTCGTCTAAGTCTGATACAGCTCAAGCTTTTCTCTAGATTCCTATTGGTCAACGGGCTTGGTCCTCTGACTGCGTTCTTTTCCATTTCGCTGGAGGCTACTCAACTCCCGTGGCACTAACCTTCATCTGCGAAGGTTAATCCCATTGATATCCGGTCGTAATCCCGCGAAATGGCCGGCTTGGCGACAAGTTAGCATCACTGCCACGCAACGCACGCACTCATGTTCACTCGAACGAGAACTCTCTCTCTATCTCGCTCCTTCACGCACGCAGAAGCCAAAGAGAACGAAGGAGGAAGTCTGCTGCACATTCGCCATGGCCCTCGTTGTTAAGTGTTGCCGTGGACAGCTCGGATTTGCCGAGGATTTGTTGCACCCTTTGGATGCACTGACTCAATGCCTATGGATTTGGAAGGCAAAAGAAGAGAGGATGGAATTGGAAGGGGAAGGCGGATGATTGGACATGTCAAGAAGAGCAAGAGCAATAAGGATGCGGACAGAAATAGATGTCGAGCTGAGAGCCATCGGTGTGAGATTTTAAATTAAAATATGTTCGGTATTACACTAAATCGAGTAAGAAGTTGTTCATACTAAGTGTGAACTTTGCCTCAGGTGGTTCAAAAGAGCTCTCCTGTTTCATTTAACCATCGGATTTTAAATAAAAAGATGAAAGATGTTCTCGAGCTCATGAGTTTGATGAAATGAAGCTGGCAAATGTAAGTTCGGCATGTGGAATAAAATTTCCAAGTTTGAGCTGGACTTTGTGTCAAATCTCCAACTCTTCTTGTATACACCTTTCCTGGCTATTTGTCGAGTTGTATTCTTCAAGGCGATTTCGTCAAGTCTTAAGGGCTATTCATCGAGTGTTAAATCATGACTAGTAGGAAAGTCCTTAACACAATGAATGATACAGAAAAAAACTGATTGACTTCACGAGATTATTACTACTATTCAGAGCAGGATACTAGAGGAGAGGGGGAGGTTGAAAGGGGGTCATGGTCTGCCCTTTGAGAATGCTAGTAACCGCAACGGAGGGGGAAAATATTAACCGTATATGTATACAGTATTAATCTTATTTTTGAAGGAATTTGCTAAAGACTACCAAAAAGGAGGAAAAACATTTATACCAGAAAGACGTTCCTGTCCATTTCTGTTCGATTTCTACTCGATCTTAGCTCTCTCCTTTCACTAGAGTATCTTTCATCCATCTCCTTTTCCTGGGATCTGTTGCCTCTCTCTCTCTCACTTTTCACCCCCACTTTTCACTCGGGTCTCTTGCATTCCCCTTTCGCTTAGGTTTCTTGCACCTCCTTTCTCACGGATCTCTTGCAACCCAATTTTAATTTTCCTAGATTCGGACCTGCTACTGTTGGAAGCATATTAGAATATCGGAACAATATCTCTTTGGCCTTGTAGGAAGTAATTTTTTCCAAGACAAATCATTTCCTGGTTGCAAGTATTTAAAAATAAAAGTTGAAAATTAGAATGCGAAAGAAAAACTGGTTTGAATGAATGGAATGGTTACCTAATTATTCATTCTTTACTGATATTCACTGATTATTCATACTTTACTGACAGTATGTGAAAACTGGTGGTTTTTCACATGCTTCGATTATTTTTATATGCAGTCATCGCCCACATGCAAGATGAAAGTGTTGCATTTAATGTATCAGGGTGAAAGATTGCATTTAGATATGTTTACCTTAATAATATAATAACTATTTTATATTATATTGCATTGTAAATTTATACTGCACTCTCTATCAATAGTAGCGGAAATATTATGCAAATTTAAATGTTCAAACGGAATTTAAATATTTATGTTCAATATCTTTATCGGATAAAAAAAAAATCACGAAAAAAAATCATTGACAGGTTTGAAAATTTAGGTGGATTAACCAATTAGATGCAAGCTTTTTATGCTAGTGCATTGATTATGAATATGAGCAATAAATTAAATCAATTTCATAAATTTTCGTATGCCATATCTAAGCTGTATTCATAAATTAATTGCTGTAAGAAATCAATAACTATTGTCCAAGGGACAACAGTGTATTCTATCTTTCCGAAAAGGGCCAATGTGTCATATTTTTGCAAATAATGTGAACTGTAATCAATCGATAGTTAAAAGATTAGTAATGGATAAAAATAAACCAATGGTAACAAAGACAGATATCGTACAGGAAGACCATGATGATTTCTGAATCTAAAGGGCTCAGAGAAGGCTGCTCCAGATAGGCCGTAACTTGCCGGTTTTTGTGGGAACTAGCATTGTCATAACGAATGAGAATCCTTGACACGACTATTGTTGGACGCTGATCCTTCATCTCCTTAATCATTTTGAGCAAAATAATGTTGGTGCAGTATTAGCCATTTATAGTCATTTTTTTCAGTGAAGGTGTCCATGGCAAAACCTAGAAAAAACAAACTCCTTGGAAATAGAAAAAACAATTGCAATTCTTATGCTGCCAAACTTTGAATTACCACAAAGTTGAAATATTTGTCACCGTTTCTTTTTAACCTTTTTTTTTTTCAGACCTACCTAATATATTTCACGCAGGATTTAAAATTTCCATATTTGCTGACGATGTTGCAATTTGTCACACTGGAATGTTTTCCTAGATATCTGAAAAAAAATTAGAAGAAGCCCTCAATAAACTATATGAAAACTACCTCACATGAGGTTTAAATATCTTGTCAGAAAAGACAGTATTTATGGCATTTTAAAAAAAGAAAAAAAAACGACTAGTTTTAAAAATGGAAACTAAACACTGGAAATTATAAAAGTTCCCATAAACCTTTGGGAGTATTCTTTAACAGAAAATTGAATAGAAAAGTACAAATTGAACATCTATTAAACCAAGGATATAAATGTGTAAACTTGCTCCGTAGTATCAGCAGTCAAACCATACGCTAAACAAATGCTTCCAATATACACAGCACTTATTATTGTCAAAAATTGGCTGCGGCTCAATAGGAAAATATTGAAATAGCTTCTAATTCAGACCTAAAAATCCAAGATATCTTACATAACAAAGCCACAGAATATGCCTGAGGAAAAGTTTTCGACTTTAGCAATTAGAAGAACACATATACTAATGAATAACTAAAGTAGAATAAGTACTACCTGCTCAAAGTGGAAATTGCAACACCAAGAAGGAATGGAAGTAGAGATATGTAAATCGAGGAGGCAATCGGTCATCAGAGATATGCAAATGATCAAAGTTCCGCAGCAAATGGACATGTGATAGCCAGCCGAAACGCGGATAAATACCGGGTGCCCATGAGCTCGTATCATAGCACGACCGACAGTGAGGTTGGAGTGCATGCTGCGAAAATGTTCGAAACATGCCTTGGAGACGCTAGTGGGACCCTTATACGAAATTGACGCCTTCCGAGAGAGAGCGAATGGTCTATATGCAAGAACGTGGATTAAGCCTTCAAGCAATCATCGCACTCATGGGGTGCAATGTGAGCACAGTGCAACAGTGCATCGCACGCAACATCGTGGAGCACCAAATTACACGAAGGACAGGCATGCAACCACCCGCCACACCATAGGAGATAAATACCGATCGCAATATTCCGACCTGTTCTCTGTAGCGACTGTGCTGCAAACTGATTTGTGGACCGCTCTGTGTACCATGGTCTCCACGCAAACCATTAGACAATGTTTGCAGGATGCAGGAATGAGGACAAGACGTCCAGTCTGGCATATGCCATTGCAGAGAAATCACCAGTTACACTGTCTCCACTGGTGTCGAGTGAGGTAACATTGCACTACGGAATGGAGGAGATTGTTAGCTCTACACCAGTCCAGATTATGTTTCAGAATGCCAGAGAGCCGTTTTTCCATATGGCGTCGGCGTCGTCAAAGACATGAGGAAACCTATTCCATTAGCCGCCATATGGCTCTCCACTGTGTTACAATGGTATAATGCGGCATCACATATGGCGGTCAGACACTTCTGCTCCATGTTTCTGGCATGCTAACTGCAAGACGGGTACCTCGATGACATCGTTAATCCCGTGGCACGATCCTTCCTTACCTTCATACCTGGACTGATTCAGCAGCACGACAACGCCACCCCACACACTGCACGTGCAACGATAGACAGTCTCCAAGTTGTGGACATTCTCCCATGGCTGCCATGCTCCCCGGACTTGTCACCCTTTGAGAGGAGCATGTGTGGGATCTTATGGGTCGTAGCCTTTGCCAGCTTCCTCCGGCGAACGAACCTGGTACAGTTGCCTGCCCAATTGGATGCTGTTTGAAATGCCATACCTCAGGACATCATTAACCAGCTGACTGAAGGAATACCGAGATACTAAAGGATTGATTAACTGCCCAAAGGGGGCTGCTATGTGCTGATGACTCTGCAGTAAACGCACCTACCTTGCATTTTCACGTTCCGTTTTTTGATCATTTGAATAGAAACACATTTTTCCTCATAGCTTCTGTCCTGTCAGTTTTGGACTATACATCAATTCCTTCGCGGTGTTACGATTTCCACTCTGAGCAGTGTGTAAATGCAAAATCATCCCCCAACTGAGCTGATAAAAACATTTAAATCAAGCACAATCAAACAGATTGAACAGGATCCTCTCTATGAAAAGATGCAAGATCTCACCAATAACCCAGAAAATGTTCGTCGAAATCATCCTACATGGATTTAGGAAAGGTCCACTATAATTCCTGACAATCCTGTATTTTACTCAAATAATATTTTAAGAAATGGCATACTAGCAAACATATTACAATGCTCAACATTAAGAAAAAAAAAACAAGAAAAAGAAATTCTAATATTTACAGATGGATCAGTCGACCGAACTAGTCACAAAGCTGCACGTACTATTTATATTTGAAAATAAAACAAAAGAATCGAATATAGAATAAATGGCAAATTAGTTCTACTATAGCTGAATTATTTGCTATTCGTAAAAGCCATAGCCGAACTAAATCAATACCCAAATGAAAAAATAACAACTGCAATACGTATATATAGAGATAGCGATGCTGCAATTCAAACCATTGGAAACAATATTAATAGAACATGTAACAAACTTTTAATACAGAAAATTCTCCAAGACTTCCTCAAAAATATTTCTGAAAATAACGAAATCGGTATTAACTGGGTAACTTCCCACATAAGAATAAAAGGAAACGGCAAGGAAGATTTCACAGTAGAAGAAGCAACTAAGATGATATAGTTAAATAACATCAGCTATATCAACTTAGGAACAAGATTCTACAGAACAATTGATAAAAAAAACTTAACCAAAGTATTGCAGCTATACAAGGAAAAAGAAAATGGAACTGCTATTAATCATAGGGTGAAAATACCCACGAAATTCGAAAAGATTGACCCAAAAACAGATACAGTATCAAGACTACGAACCGGTTCACGCATTTTCAAATAAAACTCACCGAACCATTTTCTTCGAGAAGCGAACGTTAGATATTCGCAGAGGTTGTTTTGAATTGTTTTGCCAGCGAGTGACACTTTTCTGCGCACAATGAGCTACATGGTCAGGTCACAAGGGTCCCAAAGGCTCGGAGAAGGATTAGGAAACCTGGACAGTTGTTAGGAGACAGATGGAAGACTTCTCTCCAGGTCATTCAGAGTACTTTTGACGCAACATATTATAGATGTCCTGCACAGAGTAATAAGGCTTAACAGATGGAATGCAATGTTAAAAGTAAAAGAGAAAGAGCAAGGTGAAATATTTAATTTAACCTTTTATAAAGCAATGCATATACCCTTTGATTCAATACCTTTTGATAAAGAGAGATAAATCTTTGGCAGCCATAACTGATCGGAAAATCAGCGTACGTTCCAAATTTTCAGAGAATGTTTCTGGTTGTGGTCCGGATTGCAGTGCCAAATTTCAAGTCGAAAGTTCAAAAGAGGGATTGCTAGAAGCAAAAATATTTACCATGCTATTCCTACGGGAAACGAGAATCGCTCTCAAATTTATTGTTGCCATTTTCTGCTCCCTAACTGTGAAAGTAGAGTTTAAAATAGCATTTAAATCTACTGCCGTTGCGAGATTCCCTGCAATTCCAAAGGCGTTATTGAGGCGTTCCATTGAAGCTAGGGACCTGATTTCCTACCCGAACATTGGATCGGACAGGGGAACACGCCTACGAAATTTGAGACCCTTCAGTGAAGTACGTCGGGTATTACAGAATGCCAAAATCTGACGAAATAAATATCTCGATCGTTTGCGACGGGCTCTGATAGCGCGCCCCGAGTCAGCAATGGCCTTTGCAACACCGGAAATTCTTCGTGTTCGAACTGTGATAAAATGTCGGAGGGTTTTACTCATAAAACTAACCTTTAGTGCAGGAAACAACAGAATATGCAGATTAAAAGTGAGACACGAGCTGTCACAATTTCTGTAGAAACGAAGGCACGGGCCACACGAGGGACCCTGTGCAAGAAATTTGGACCGTGCGACGAATATCACGGAGCCATAGGGCGGCAAAATCTATGGTAACGGAAATAAAATCTCGATAGCCTACGCAGAAACTAAGACACAGGCTATGAGGAGTGCTCGCTGACGTCAACAACGATCCGTGCAAATTTCTTCCTGTTGAAAATCTGTGCTAAAGTGTCGAGGAGGGGGGGCGGTTCTTACAAAATTTACCTTTAATGCAGTAAGGATATTCAGGTTAAAAGTGATACCGGGCAGCACCGGGTACGTTCAGCTAGTACTTAATAAAACATGACCATGAAGAACATTTGACTTCGGATATAACATTTACTACTTAAATAAATAAGTACACAAAATTTGTTCCGATTAATGTGTAAAGAAAGAGAGACATTTTTGCACAAGATGTCATTTATTTGGAAAAAAAGTCATTTACTGAATTTACTATCTCCAATTCATTCAGCATATTATAAATTCACTGTCCTCCCGTCGTATTCATGATGTTTTTACATTTGAAAATATCTTAAATTAATATTTAGTAATTAATAATTGTGCTGTAGGAAGGAAATTGAAAAGTGCTGAACCAAAAGAACGCTATTAATTACTTCACAGCGACTGGATACTTCATTTTCTATCAGACACATTGTCCTAAGGATTGGAAAACTTCCAAAGCTCATTACTGATTCAACTTTTCATCACTTTTTCGGAAGCAAATGAAAAACATCGTTTAACGTTTCCCTTGATTGTGCTCAATAAACGAAAGAATTCTTAAGCAACAAATAACAAGAGAGAGACAAAAAAAAAAAGCGTTTACTTTTGAAAGCATCTTTTGTACCAACTGAAAGAACTTTTCCGCCATGAAATCCCCGAAGGCCTGAGAGTCGGGGACCGGGCAGAAGAGACAGACAAGATAAAGACAAGAGTTATCTAAACTTTAATATATACAAGACGCGAGCTTTAACTTCATTGTGCAATTCCCTTCTGTTGATTGTTTAGACGACCGACGAAGAAATGGTGCGCGCGTCGAGAAACGACTTAAAGATTACTTACAAATCCCACTTTCGATTGCGCTATTTAATAAAGTTGCTCCCTGCCGATAAACAAAGTTGCTGTCCTTTTGTTTGTGACGGAGAGAAATTCTTCTCTCGAGTGGATTCGTTGCGAAAGAAGCGCAAGGTCCGAGCAGAAGGAGAAAAAAAGGAACTGGAACCGAAAAAACGAATAACAACTCTCTGAGCTTTCCTCTTTATTGTGTTTCAGGTGATCAGTTAAAGAATGCGTCCGTTGCTTTCCTTTCCAACTTGCGTAAACTAATTGTTAGCAACAACGAACCTCGTTCTATATGTTGTTCTGCTTTCGAACAGTGAAAGTCTTAATCGTCTTTGGAGGGATGTTTTTTCTTGAGATTGTTCGTATTGGGGCTGTCTTTTACTGTGTATTATTCGTAATGTCGTCATGCAACACGAAGTTCAGTAATTTTTATCCAGAGATCCCTCGATATGTGTGCAATACCATTGAACACCAAACTCTGTATTCAAGATAAACTTTTCAATTTTTTTTTCTTGACATATGGTAAGAAACCAGAAATTCTCAATTGAAGCGCGAATATCATTTGGTATATATAATATAGATGAATTCGGATTTCAATACTCCACTTTATATTGACAGTAATCACTGATCCCTAACCATGGACGTTAGAGGGAGATGAGGAAGTTGCCAGCTCTTGAAAATTGATTCGTGTTGAATACTATTACGTGTACCAAAAATTAATGTTGTTTCTTTAACGAAATGTAAACATCGTAATTTTTTCATTTTTTTTTGTTTTCAAAAGCATATCATTTAGTTTTAATTGTTATTACTATGAAAAAGGTTTTTCGCCTATATTTTCAATTATATATTCTTTTTTTTTCGTTTTGTTTTCTAGTATCCTTAGTTGTATTATGGTATGATACATACATGATTGCTGTATTCAGTATACTCTTCGATTAACGGTTAGACCTAAATACGTCTATCTTGAAGCACCGATTTTTTTTTCTGTATGACCTATTTTTAGTACCGATCTGTTTCAATGTTCTGCCCTTTTACTATTCCGCATCAGTCATTTTAAGTACTTTCATTTAGCATTAAATTTTGTTTTTTATTTGAAAAAGGCTTTTGACTCTGTTGACCGTCATAATTTGTGGTTGATCGTGAGATGATATGGCATACCAGACAAGTTAGTTAACATAATGAAAGCTGTCTAAAATAACACAGAATCATGTGTGAGAGTTAGTAAAGCTTGCAACAATTGGTTTAGCAGTACTTCTGGTTTTCGACAAGGATGTATTTTGTCTCCTTTCCTCTTTAGTTTGGTTATTGATTATGTTATGCAAAATTCAGTGCAAGGGAAAGATTTTGGGTTTAAATTGCTCTAGAGATATGAAAATTTCTGGTTTAGATTATGCTGATGATGATTTAGTTTTTTCGGCAAACGATGTTGATGAGATGAACTCTTTCATTCGAGCTGTTGATGAGACTGGTGGTAGAGTAGGTTTGATGATAAACAGAGAGAAAACTAAAGTGATCAAATTTGGGCAGACAGCCTGTGGTTCAGTTAATCTGAATAGTTACAGTCTTGAGCAGGTGTCTCAGTTTAATTATCTTGGGAGCTATGTAACACCTATTGGTGATGTGCGGCATGAGATTAATAGACGAATAGGGATTGCTGTCGAGACTTCTATGGAGAGTATGGAGAAATAGGCGTCTACACCTAAAGGCTAAAATTAGGCTGTATAATAGCTTTGTTCTTTCTTGGGTTAGTTATGGTAGTAAAATTTGGACCCTTTGTAAACAAGATAACGGGAAACTACATGCTTTTGATGCTAGATGCTTACGAAGTATCTTGGACGTTAGGTGGTTCAACTTTGTAAGTAATGAAGAGGTTAGGCAAAGGAGTCGGCAACCTCCTTTAAGCATCATATTGTGCAGAGAGAGACTCTGTTGGTTTGGCCATGTTGCCCATATGCATAACTATAGATTAGCTAATAGGATTATGAACGGTGTGCCGAAAGGCCTCAGTAAAGGGTGAGACCTTGGATTACGTTTTGGCAGAAATACCGAAGAGAACCTTGCTAGAATTGATCTACAGTGGCCAAATGCAGCAGATACAGCTCAGAACAGAAATATTGGAAGAACTAAATTTCACAATCTGGTTGGACCTTCGTAGCCTGTGGCTGCTTGATGATGATGATTAATGTCCATTCGTTGTCAATACTTAGTTTTAGAATGCTAGGTACTTTTAAGCACAAGAGTTAGTTTTGTTAAATACTAATAAGTTTGAACTCGAAAATTATGTTGAATTATTCATTTTGCTTTGGTGATCCCTCTATTCCATTTTCTCTATTTAGTCGTTTTGTTTTTGATGCGTACTTCATAATTAAAAAATATTTTGATATATATACAGTACTGTGCAAATTAGTTGGGACAATAGGAAAATGCAATAACAAAGACACAACTAAAATATTTATTTGTTTAATAGTGTTCATAGTTAATAGTGAATGTGACACCCCTTAGCTTTAATTACTTATTTCACCCTCTCAACCATTGATGCAACTAGCTTTCCACACATCTCCTTCACTTCAGAGTCGTGGTACCACACTTTCATGACACTTTCTATCGTTTTGGTTTTCGTCGTGCAATCCATCTTAAATATGCGCGCTTTAATAATGGCCCACAAATTTTCAATGGGGTTTAGATCGGGTGAATTTCCTGGCCACTCCAATACCTTCAAATGTTGCTGGGTAAAGAAGCTCTTATCAAGCTTAGAATTGTGGCATGGAGCCAGATCCTGTTGAAATATCCCATCGCCGTTAGGAAACAGCTTCTGCAGTGTTGGGACCATTTTCGCCTCCAGAACGCCTATGTACTTTTTGCTGTCCATCACTCCTTCAGTGGGGTGAAGCGTCTGTGGCCCGGAAGCTGTGAAACATCCCCAAAACATGACCTTGGGTGGGTGTTTGGGGGATTGCTGGATGTGGACGGATCGAAGAGATTCTCCAGGCGAGCGGCGGACGAAATTTGACCTGTAGCCATGCACCTCAAAGTGGGTTTCGTCGGAAAATATAACTTTTTCCCAATTCTCCACAGTCCAGTCTCGATGTTTCTTTGCCAAGGATAGCCTTTTTTGCTTCATTGCGGGTGTCAAAAGCTGCTTTTTGGAGGGGCGTCGAGCCCGGCAGCCACACTTCAGAAGGCGACGACGTACGGTGGAAGCATCTATATTAACCCCATGAGACGCAATCTCCCTTTTGATGTCTCCACTGGTCTTCTTCGGGTCTATGATACTAATTCTTCGAATTAGACTATCCTCTCTAGGGGTGGTTTTTCTTTTTTCTTCCACAATGTCCTTTACGGGACGTGTCCACGGATCCTGTCTCCTTATGCAGCTTCATGATCCGTGAAGTGCTGGATTTCCCTACGCCAACTGCTTTTGCTATCTGCCTAGCAGTAACTGAAGTGTTTTCACCAAAAGCGATTATTTTAGCTCGTTTACGAGGCGTGATGTCCATGATGTATTTAATAAAAAAGTTTCCAATGAAAATTGCGAATTGCTTACATAATCACATCCTCAGCCTGTGAAATATCAATTCCGACTAAAGTGGAAGTGTAAATAATAGCAGAGTAACACAACAGACAATCCTAGACTTGCAGATATCGCTCTGCTGCAAGTCTAAACTTGCGCGTGTCCATTGCAGGGACACGCGCAAGTTCAGACTTGCAGCAGAAGGTTACGAACAAGTTTAGACCCTGCAGCGGAAGGGACTTAGCATTCCTTCTCTTGTCCCAACTAATTCGCACAGTACTGTAGGCATGTGTTTAACATGTACTTCACTTTTATCAAATGCTTAGTCTACTGTTTCAATTCAAGAATACTTATCAAGAATGCTTTTATATACACCTAATATGTTATAGACTAGTGAAACGTATGCCAAATAATTGACGGGAAACGTATGTCCATTGATAACTCTTCCCATCGATAAGTTCATTCACAGATTTCCACCGTTAACGCTCTACTTCAGTCACAACTGTAGTCGATAACGTACTACTCCATTCACAATGTAGGCAACGGAAGCCCCACAGCAGCTTTTATCCCAACAGGGCTAGAGCTAAGTGAGACCACCCCACCAAATTTCGGACCGATCACCTAAGTAACCGCGGAACCACAGGGGAAAATGCCAAAATTATCTCCGCCCTGGAATTACGGCTATTATATAATATAATGAGTGTGACTGATTGAATTATTAAGTGACTGAGTGACAGGATTCTGACTATGATATAGAAATGGTAGAGATCTCGAAATTTTCATCTAGAGGTAATCCTGATCGTAAATCTCAGGAAATATCCAAAATTCCACCTCCTTCCTTACTTCCTTCCTTATCCCTTTTCTTCTTTTCCTCTTCCTTTTTTTTCCATGTCCTTCAAAGTCAAATGGAGTTCATGTAGAGGTCAAACATTGTTCTACGAGCAACAAAAACGTGAACATTAGTGTCTGGGAGGGTGTTTCGGTCGTAGATATCGGAAACGTTACGGAACTCCTGATCCGGAAGGTACTTCGAGGTCAAAGGTCAAGTTTCGATTTATCAGTGCTAGAGGGTTAAAAATTGGTACCTGGGAGTATTTCGGATCATAGATTTCGGAAAAGTGAAATTTTTGATCTGGCGTTTGACCTTTGTTCATTTGTCCTTCGAGGACAAAGGTAAAATTTTATGGGTACTGGAGAGCTAAAATTAGATGACTAATTGTATTTCGAGTCTTAGATCTCAGACATATTGTGAAAATTTAGATCCCTTGACTGATACGAGATCAGAAGTCAAATTTTGATATACCTCTACAAATATTGATAGATAGCTAAAAAAATCCTTGATATTGGTATTTGGCATCGTAATACTTATGATAAGCAGATTTTGGATTTTTAGCATAATCATAAGCGGAACGCGGGCTTTAGAGTTGAAGAATATCTTGAAATTTACTTCATGTATTTTTTCAAGAATCACTTTGCAAATGCTTTCCACGACATGAAAAGAATCAATTTCTTTCTGTGGTGTGTGTGTGTGTGCAGAAATAATTCTCAATTGATTTCATGATCGATGGAATAAATCATTTCGACTTTAATTAAATTGCGGTTATAGCCCGAAGTTCAAGCAATAAAGAAATCCGCAAATGTTTTTCATAACTGTCAATTTAGATTAGTTTAATAATACGAAGTAAAATCTTTGTGACTCAATTCATTATGACTTTTGTTTCAGATTTGCCTTTTAATTCCGCAGTAATGAATTAACCGAAGCTGAATGCATATTTAATACCTTAATATGCGCTGTGTGTTAAATCATTAACTGTAAAATTTTACTCATTATTCATTGAAGTGAAGGAGAGATGACAATATACTTGGTAACCTGTGAGATATTACGAAATATTACCAATTATCCTGAATAACATTTATAAATAATGGAAATAGATATAGTGTGAATGAAATGAAATTATCTGAAAAAAGAAGATAAAGGGGATTGGAATTGTTTAGGCTTCAAAAAGTAAGCTTAAATGAGGAATATTTTGCAATTCGTACTGAATTTGTTGAACATCAATTAAACTTGAATATCGAATCGAAAAGCTCCGAGGCAGACGCGAACTAATTCCATAATCATGATTTTGCATTCAAAACCAGTTTACAAAGAACTTTTACGGTTGCTAGGCGACGCATCACTTCTACTTTGATGGAGGGAAAGTTTGTCCTTAGAGGTTGCATTAATTTTTCTTATTATTGTTAAATATAATCGTTAACTGCATTAATGTCAAGTATAGTTACGATAAATATCAACAACGCTATTACTCTCTTAACGATCTATCATCCGAACAAATTACTTCTGGAAGAATTCTGTATTCATAGTCATAAGAAGAGCTGAAGACAACGTTAAATGCACAAGGAATGAAAAACGTTACTCGTTAAGTCCGTAAATTATCGCATCAAAGCTTCCTGAGGATGACCTAACGGTTAGAAAAAAAGAATAAGCTTTCTCATTAACCTTACCACGGAGATGGAACAATAGACGTCCAGCTCAGACCTTGAGGGATAACTGGGAGAGAAAAGGAGAAGCTTTAGCAAAATTAAAAAGAAATCCAACCTAGAGCCATACAGTCTTGCGAGAATTACTATTAATCTGAGTTCATTTCTGGGTTTTTGGGGTCGATAAATGTGAATTCAAAGTGCACTGAAAGTTCCATTTATCTATTTGTTTTATTATATGAACAATGTAAGAAATATCACTTCTATCATTAAGTTATCTTTTTTAGTTGCATTATATTATGAAAAATTTATTAAAATATTACTGTAGCATCTTATGCAAATTATATATATATATGTATATACAGCGTGTTTCAAAACTCTATGTACAAATTTCAATGGGAGATAGGGAACACCAAGACAAACCTTTTTTGTCTTTGAATGTATGTCCACTGACGTAACCCTTTGGTGCTAGTGGGCGCTGACAGAAGTATCGGTGGAGCTGGTACATAAATGAATGGAAACAAGTGTAAACAACATGTTTATTTAAAGAAAGTGCTCAAAGTTGCGACCGGCAAAATGTATTGCATGCATGACAACGTCGATTGATGTACATATTGAAAGATTCCCGGAATTTCGCGAACAGTTGTATCGGCGACAGCGATTCTTACGACGAGGTCTTCATCTGAGTCAATGGCAGTCCCATACACGATGTTCTTCATCTGAATCAATGGCAGTCCCATACACGAGGTTCTTCATCTGAGTCAATGGCAGTCCCATACACGAGGTTTTTCATCTGTCCCCAGAGGAAGAAATCGATACATGTTAAATCGAGAGATCTTGGTGACCAGGCAACGAGTCCACCCTGGCCTATCCAAAAAAAAAAATTATTCAGGGATTTTCTGAATTCCCCCCCCCCCCCCCGCAAAGTGGCATCCAGTTAATCCCGCACATCATTGCTGAAGTGTGCTGCTCCCCATTGTGTTGAAACCACATTCGTCTACGAATAGCCACGGGAACAACTTCCAGCAGTCCCGGCAACATTTATTTAAGAAATACTCGATAAATCTGCCAATTGAATCGGGGAGGCAGCAGGTATGGCCCAATCAAAATGTCATGGACGATACCCGCCAAAACATTAATGACGAACCGTTGTTGATGACCATGCACCATTGTGGCATGTAGATTTTCTTATCCCCAAATCTGAGAATTGTGCACATTAAATACACTCTCACGTGAAAGAAGCCTTATCTGAGAAGAGCACATGAGCCAGAAAATCGGGCTGTACCACAGTCTGCTGCAGAAAGCAACGCACGAATTCCACATGAATAGAGTAATCCTGATGTTGCAATGTCTGGAATCTCTGACGATGAAACAAATATAACTGCTGCTCGTGCAACACTCTCCACATGAGGGCGTGGTTCACACCGTGGCTATGTGCAACAGCTCACGTGCTTGTACCTGGATAGTCCTCGATCTACCGTAGGATCTCTTTTTCCATGTCAGGAGTGCACATGGTTCTTTCCCGACCAGTGTCATGCATGTTTGCATTGGATGTTCCAGTTTCTCGCAGTTGCTGGTACAAACGCACAAATGTTTGGAGGTTTGGCACATGTCTGTTTGGGAAGCGCTGTTGGTACAACCTAACAGCAGCTCTTCCGTTTCCATTGGCAGCCCCATACGCCAGATGTATGTCAACCATCACAGTAGTCCTGAAACACTCCATGTTACACGTAATGTTAATGTTAACGTAATTTACACGAAATGTTCACAGATGAAATAGATCAAGATTATTCTCATCGAACTTCTTTTAAATGTATGATTCAATTTAATTCTGTGAAAGCATTTATAGTCAGGGATTTAGAATAATAATGCGAAGTATGGATTCTCTACGGATAAAATGTTCAAATACCTCAATCCATTCTTCATATCAAATGCATTTTCTTTTTTTAATAATAGGATCTATTGATAGAATTTTGAAGATTATTTATGTTATATAAATGATTTGTGTAGGTATCACCGTAAATTGTTATACCACTTTGAAGTAATCAATTCCTATAAATAAAGAAATTTCTGATGGGATGAAAATATTCAAAAAGTAGATTTTAACAGCACGGCTCTTTCGTTCATTACATAATCTGTTAATATGTTTAATCCATATAAAACTTGCATCGATATCCATCCCAACATGAACAAGTGTTGAATTATCAGAGACAATTCTGAACACAGACACATTTGGGAATCGAACCTGGGTACATCACATTACGCACCTGGCTCGCTACAGACTGAGCCAACCCCACACACTCTCACCGCTAAGGAGTTCAAGCTACTATCGAAGCAGTAGTGCGAAATAGATAGCTAATTTTTTTAATTTCATAATGAAGTCCCTGATAGCTTTATATATTTGTGTTTAATTTCTTTGAATCCCAGATTATATTTGAAGAAGACTTCTATTCATAACAGAGTAAAGAAATGATTTTGCGCAAAAACGAAAAGGTGGGGGAGAAGAGTGAAGGATTCCCTGTCGCCTGCATTCTGAGATTACACCTGAGCCCCCCTAACATCGTTGCACGTCGCTGGAGAGATCGGTCACATGATCGGAAAGTAGCTGCAGCTGTTGTGTGAAGGAAGGAAGTGTCTCTAGACTATGTTCGATGTGAGGAGAAGCCGAAGCATTACCAATGAGAACATTTATCTTGGCTCTCGTAACGAGATGGTCGCGGTGCAAAAGGGAGGGGGATCTGACCGACAGAAATATGAAATGATAATTCTTGTCGATCGAGAAAGATATATAGTAATCTCAATGCTTTTGAAGTAGCAGCAACTCAGAGCGAACAAAATTTCGAGCAGTGAAGCTGGAGCAAAGTTGACGCAGGAAAAATATTGCTGTCCTTTGCTCAGCCTCCTCCTATGACTATCGCAAGTTAGATTGTCAGAGAAGCGCTTTTGTCGTATTAGTCTTCAGGTCTTTGAGAATTTACTCGTATTTTTAACTTGTTCTTTACCTGAATAAAATGATCTCGATTTCAAAAGTACTAACAAAAGAAAGAATATAGAATGGAGTCAATAGCTTTTGGCGTCTTTGTCTGAAAAGAGAAAACTTTTAGATGGGAGAAGGTATTAGGCGGTTCACGGAAAAATTCTTTGTAAAAATTCTGCAAGGGAAAATATTCGCAAACAATCACTCAAAAGAAATTCCTTCCCAAACAATTCTTAAAGGGAAAATTATCAAACAATTCTTGAAGGAAAAATTATTTGCAAAAATAATTGAAGGAATTTTTTTACAAACAGTCATTCAAGGGCGACGTTTTCGAAAACGGATAATTTTTTGCAAACAATTCATTAATAGAAAATTCTTCGCAAACAATTTTTTTAACGAAAAATTCTTCACACATAAAAAAAAATAATTCGGTAAGGGAAAAGATCTTCGGTAACAATTCTTCAAGAGAAAATTATTCTCAAGCAATTCTTCAAGGGAAAATTCTTTGCAAACAATTCTTTAAGGGAAAAATGCTTTGCAAAATAATTCTTTAAGAAATAATTATTTGCAAACAATTCTTTGACGAAATATATTTCGAAAACAATTCTTTAAAGGAAATTTTTTCGCAAACAGCTATTTTAGGGAAAATTTCTTCGTAAACAATTCTTTACGAAATAATTCTTTGCAAACAATTCTTCAAGGGAAAATTATTCCCAAAAAATTTATTTAAAAGAAACTTCCTCGCAAAGGGTTCTTTAAGGAAAATATTCTTTGCAAACATTTATTTAAGGGAAAATTCTTCGGAAACAATTCTTTAAGAAAAAAAATTCTTCGGAAACAATTCGGTAAAGGAATCTTCTGCGGAAACAATTATTTAAGGAAATATTCTGCACAAACAATTCTTTAATAGAAAATTCTTCATAAATAATTCTTGAAGCAACAGCTTTTCGCAAACAGTACGGTAAAGGGAAAATTCTTCGCACAAATTCTTTAAGAAAAAATTATTCGCAAACAGTACGGTAAAGGGAAAATTCTTCGCACAAATTCTTTAAGAAAAAATTATTCGCAAACAGTTCTTTAAATGAAACTTCTTTGCGAACAAATTTTTAAGAGAACATTCTTTGCAAACAATTTTTTAAAAGAAAGCTTTTGCAAACAGTTTTTTAAAGGAAAATTATTTGCAAAAATTTTCCTTTAAAGAGAAGGAGAAATTTTCCTTTAAATGAAGGCTAAAAGGAATATTTAGGGCTAAAATAATGAAATTATTTTTAAGGAAAATATAAAAGCTTAGTGATTCAATAAGTGTTTTTTCGAACGTATATTGCTTCGCATATGAACGTATATGTTCATTTTGCTTATTGTATTTAAAAAACATAAAATTTCATTTAGTTCTGTATTATAATTGTAGATAAGATGATTTGTAAAATTATTTATACACTATATATTTTCGGAAAACATCTAGTGAACAACAGTGTCTTTCAAAAGATTATCTAGGATAATCAAACGTTTGCAAATATTATAGGTTAAAGTGAAACTTTTTGTCACTAAATTGATTTAAACCAGGCGTGTCCAATCTTTTGACTTCCCTGGGCCACATTGAGTGAAAATGAATTGTTTTGGGCCGCACATAAAATATATAATATAATTAATGCATATGAATAATAAAACTTAATTTATTTTCTTATGTTTTTTATTATAAAATTAAAAAAGGGCAACATAAAACTAGTGTGATATCAAAAACTCGCAGAAAATCACATAATCACGTTGAAAGATTATGTCGTAAACACGTAAACTTTACGATTTTGCGGGCCGTATTACTAGCTTTCCAGGACCGCGGGTTGGACACGTCTGATTTAAACGAAGGTAAAAACATCTTCTTTTATTGTATGAAGTCTAAAAGGAATATTTTGGGGCTAAAATAATGGAATTATTTTTAAAGAAAAGATAAAAGCTTAGCGAAATGTATTTTACGTGCTGGCGACGTTGCATTATTTTCTCAAAAATGATATTATCGATGAGACGCTTACTCCAAATATGAAGCAATGTCCTTGATCCTCGGAGAAAAAAATATTTTTCGTGTCAACATACCTAAGCGGTAGAAACCAAGCAAGAGAACATGTTTAATACACAGTTTTAATAATTTATACTTAAGTTGCTTGTTTTTGATAAATAGCGTGACGATATAATTTTAGTATCAGTAATTTACAATGGTTTGGCATGAATATCGTGTTTGAAGATTTTGAAATAGCACAATCATAAATACACAATTATTCTTTAAAATAAATATTATTAACTGAATATGCCAGCTAATTTTCCTTTGGGAAGACTTAGTCCTCCAACCTCTCCTGATGCTACGTTACATTTAAGAAGATAATTAACATATGCTATTTCTCCTTCCTTTTGATTTTCGGTGTTTTGACGCCACTTTCCTGTACTGGATAGTTCAATGATTGAAAACTCAATTCAGTGAACGACTATAATCAGTTCTACGTTGCTGATTATTTGTGATTATTTTTTTTTGCTTTCACAAAACTGAAGTTAAATTTCACAGTGAATTCTGGTTACAGATAACTCGTTCCTATTGGCTCCATTTTCTGCAGCTTCTTGATATCTGTCTTTCCCCTGGTTTCGGGTTACACAGAGAGTGCTCCCGGTTTCATTAATCTTAAGCAACTCTATTCATACACGAATCTTTAAATGTAGATTTCCAAACACAATGCTATTCATCAAGCCCGGATCTAGAAAAAAATAAAAAGGGAGGAGGAGAATATTTTGGAAAATGCCCGACATATATACAATCTGGAAGCGATGCATCTAGCCGAAAAAAATAATAGCGCTGGAACAATCCAGGGGGTCGGTAGTAGCCTCGGGTGCAATTGGGGGGCGATAGAAACATAAAGAAAGAAGGAAAGATAAGAAAATTTTGAAAACCGTTCGTACCTATTTCATCTGTTGTGTAATATAGAGTTAAAGTGGTAGTGATTACTTTATTTTCCAAATAAACGCATAAAATTATCATTCGTTATCTTAATTTTCTGTGTGTAATGTGAATGTTACCATGGTTGATTTTAATAAATAATATTATAATTTCAAGCTTCAAGGTGTCTTATTTACAACAACATCTTTCTTTACTATGTTGTAGGAGGTAGGTAGAAATTAGATACATAAAAGAACGCAAATTTGTCACTGCATCTTTCTGTTTGTACGCTTAAAGAAAGTAGATTTCCAAGGGGGCGCTGAGTAATTTTTTTTCTGAAAAGGGGGCGGTAGGACAAATAAGTTTGGGAAACTCTGATCTAGAATCAAAAGTATCAAGTTTCCTGTTATCTTGTTTGCAAAGCGTCCAAGTTTCAGTACCATAACTAACCCTAAAAAGAATCAAACTATTACACAGTTTAATTTAGTCTTTAGGTGTATACGCCTATTCATCCACACTCTCCATAGATTCCTAAAAATCCCAGAGGCAATCTCTATTCGTCTGTTAATCTCATGCCGCACATCATCATTATCTGTTACATAACTCCCAAGATAATTTCACTGAGACACTTGTTAAAGGGTGGAACAATTCAGAGCGACTGACACACCAACTGCCTGACCAATTTTCATCACCTTAGTTTTATCTCTATTTATCGTCAAACCAACTCTACTACCAGTCTCATCAACAGCCCTAATGAAAGAATTCATCTCATCAACATCATTAGCCAACAAGGCCAAATCATCTGCATAATCTAAATCAGAAAGTTTGAAATATCTAGACCATTTAAGGCCAAAATCTTTCCCTTGCAAAGAATTTCGCATAACATAATCAATAACCAAACTAAAATGAAAAGGGCACAAAATGCCTTGTCGAACACTAGAAGTAATATTAAACCAATTGCTACAAACCTTTTCAACTCTCACACACGATTCAGTGTTATTATAGAGAGCTTTCATAATGTTAACTAACTTCTCTGGTATACCATATGATCTCACACAATCAACCATAAATTATGTAGATCAACAAAGTCGAAAGCCTTTTTGAAATCAACAAAACTACCAACCAAAGATTTCTTAATTTCTAAACAGTTCTCAAGAATCTGTCTGAGTGAAAATATCTGATCTACACATCCACACATTTTAACTGTCAACCAGATTCTTAATTCTATTAAGCACAATCATGCAAAAAACTTTACCTGGAACAGAAAGTTGGCTGCTACCTCTATAGTTATCACAAGAACTGTAATCAGCTTATTTAAAAATATCGATAATAATAGCTCTGGTAAAATCCTCAGGAATCACGCCTTTATCATAAAAGATATTCAAAATTTCAGTCATCCACGTGGCAACCGAAATATTCCCAGCTGTAAGCATTTCAGTAGTAATTTCATCTACCTCTGGGGATTTATGTAGTTTAAATTTAGAAATAGCCAAACTAACTTCAGATTGTGTTATAGGGTCAACATTAAAGGATCATCATTGGAAACAATGAGAGTAGAACTACCCACATTGTTTAGAACATCACTGAAATGCTCTGCCCACCTAGCCGTGACAGAATCCTCACCTTCTATAACCTTACCTTGTTTATCTCTCAATCCCTGTATTCCTGTCCGTTTTCTATCACACAAAACATTAACTATCTGGTACAGCTCTCTGCTGTTGTGCTCTCTAACTGCTTCCTCGGCTTTGTCAGCCACGCCAACAAGCCAAAGATTCTTGTTAGCAGCTAACTGATCCTTTACACGTTTATTAAGCTCTCTGTAAAGCTTACTATTAGGAGTAGTAGGGTATTGATTAAGGACATTCCTGCAGTTCTTTCTGCAGTTCAACATATAATATTCAAATTATTAACAAATTTTATTAATAACACTGTACAACACTGAAATATTTCGGAAATGAAAATGGACGTTGTTTACTATTTCGAGGCGCTAAAAAATTTGGTGATTGGTTCTTGATTCGAAAAACAGGAGGCTGCGTCCATGTACAATGTATACTGATTTGAATATTTTGTGCGCTATACGAAGCAGCCAAGGTGACACAATACCAGGAAGTTATTGCATTATTCGGAGAACTGCTGTCCTATTATCACAAACTGGGATGTAAGGATGTCTTTGAAGGTCTTCTTTGATGTCTTCGACCGATGTACAACCTTCAGCGAATGGCGTAATGCAAGTAAATGACCTTATCTCGAAAATCGTAGCCAATCAAGCATTTTGTTGTCATTTTCGTGTTCAACACTTCGATTTACATAAGAAACAGCTGTTTGCACTTCCGAAACACACCAAAAGTCAAAATTTGTTGTTCAGTGTAATTGTAAAACTCAATTAATACCAGATGATTTATTTTGATTTTTACATTTGCAATTTAGGATCAAAACGGATGTTCTGTGCAGTAATCGGGAAAAATATTTATAGAACGAAAATTATTGAAATGGATAATTAGTGTTTACTGAAACTAGAAGGACGCATATCGCCTCTGGCGCATATGAGAATCTCGTTTTCGAAGAGAAAAAAGTTTTTGCTTTACCTACTGCTTCATTCCTTAAAAGTTTTAATTTGAGCTAGCGGATGATGGGAAAAATGCAAATAGTATTTCATTAGTAATTAAACAACATAAAAGTATTCGTCTTTTAATTCTTAAATCTAAAAAGTTGCATTTCCCACACCTCTCTCAGAAAAGGGGATCGATTATTACTGTAAGTGAAATATCTCTTAAAAACTAACACTAATTTTTAAAATTTGCCTTTTATACCTATTATTTGTAAACCTCTATAACAATTTTGTTGTTTCATCATTTCAGTGATGTAAATATATATTAAAATTACTAAGTATTTGATAAATGCAAATTATAATATTTCGTTAGAACCAATCAAAGTTTTTTAATTATCATTTTCATTGTTTGCAATGAAATTTTCATGACTTTCACATTCCACCACCAAAATTTCGTATTTCTATCATTAATACATTGTTGCAATATTCGTTTGCAATTTTAGAAGTTTCAATCTTTTATTGCGGTTAGAGGGCGCAATTACAGTGCCGAAAGATTCCGAAAGTGCGAATCATAATATTTTATCAATTCCTATCCGACCCTAAAAAGACTTTTCATTTATCTCTAAAGCAAACAATTATCTGCTAAAACAAAAAAATATTCCCCTCCCCGAGTCTAAGAAGTCAACTCATTGTTGCCAATGGAAACATCATGGCAAACACATTCTACCACCAAGATGTAAAATTTCTAGATTATACACGTTGCTTGAAATATTTGTTTCAAATTTTTCCAAGCTTGAACGGCGCAATTAAAGTTTTCGGAAGATTTAAAAAGTGTGAATCACAATACTTTATAAATTGCCATTTCACCCAAAAATAATTTTTCATTTATCTAAAAAAAAACAATTTTCTGCTAAAACTAAAATGGCGTGTTTTCCCACCACCTCTGGGTCTCAGAGGTCAACTCATTGATGACAATAGAAACTTCATAACCTTCACATTCTACCATCAAAATTTAAAATTTCTATTGTAAATACATCGCTTGCAATATTCGTTTGAAATGTTGGAATTTTCACATTTTTCCACCGCTAGAGGGCGTAATTATAGCTATATAGATATTCTGAAATTACATATCGTAATATTTCTTCAATATCTATCCAACACAAAAACAATTTTTGATTTATCTCTGTAAACAAAAATGTTCGATGTCTACAGACAGGCAGACAAAAATACGAAATTATTATCTCGTTTTCAAAGAAAACAAGATAATAAAATGGCCATTTTAGAACATTTTAGGACATTGATTGTAAGTCAGGAGGGATAGTTGTCTTTGTTTTATGAAATGAAATACAGGTGTCTTTGTTAGGGATAGGTGTGTTTGTTTCATGGGGATAAGTCATATGGGAATAGCATCATAGGCAGTGGTGTCACCCAGCCGGTTTCCACCGGTTTTCGGAAACCAGTTGTTAATATTTACGCCGATTTCCGTAAACTGGAAGCTGCGCTGCTGCCGCGCTGCTCATGAAAAGTTGCCGCGCACGACACCGAATTCTCCGCGCATCATTCTGACAAAGTAGATAAACATTAAAACATCTCCCCAAATTTCTCAGAAAGATTTATGACACTTCACAAAATTGTTTCCAAGAATTTTAAGTACCAGTGTCTTGACCCTGGACCATAGTAATTGGTACTTACATCACCATGTGGCATCCGTGTTTGAAAAAGAAAAACGTAGTGCCATATACTATGGACTAGGTGGAGTGATACACCATAGATGAAAGTTTAGTGTCTTGTCAAAAATGTATATGGGGTGATGATTTTATTTTACGTTTTTTTTTATTAAAATTTGTATAATTATGGGGTTAAATTACTTTGCGGGTCTTTCAAGCGGCTATTTTTCAATATTGTGGCATAATATTACGTGTTATAAAACTACAAAGGAAATTTTTAAAGATCCAGTGGCAACGGTAAACCGACCGAATTTTAGAAAATGTGAAGATTTCGTCAAAACTGTAAAACATTTCGGCGCAGAAATATTTTATTCCCCGCAGCAAGTAAAGAAATTAGAGGGAACATTTGTTCGAATGTATTTTGTTTTTGAACGTTCGTTTAATTCGTATGCATTATATTTTTAACCGTGCTTGTTTACACTGTGAGTGGTTTTATTAATAGATTTTAACCATAAGTAATTAATTAGCGACGACGAAACGACAATGCAGCATAAAAAACTTTTTTATTAAAGCAAAGCAAGCTAAAGAGGAAGATGATTTTCAAGAAACGAAAGAACTTGTCCCAAGTACACTGCTCACAAAAATTAGGGGATATTTCAAAATGAATATGAAGCGATAAAAAAATAAGCATTTGATTTTTTTTTAATTAAACAAGAACATCAGAAAAGCAAACGACAAGTCAAAGAAAGTTGTTCGATTATGCAAATGAGATGCAAAACCAACTTTTATTTCATTGGTGAAAATGCACTATACAAAAGGTTGAAAGTACTGGAGTATCTGCACGTTCCCTGATCTTGAAAGTGCACATCCTGCAATTTCCCAGCCCTTGCAATGCCCCTGCAACACGATTTGCCCAAATGCGAAGCCTGGAGAGCCATAGGACGTCTTGAAGCTGGTCAAACACAGACGAAGTGGCAACAGCACTTGGAACATCCTAAAGCGTGAATAGCAGACTGTGGAATACGACAGACGCTTTCAAGAGACTGGCACTGTACAAAGAAGACGAGGGCAGGGTCGCCCATCTGCCACAACAGCAAGGGATGACTTCTACTTGACCTTATTGGCAAGAAGGAACAGGCGCAGCAATGCAACAGAGCTGCGGGGACAGTTTTTGCTGCCACTAGACGACGGATATGCACCCAGACCATTCGAAATTGGCTCCATTGTGTTGGACTGCATGCCCGGCGACCAATGGTATGCATTCCGTTATCTGCTGAACACCGTAGAACCCGTAGAAGGTGACTGATGAGCATTGTCATTGGACCCCTGATGAGTGGTCAACTGTCCTCTTCTCTGATGAGTCACGGTTCAGTCTGCAGCCTGACAATCATCGTGTCCTGATCTGGCGTGAACGAGGAACACGGGAGAATCCACGTTTCATGCGAGAAAGGGACTCCTTCGGTGGTGGTGGAATCATGGTGTGGGCTGGCATCAGCATTGGTGGTCGTACCGACCTCCACGTCATCAGAAACGGATCGTTGACTGCTGTCAGATATCGAGATGAGGTCCTGAACCCTATAGTGGTACCCTATGCTGGAGCAGTTGGAAACAAATTTATTTTCATGGACGATAATTCAAGGCCCCACCATGCGCATCTCGTCAACAACATGCTTCAGGAGGCAGAAATCGAACGCATAGAGTGGCCTTCACGTTCTCCAGACCTGATCCCATTGAACATGCTTGGGATGCACTGGGAAGACGTCTGGCAAACCGTCCAATGCCTCCTACAACACTTCTTGAGCGGGAAGTTGCCCTGGAGCAAGAGTGGCAGAAGATCCCACAAGAACTGCTGGACATTCTGATCCTGTCCATGCCCCATGGCTGTCAGTGTGTTTGACAGTCTTGGGTGACCATACACCCTACTGAACAGTCAATGTGTGCCACTCTCGTCCAGTTTGACATGCTTCTGTTCACCCCCATCAATATGTCACTTGCTACTCAATCACGACAATTGAGTTTGCATCTCATTTGCATAATCGAACAACTTTCTTTGACTTGTCGTTTGCTTTTCTGATGTTCTTGTTTAATAAAAAAAATCAAATGCTTCTTTTTTTTATCGCTTCATATTCATTTTGAAATATCCCCTAATTATTGTGGGCATCGAAAACGACAGCTGCAGAAACTGTAAGTTTGAATATTGAAAATAAATTATCCAGTTGGTTTGAAAAAACTCACAAATTCTTTTTGAATAAGTATCCATGGCTATTGGTAACACTGTTGGTTGTAAATTGTGTACTCAGTGGTAACCATCGAGACTCAAGGCCATTTCACTGATGACGTCATGTTCTGACGTCAGCATTCGTGGATCTAGCATCTTGACATCCCGTAGCTGCTTGTGTCTTTGTTGACGGGATTTTCTAATGTTGTGTTATCTTCGAAGTGGCGCTTTATATTTCTGTGAATCAGTTTTTGAAGAAATGCCTCATCCCTGTTCTGTTCCTGGCTGTAGAGGAAACTATGGAAGTTCAAGAAATGTGCGCGTTCACAGTTTTCCCCAGGATGAAGAGTTGCGCAGAAAATGGCTTCTAGCAATAAGTAAACTTCACAGTAACAGAATTTAGCAAGGTATGTCAATTTTTTTACCTTTTTATAATAGCAAGTATATTTGTTATAATATTTTGAGATTGCTGAAATACAGCAAAATTGCAATATTTGGGAAGAGTATATAAAATGGTTTGAATGATAATTGTGAAGAGTATATTGGGCCATACATTTATATAACTTAACTGCTATACGTTTAGTCACAATAAGTTGTTTATTTATCCTTTTCTATTTGTATCGTGGTTGTTTTTGCTGGGGGAGGGTATTGAATATGAGATTTTTATATAAATAAAAATAAAATAAATACCCCCTCAAGCAGCTCCTTGCCACAGAGTTCTGACAGGAACCTGTCAGTTTATATGCCATAGTAGAAGGTCTGAGAGGATGGCAGGACCTCAGCAGAAAAACGACACATACATCCATGCCTTACCCGGGGCTCGAACCCAGATCCCTTAGATCAGTAGTCAAGCGTGCTAACCACTCGGCCACGGGACGGCTTGTATTTTTATATAGTTATGTGAAATATAGGTTTAAGAAATAGTGATCACAAAACAACATATATATATATATAGAGTACAGAGCATTAGTCACTCATTAATAGTTTGGATGACCTTGGGAAATATCAGGAATGAACTATGCATCTAGAAACCCATATCTCTTAACTTTTACTTGAAAGTGTCTCAGGTTTTTGTAAATCTGATTTTCACATTTTCCTCAGAATTTTAATGTGTTTGTTAGTTTTAATAATTTTCAAGAGAACATGTTATATACCATTCATTACTTAATGTTTTTGAATGACATAGTCGTCAGGTAAAATTTGTGCATTATGAATAAATAATGAATGCCTGTGTAACATAAATTATGTAGTGATTGATCATTTCACCTACAAATATACATAGCATAGCAGAATTGTTTACATACAGAAATCATAGAGTTGAAAAAGGCAAATTATTATTGCTCACGAAATGTTTTACTGACTCATTATAAGTCAAATGTAAAATATGTCTCAAATTAGGTTTCTGCAAGATATAGAAAGTTTCTAGTATTGGTGTTTCATTAAACAGATATCATAAATATTGTAGGAATAACTAATGCATAATACAAATTCATCATTGCCTTATATTTGCAATTCAAGATATAATTTAATGCGTCCAATATTTTTTGCAATTATTCTACTAACTTGAACAACATAATTCAAGTTTGCATCGCTCGAAACACAGAGAAACTTGATTTGTTGACATATTTGAACTTTTGACCATTTTTAATGCTTGATGAAATTCATCTCAAACATTATTTGGATTTCAAATGCGGTAACCTTGTTTGTCTGTCATTTGACACACAAAACATGGCAACCAGTGCCCATGTATTTATAACTAGTTTGCTTTCCAACTATAAAGATGTAGTTCATATATTGCCAGCCAAAACAATAAATGCCGATATTCTTTACAGTATTATTTAAAAAAAATATCATTGGTTTGGAAGAAATTGTTTTTTTTTGATAAGTGTCGTGGGTGACAATAATTCTATCAATCGTAAGAGTATGTCATTATGTCTTTCTCCCCCTAAAGTTCAAATTGTATGTCCTCATCCATCGGATAAATCAAGACCTTTATTTTGTAATTACTGACCCAGTTCATTTGTTTAAGTGTATCAGAAATAACTGGCTAAATCAAAAACATATTGAAAAATGTATGTACTATCCACATTTTGTAAATAATGGATATAGTATTTCATCGTTCAAAATTGCATCCTTATCAACTCTTAAAGAACTGCATAAAACTGAAGCAAACTCATTGTTAAAATATGGATTTAATCTCTCGTATAGAGCCTTGAACCCAAGTAACCTTGAGAGACAAAATGTTAAATTAGTCTTAAATATTTTTAATTGCTTTGTAGTTAATGGACTTTTAGAAATAGGAGAAAAACACAAATTGTTACATTACCAAGATACACCAGATTTCATTAAATTCATTTTAATATGGTGGCATATTGTAAATGTAAAATCACCTTTTAAAGGTGAACGCTTGAATAACAAACACCAAATGCCATTAACGTGTTTAGAGTCAGATGAAAATGTCTCATTTCTGAATTCTTTCCTGAATAAATGTATGCGTCATTTTTCTGCTGAGGTCCTTGCCATCCTCTCAGACCTTCTACTATGGCATATAAACTAACAGGCTCCTGTCAGACCTCTGTGGCAAGCAGCTGCTTGAGGGGGTATTTATTTTACTTTATTGTTGGCTAGATAAATGGGAACAGATGAGTTGCACAACTGGTATACTAACGAAAGAAACCCATTCTGCGTTAAGACTTAGTACATATTCATTGCTTGAAATTGCTTCATGTTGTACCTCTGAACTAAAAATATATTTTACCTGGTATATCAAACTGTTCAAACTGAAAATTTAGAGAGTCGTTTGAAATGATAATTTAGTGAGTCGTTTCGTCTTCTACAGGCAGTTAGCTGGAAGTCAATGTAATATAAGTACGTCAATTATGTGAATGTGAAACAAAATTAAGAGTGCAGTCACTGTTGAAACTTCCCACTAAGTGGTAAAATTAAAATAATCGATTTGCATTTTAAAGACGATTTTAAGGAAATGAATTTTATGTATAATAACTTAAAATTTAACATTACAGTGCTTCCTTCAGATTTGTCTGATTGTAATAACTCTCTTCCTGTAATTGCATATATAGCAAGTTATTGGTGTATTTTCAGTTTTGAAAAGTTTGAAATGTGATCAAACATTTACTATTACTTGATAAAAAAAAGTAGAACTGGATGTAAAATTTAAGTATTTACAAAAATTTGATAGAGGCAGTCTTTTTTTGCCCAAATGAGATATTAATTAATATTGTATTACTAAATTATATTACTGTGAAAAAATTGTGTACTGAATTTGAACAAGAATTTATGGAAATGGCAAATCAAAGAAATGTTACTTTAATCATAACCAGTCTTTTACGTGATTCAGAATTACATGATTATCATACAAGTTGTGAATTTGGCCACTGTATTGGAATGATTATCTAGAAATGATTATCTGGTGTTCAACAAATATATTTAAAAAAAAAGGATTGTTTGTTAGAGAATTTGGGAAATAAGAAAAAAATGTCTTAGTGCCAAAAAAAAGTCTACTCTCAATAAATAGTATCCACAGAGTTGGACTCCACTGTTGGCTTTGAAATTAATCGAATACCACTGTATACGTTAAATAGAAAACCACTGTTGACTTTGAAATTAGTAGTTTTGTTGGCAGGTGTGATTTGAATCATATCGCTCCAGATATATGCCACAGTGTTCTAAGACCATTAAACTAATAAGTTCTATTAGTGGAAAAAAGGCAGAGTCTGTTAGTTTAGTGGTCTTACACCACTGGCTTATATCTGGAAAGATGTATGCCTAAATGATTTAAACTTTCTTTGCCTGGCTCCATAGAATTATATTTTTAACAATCGAAGATTGTTTAGAGACTATTGTCTTTACATTTGGGAGGTTAGTTGAGCGATATATTATCATATCTTAAGTCATAGATTTACAGGTAGCTTTGTAAACCAAAATGTTTATGTGCTTACAGTAAATTGTAGTTTGTAAAGTTTAGATAACTTTTCCTGCTAGTTTTTTGAATATGTATTCCATCGAAAGGTTGTATCCATGTCCTATAAATTCAGTCTAATCACTAAGAAAAAGTATTTCAATTAAATCATAACTGTAATTGTTACAGTTAAAGCTATTGCAGTATATCATTAATTTCTAGTTCACATTTGTCAATAAAATTGTTCTGAAGAATTTTTGTGTGTTTTGTTTTCCTTTTAATATAACACACTAGTTTTCCATAACAATTTATATGTCATGATTATATTATCAATGGTATGAAAAACTGGATCAATTATTGACAGAATTTATCAGGAAAAATATGTGAAGGAAATGATTTTATTTTTGTTAATATATAACCGAGTAATTATTCGCATTTTACCTTACTTTTAACCATATGTAATTATATGTAGAACCGATTATCACGATTCTTGTAATTCATATAACGTTATACATGTTCAGAGAACGTTAAACGACGATTACTCTACATTTTGAGTCATCAATTTAGCACAATTACAAATCAAGATCTATTTTAGTTTCAACGTCTTCCTTATTTTAAAGTTTGAAATAGAAATGTTGCACTAATGTTCATATATACAATATAATCATGCTATGTCAATGAGTTTTTGAGCACAGTATGAAACAAAAATGCCCACTGACCTAATAAAAAAGTAAATGCTCGATTTGCGACGGTAGTACTACGTGCGCAGGAAGTACTGTAGATAAATACATTAACCTTCAAGGCAATAACCTACAAAGGCCTTCGAGACTCAAGGCCCTTGTAGTCTGAAGTGATGTCACATCCGGTGGATCTACAGTACTTCCTGCGCACGTAGTACTACCGTCGCAAATCGAGCATTTACTATTTTACTGCACACAGGTCTTGAGTCTCGAAGGTTACGGCTCAGTTCACATCTTTGAATGTAGAAGCTCACAAACATATTCAGATATCAATAGAGTGATGCAATGCAAAAGTTACTGCGAATGGTTCAACCAAACGATTTCAACTATCGTCTGTTGGTAAAAAAATTACGAAATATTCATCAACAACGTCCCAAGGAAATGTTGTACAATTATTAGAAGAATATAAAAGAAAATGATTAGTTGGGGCCTTAGATAAAGTTAACGGACAGTATTTAACTTCAACAGTTCATATTTTCAACAAAGTTTCGGTCTTGTAAAACGCAATCGGCCAATGATGGACATAGAAGAAGAAATAAAGCTACAAGAAAAAAAAAGGTGTAGACATGGGAATTTCCTTACATTCAAGACAAATAGTTATGTCCCTTGTACAACACATAGCCATGATTTAAGAAATCAAGTTTTTGTCAAAAAAATTGAGCAAACATTCGTATAATTATTGATGAGGCAGGCACAATATCAAAAAAATGTGCCTTAGTTATCTTTTTACAATGCAGCATTGAAAAATACGAAGAACCAATAAATTTATTTATAGATTTAAAACAATTAAATTCCACAAATGCAGAACCCATTTGTAAAGACTCTGCTTTCTACACTAGAAATGCACGGATTTTCTGAGAGCTACCTAAAGGACATTTAATTAGATTTTGTGCCGACGGTGATAGTACTATGTTGGGTAAAAATCAGGAGACTCAACTAGGCTAACAACTCAGTTTCCGGGCTTAATAATCTGGCACCGCTTAAGTCATAAGATTCAGTTGGCATTGGACGATGCGATTAAATCTATTTCTCAAGTTAATCATTTCAAGTGGTTTCTTGACAAACATCTATTCTCTATACCAGTGGTTCTCAACGTTTTATTCCTCACGTACCCCCTGGAATTGTGTATGTAACTGGCGTACCCCTTGTATAGTTAGAGAAAACTACAGTTATAGTATAACAATGGGAATAAAATAAAACATACAGTATAAATATACACATCAAATTTTTTATTCATAAATTACATGTACTGATAAACACAAAAAATTACATAATCTATTTAACAAATCTTATAAAATTATAAACATTTTACTGGGTAATTAGTGAAACAGCTCTCACGGCGTACCCGAAAAAATTTTACCGCGTACCCCACGTTGAGAACCGCTAGCCTATGCCACACATCTTATAAAAACCAAATATAGCTTACTTAGAAATAGAAATTATAAAGATTGGCAGAGTTTTGGGACCGCGATGGGCAGCTTGCAGTGCTAGAGCAACTAAAGCTGTGTGGCGAGCGTATCCAGCACTGCACGAACATTTCTGTAAAAATAATATGAGTAGCATGAAGCAAAGAATGGCAAATATACATTTTACTGAGGACTTGACCCTGATCGTAGATATTCTTGAAGAATTATCTCTTCTGTCACTTGCTACACTAAGAGCTCTTTAAAGAACATGAAGGAAAATACGAAAAACTTGTTCCTTCTATTAATTAAATCCGAACCTTATAAAAATATTATATTTGTATCGAACAATGACCTTTTGCGCTTACCAAGATGTCAACTAATCCAGAGCGTAATCGACTGTATGAATTCTAGACTATTAAATAAGGAAAATGAAGAATGTAAAAATTTGGTAACTCTATTTAATTTGCTTGATACTTCAACTTGGCCGAAAGATATTACAATCTGCCGTGGTTTGATGCGGAGAAAAACTTCGAGAATTAAGTAACTAATAAAATTTATAATACCTGTTAACGATTTTCGTGATTTCGTGGATGCAAGAGATTTTCCATTCTATCAGGTTCCCAAAAGTATAAAAGAAGCCAAAAGATATTAATAAGTCATTGCTGTCAGTTCAGCGAAAGCTGAGCGAGCACTTATTTTAATGAATAATATATGCACTGAACAAAGAAATGCACTTCTCTTTTAAAATATATCAAGTGTAATGACAGTCAAATTTTTTGATAAACTAATTTCTGACTTGGATGCAACGCCATATGTGAGATTGTGGTTACGGCGATGTCATCTTACTGCAAACGACATGAGAATCAGAAAACGAAAAGATATAACAATTCTGAAAATCAGCTGGTAATTTGGAGTTTGCTTTAACCACTTATGTCGGTTATGTTTTTCATATGTATCCTACAGTTGCATGGAAAATAAAATATATTGCTCTTATCTACAGTTATATTTATTTACTTTCAGAATCACTGCCACTAATTGCAAGTTTATCTCGGTAGGGGTTAGTTTTTAATATTTTTAGATAGGCTCTGCAGTCTGTGTGACGCTTTATTTGAGATACAACTTCTGTAGTTAAAGTCAGTTATAGTGTATTGATACTTACCTATCATGCACTCTCAAATATAATATTTTCAAAAGTTTTTCCCTGGGGAGGATTCACCCCTCCCCCCAGAATGTGGTAACAGTGTCTAACAAACTAAATTGTCGATTCGTCCCCCCCTCTCGGTATGGAAACCAGTTGTTAATAAATTGGGTGACACCCCTGGGCTTAACCTTTGACTCAGCCCCACTCTCACCTCCTTTATCCTAATTGAAACTATACACTTAGTGCAAAATGTTCTTTTGAGTAAACATGAATTTAACGGTTTCAGTAATTAGACTATCAACTGTTAATTATCTATCAACTGTTATTGTCAGGGAGATTTAATTATATTTAGCATCCAGTGAACAGAAAGATACAGGAAAATTCCATTGATTTCATATAATTTAAGGCTCATTTGAAGGAAAACTTAAATTTTCTTAGCCAGGAATATACCTATCTCATTTTGTTACGGTTCTAAAATCATTATTACAGACTCGATTAATGAAAGTTATCAGTGATACATAATTTATTATGTATAAGGAGAACAGAAAATTAAATCATAATACTTATTACTTGTAATGTTATGTTCTATATATATATTTATGTAAATGAAAAAATGCCCCCTTAAGCAGTTGCTTGCTATAGAGTTCTGATAGGAGCCTATCAGTTTATGCTCCAAAATTCAGCAATATCGGATGGGATTTTATATATATATATATTTATACACCACCGTAGAAAATATTAACAAATTTCCATGTTATGTTAAAGGGAATCTAAGTTCGAAGCTCTGTAACTTCTAAAATACGCTTTTATTGGAAAAATGTGATTGAAGATAAATTAAAGCTTATAAATTAAAGCTATTTAAATTTGGCTTTTCAACAATATTCGTTCTATATTTGAATACTTATGAAATCTGGAATATTTAAAACTAAAATTTTCTTGTTTTGAAAAACAAATTTCATATTTGGTTAATATTGAAATAATTACGCAAAATTCTAAAATGTTTATTCTTAAATTATTCGAAAAAAAAAACTTATTTAAGTTTTAATTAAATCTGAGGTAGTCTTATGACGTATTACTGTTGTGAAATATCTAGCTTCCATAATTATTTAAATCTAAACGAACATTGCTGAAAATCGACATTTAAATAGCTTTGATTATGATCTTTAATTTATCTTCAGTTACATTTTTACATCAAATGCATATTTTAGACATTATAGAGTTTCGAAGTCATCTTCCCATTGGCATACCATGGAAATATTCTAATATTTTGGAAGTGCAATGCATTTCACTGTAGTAATTTAAATGTAATAAATTATGAAACTGGAAAATCTATATTTAAAAATATGCGATTTTATAATGTAATATGATGATGTAATATGTAGAAATGGAAGTAGGCTATTATTGTATTAAAACTATTGAAAACATATGATTAATTCAGTTGCTAACTGGTAAAGAATAATATGTAAAATTTGTTATGGATTTAATCTTGGGTGCATTTTGTTTTCTTTTCTCTTTACTTTGGTTATTGATTATGTTGGCCTTAAATGCTCTAGAGAAGTGGTCTCAAACTCGTGGCACGCAGATCGCATGAGACCCGACACGCCCTTTTTTGCGTCCCGCGCGCATTTATTGTAATTGGAAGAGCATATAGAAGATATTCAGAAAATTCATGAAATATTTGAAAATCAAAATGAAAAGAATACAGAAATATTTTTAAATAAAGTATATTTAGAATTAAAATTAATGTATAAAGTATTTTCCTATTATTACATCGGGAAGGATATTTCGATTTGCGCAGAGCTAATGAGTAGCGCTGGCAGCACTCACTGACCTTGGCAACATCAGTCAGTTCGCTGCAAGCAGTGCGTGTTATTTTACGTTCTAAACGATGTTGCGGTTTTAATTCATTTACGAAGTGGTTTGAGTCTTGTGTTTTACAACTGAAAATGTCTTTTGCTAAACCCAGCTGTAGTAAAAACGGCGCATTAAAGATGAACACGAAGTGAAAGTTTCAACATTTTTGGTGCGAAATTAATAGTCGTGTTTTGTTGCCTTATTTGAAAGCAAAGGCTCAGGAGTCCCAAAGGAGTAGAATTTAACACGCCATTTCCAAACTATGCATGGAACCAAATATGAATCGCTAGAAGGACAACTTCGAGAGGAAAGGCTTAAAAAGAAGGATGGTTTAAGTGCTCAACAAAATATATTCCAAAGAGTAAGAAATTAAAAACAAGTAATGTGAAGCAAGCTATAATTTATCTAAAATGACTGAGAAAATTCTAAGCCTTTCACAGATGGTTTGTTCATAAAGGACTGTTTAATTAAAGCAGCAGAATGTGTCTGCCCTGAGAAAGTGAATATATTTAAAGAAATCAGTCTTTCATCAAATACAATTACAAGTAGAATCGATGAACAAGCTTCAGATTTAAAAGAGCATCACTGATTTAGAAGTCGTCAAGGTTTCTTTACTTTTCCCTTGCAATTGACGAAAGTACAGATGCAACTGATATTGCCCAGTTAGCTGTATATATTTGCAGAGTAGACGAAAATAACTGAGGAACCACTTCAGATAATAGCGATGCACGATACTACTAAAGCTGATGGTATTTTTAACAAAATTAAAGTAATGATTGACGAAGAAAAAACCTATTTTGGTTGAAGTTGGCATGTGGTCATGTATTAAATGTCGAAAACGTTTTGAAACCCTTTGTTAATTTATTAACTACATTCGCTCCAGAAGTTTGAATCATAGGCAGTTCACTGCATTCCTTAAAAATATTGGTTGTGAGCATAGTGATGTTTTATATCACTCTTAAACAAGGTGGCTTAACTATAACCGAGTTTTAAAACGTTTTTGGGATTTGAGACATAAAATAAAAATGTTCGTGCAGACTAAAAAACCAAGGCGTTTCACTATTTGATAATCCAAAATTCCTTAAAGATTTAGCATTCAGCACAGATTAACTGACTATTTAAGTGGGTTAAATATCAAATTACAATGTAACCTTCATATTGTGAAATCATTTCAAAAGAAACTACAGCTTTGGGAAGTTCAACTTGAGCATAAAGGCCTCAAATCCTAGGCTTGAATCCAAGGCTTCATAAAGGTCTCAAATCTATAGTAGAGGGAAAAGAAATAAAATTTGATGAGTTTTCAACAAGAATCGCTGCATTAAAGGAATATTTTAATCGACGATTTGAATGCTTGAGGGACATGGATGATATTTTTAATATATCCATATCACCATTTTCATGCAATGTTGAAAATGCGCCTGAACAACTGCAGATGGAATTGACTTCCAGTTGATATTCTGACTCAAAGAAAAATTCAACATATGCAGCCTTACTGAGTTTTTCCAGTTTGTTTCAAAGGATAAGTACACAAACTTCATAATCTGACAGTCCGTTTTCTGTCTATGTTTTGGACAATTTATTCATGCGAACGATTGTTTTCCATAATGAAAGAAGTAAAATCTCTGGAACAAGTGACACTCATTTGTCATCAGTTTTAAAAATTGTATGTGCCAAGAACATTTTTCCTAATATTGATAATCTGGTGGTCACAAAAACGCCCCCAAGCGCCTGGCAAGAAAATTTAAATAATTATTTCCTGATATACATATATAAAATAAACCTATACTCTACATTTTTTTAACTCTTTGATATTTGAAAAAATTATAAAATATAAAATAGAACTGTCTTATTTAAATATGTATGATTTTTATCTGATTTGTCAACTAATACATGGCCAGCTATTCAAAGTGCATTGAAATTCAGTAAATTTTAATAAGTTTGAAGTGGAAGTTTTGTATTAAAAAATTCTGTACAGCTGAAGTAGTAAAATTAATTATAATGATCTCAATAAACATGAAAGAGTGGTGGTTTTGTTTCTGGATATGTCTAAAGCTAGTTTATTCTCTGTCTATTGATATTTTACTAAATAAATTAGAGATTATTGGTATAAGGGGACTATCACTGAAATGGTTTGATTCGTATTTGAAGGGTAGAACACATCAAGTCAAAATAGGAGACGTTTTGAGTGAAAAAAAAATCAATTCGTTATGGTGTTCCACAGGGTTCTGTTTTGGGACGACAGTTATTCTCAATATATGTGAACGATTTATTACACCCTAAATTCAAAGGTAAATTTATTCCATTTGCAGATGACACCGTCTTGGTTTACTGTGATAAACTATTAAGAACTATTAAGAACTGATGAAAAACTATTAAGGAATATTGCTGAAAATTTAAGAACACTTCAAATTTGGTTGCAAAAAATAAATTAGTAATAAATGTAAATAAAACGAAATATATGTATTTTAATACTGTTAGGGGAAAGTATAAAGATCATGAAGATTTATTCTATCATATGAGGGATTGAAAGTTTTTCGAAAAAGGTAAAATTGGGTCTCTAAACTGTGCTTGCCCAAGGATTAAAAGTACTAAAACAATAAAATATTTAGGAGTTAATTTCGACTCTTATCTAACCTGCCATGATCATGTTCAAAAAGTAGTATTGAAAATCAAACAAATAATTCCCAAGATGTATCTTTTAACAGATACGATGAATATTAAAATTTTTAAGAACATATATTACGCATTGATCTGTTCCAGAATACATAATGTAATTCTAATTTGGGAGGCGCATCTTCATGTTGTTTAAATCAATTGCAGCAATTACCAAAATATATAGCAAAGATTATGGTATTTAAAAGAAAGTACGACTCGTCTGAAATACTCAAGTTAAAAAACTTTAAATACTGAAGTTAAAACAAATACACCAAATGACTTTAGCAACGCATGCTTTTCATAATAAGAACAAATTTGATGTATTGTTAATAAATATTTTACAAGAGCGGTAGTGGCTCAGGAATTTTGCCTTCCAAAACCAAACAAAGAGTTATTCAAAAAATATTAGGATATATGTAGTATAATTCAACTCACTGCCAGATAATCTGAAAATTATAAACAATAAAATACATTTCTCTAAAGAACTAAAAAAATGGTTGTCGAACGGTGGAGATTGCGACTGATGCTTTATTTACTGTATTAATTGATTGCACTGAAATGATATATGAGTAGTAAATGAAAAATTTATATATTTCAGAGGCTGAAATTGTTATTTTTCTGTTTATATATTTATATATATTTTGATGTACTGAGGACTGCAGGATATATATGTTTTGTAAATATCCACTTGCGGGTTAAATGCTAACTCTTGTGGAACTTGACTATGCATTATCTATGAAATTGAATATTGTGCAAATAAATTAAATTTACAAATGATTTTGTAATTTTCAACATGAATTGAAGCATATCATTAAGGAAATTAAAAGTTAAATAGTTAACATAATCACACCTTCAGGCTATTTACCTCATGCAAAAAAATTTCCTTTTTCCCGTAAGGTATTAATCTTAAATGCGGCTCCCCAATCAACCAAATATGTCTGAAGTCTCCCTTTGAAGAGAATGAGTTTGAGACCACTGATCTAGAGATTGAAACATTTCTGATTTAGATTATGCTGATGATTTGGTTCTTTTGGCAAATAATGTTGATGACATGAACTCTATCATTAGAGCTGTTGGTGAGACTGGTAGCACAGTAAACTTAGTGATAAACAGAGAGAAACTAAAGTGATGAGAACTGGTCGGTTATGTTCAAGTTATCTGAATGGTTGCATCCTTGAAGAAGTGTCTCAGTATATCTTAGGAGCTATATTACAGATACTGGTGATGTGCAACATGAGATGAACCCTTTTTAAGCAAGATAACAGGAAACATGATGCCTTTGATTCTAGATGCTTGCGCAGTATCTTGGACATTAGGTGATTAAACTTTGTAAGTAATTATGAGGTTAGGCAAATGAGTCAGCAACCTCCTTTGAATAGCATATTGTGCAGAGAGAGACTCCAATGGTTTGGCCATGTTTCCCGTATCAATAACTACAGATTAACGCATAGTGTATGAACAGTGTATCTAAAAGCCTCACAGGAAAAAGAGGAGACCTAGGTGTTATGGACAGACAATGTCAAATAGTATCTCGTTAGAATTGGCCTACAGCAGCTAAATGCAGCAGCTGTTGCTCAGGACTTGATAAGGTTGGAGAACTAAATTTCACAATCTTGTTTATACCTCTCTAGCATACGGCCACTTTAAGATTCTATATATAAGCATTATTATTAGTTTCCTTAAGGTATGCGCAATTTTTCAAGAAAATATTTCGTGCAAGTCGAAATTAATCATGTAATTCGAGAATATTTACATAATTACTTTCGACTTCCACGAAATGTTTCATATATTTTAGTCTTGTCTTCGAAGATTTTTCTCTGTGTCACTGATTTTATGTACTGGTTGTCTGAAAGATGCCATCCCACACCAGGGGAGGATTTAGGCATACCACACCAGGGGGAGATTCCTGGGAGCTATCCCACACCAAGGGAGGATTAGGCAGGTGTGGACATTTTCTCATTTTCATATGAAAATATATTAAATGCAATATATAATATTTGTTACGTTAACATAGTTATGCATGCCTTATTTCAACAGAAAAAACTTTGAAATTCATGAATCCAACTACTCGCAAGTTCTTATGCCTTGTAAATACACTGGCGGAAATTGAAAAAAGAACACTCAGAAGGAATTTCTTTAAGAACGTCATATTATAATATGTTAATAATTAAGGGCAGCAGAAACCGCGATCCCAAATTGAAAGTCTTTGGATGAAATAATGACATCACAGAGGACGACAACATGCAAATGTACGCAGCTCGTATTTAACGACTAGGGCGTGAAGGAAGAAGTTATTCGTGTTGTGTCATATTTATTCAGTTCTCTTTGAAGAAGCTACCAGGTCTGGACGACGCAGACACGCAACATTTGTACAGTTAGCGGAGTTTGAGCGAGGTCGTATAGTGGGTCTGCGGGAAGCATGTTGGTATTTTCGTCAAATTGCACACCACGTTGGACGAAAGGTATCGGCAGTGGTACGATGGTGGCGTCGAGGTCAAAAGAACATTCACACACTCGCAGACATGGTTCCGGGCAACACAGAGTTATGGACACACAAGAGGATCTGCATATAAGGAGGACGCGGTGGCAGAGCGGACAGTTACAGCATCACAAATTCGATCCTCTGTCGTACCAATGGTGTCTATAAGAATGATGTGCAATCATCTTTTGGAAGCATCCGATGCTTTTATGTACGAGAAAAAAAATATCCTTTTAGACAAGACTAAAGTATCCGAGGTTACCACTGTCACCTCTTCACTCCCCTTCGAACCACCTTGTCGTGGTGAGGGGGCCTTAATGAAGTCGAGGGCTATGCCGACCAGAGTTACTCATGTCGGACAGGCCAAGACAGAAGAGCCAGACTAAGAGTTCCCAATCTGAGATGACTTCCACAGGGGCAGCACATATTTGTGCATGGTGGTCTGTTGACAATAAGTCAACATAACCCAATGGGCTTGATTTCAGCTGGAGGTGGGCTGATGGAATATTTGAGAAAAAAGAGTTGAAGATAAATAAGATCATTGATGGACATGATGAAGGCTTGGATGAATAAATTGAGTGAATATGTTGGATTATGTGTTGAGACCAAAAATAAAGGTGAAATCAGTCAGAGAGTAGTGTTGATTGGAAATGGTAAGATGTGGGATAAGTTGGACTGAGGAGATTTGAAATGGATATGGTAAATGGATAAGAACAGTTGGTGATTGTAGGAGTGAAAGATGCTACATAGGCTTAGGGGAGAGCCATTATACAGGTCTGTTGTCACCGAGGGGTGAGGATGTCTGTATCCTAGGACATTGACCCCTCTCTCCCACCCTTTTCTTTTCATTCAGGTTTCCTTGGTCACGAATTAATCATTCGTTGAGATTAGGTTAGAGGTCGTTATAACTCGTACTTACTTAACACGGGGGAGGTGGGGAAGCCCTTGATCCTTGGACATGGGTTCCTCTCCTCCTCCCTTTTTATTTTTCCAAAAATTTCCGTTTCCGGGTGGTTTCTCCCACGAACTTAATCCGGGAACAGCATCCTCTTACAGCTAGGGGGTGCGGTCCTTACCTCCAACCTGGACTCAAGGAAGGACACTGGCCTTAGGTTGCTGGAATTAATCAACATTTCTAATAGGGCTTTGGCAGGCCAGTTTATTTAGGCCAGTTTATTTCTATTAGGGCAGGTGGGAGTTTTATCATGGTTGCTGAGCCTATGAGTGGCCCACCCGTTTACCCTGGGTGGAGACCCGTAATGGGGAAAAGCTGGAAAGCCCAATACACCATCCTGGCCCCTGCTTCAATAAAACGGGTGGTCTGAGCCGGCTCACTCAGATCAATCAGTTCGTGAGCCATCCCCTGTTCTACCTCTATGTCCTGGATGGATCAGGAGCAGTTGAAGGAGCCCACCGAGTGGTGGTTATTTTTGATGATAGGAGTTGGTCCGGATCAGGATCCGGATCAGTCAGGGCTCTGGCCCGAACCATGCTCTGGTTAGAGGGGAGATCTAAAGTCCGGGTATAGCCTGGGCGCAGCTCTGAGGTACCTCGAGCGACGAATTTAACTCTGAGGCCTCCCCTTGCTGGGCTCCGTAGTGGGTGCAGACTGCCTGGGCTGAACATTATTATTACTCATGACTTCTAAAACGATGCATGAGACAGGTGTGAGATTGAAGCGGACTGGGAAAAAGGACGGCAAGCACAAGGAAGCTGACGATCCTGTAGTGGTTGTGGAGGAAGTACCACCACAATTGCCACAATTACCCCCTCCCACCACAATTGCCGATTGTGATATAAGAGAAGGGCCTCCAAAGAGTGTTGAGGACCCTAAAAACGGAACAGAGAAAGGGTTTCCTAAAGATAACGCAGAAGTGGCCCCCAATACAGACGAACCCAACTGCAACGAGAGTGGTTCGTGGAGGTTAGCAGCAGCAGCGAGAGAGGAGGAACTGGCGGAAGGAACTAGCGGTCGCGATGTTAGGATTTAGAGTAGAAAACGAAGTCCAGAAAACAGTGAAAGGTGCAGCAAAGAAGCTGCATGCTATTATTTGTGGGAAAGAGCTCCAAATAGCAACCATCCATGGGCGCCTCACCGAGAGGGCTGTGTGCATCCCAGAAACAAAGGGGACGAAACCGACGTAAACAAAAGCTGTCAGCGGACAAGGGGTTGGAAAGGGTGGTTTGGTCGTGGCTAAGAAGAAGCCTACCCGACCTAAACAAAGGCATACCCTGCTGGTCTTCTCAAAAGATAAAAAGAAGTCAGCAGTAGAGGTAAGGGACAGCCTTAGAAAGAATATCAACCCTACCGAATTAAACCTCGGGGTAATGACGCTAAAACCCATGCGGAAAAAATGGGATCATTATCGACTGCGTCACACAGGGCGACGTAGCCTGTCTAAAGAAGGCTGTAGACAGTCATGAGGCACTAAAAGATTTGCTGGAGGCCAAGCCAGCTTTGAAGATTAGACCCAAAATTGTCATATACGGAGTTGATAAGGATATCCGTCGTGAAGAATTCCAGAAGGTTATCCGCACCCAGAATGGACTCTCGGAGGAACACGCGGATCTAACCCCGCTGTTCTCCACAAAGGGAAAGATTGAAAATACAGTCCAATGGGTTCTGGAGGCTAGCTGCGCCTCCCACAGAAAGATACTCGAAGTGGGTAAGTTAAATGTGAGCTGGTCACGGTTTATAGTGAAGGAGTACGTAAGAGTACTCTGTTGCTACAAATGCTATGCCTTTGGGCATATGCAAAAAGATTGCACCGTGAAGACCCAACAGTGCTGAAAGTCTGTGGGCAAGCACTCGTTCAGGGAGTGCACAAAAACGAAGTTTAAGTATGTTGTTTGTAAAGAAGCTAACAAGGAACATGGGTCCAAATATGATCTGGGCCATGATGCGATGGACAACAACTGTCCATCGTATCTCAGAGAAGTAAAGTTGCGAAGAAAGTGCACAGACTATGGGCAGTAGAAGTCCTGTCGGCAGCGGGGAGAGTCTAAAATTTCTCCAAATTAATCTAAACAGGGCAAGGGCTGCAACGGCCCCCTGCAAGAACCATACTGCACAGAGAACATCATAAGGGGGCTCCCTCTGACCAGCAGGCTATTTTGCACAAAAGAAGCCAACTCAAAAGCTGGAATTGTTGTTTCGAATCCCAAGGTGAATGCCATCCTGGCATATCACTCTACCACAGTGGTAGAAGTAGAGATTGGCTATGGGAGTTTAAATATACATGCCATCTCCACATACTGTCCACTGAGTCAGAACATAGAAGACTCCTTGACTGAGCTACAAAACTTCCTAGCTAAGATCAAATATAAGAGCTTAGTGGTGGGCAGTGACTTTAACGCAAAGCACCCCCTATGGGGATCGAATAGACAAGATGTCAGAGGAGATATGACTCTAGACTTTATCAACTCAGCTGATCAAATTCTTTTAAATGATCTGGATACACCAGCTACTTTTCATGATGCTAGAGGCCAGAGCTGGATTGACCTGACCCTGGCTACGCTACAGACGATTCTGCTGATCCATGACTGGCGCATTAGCGACAAGGTCACTAACAGCGACCATAAGTACTTCATGTTCCTTGTGGAAGGCAGAACACTACCCCCACACAACACAAAAAGGTATGCAGTCGGAAAACTCCCTGACTGGTGCAAGCTCGTGCATTATGTTGCACCCGACCTTAGTAAGATCTGCCAGTGTTTAGGAAGTATTAATGACAGTAACTCTCTGAACAACATCGTCAGAGATATTACCGAGTGCATATGCTCTGGATGCGAGAAAACCTTCGGGTTCAAAGGAAAACTCCCTAAAGGTAGAAGGTCTGAGCCCTGGGGTCACCAGAACTCTTTATTAAAAGAAAAAGGGTCCGAGCCTTAAGGAAAAGGTATCAAAGATGCCACAATGGGGAAAGAAGTTCCAGAGAGGAATTATATAGGAAAGAGCAGGCGGAGTACAAGTGTGCTCTTCGCCTAGCTCAGTTTATTACTTTAATTAATTAATTTAATAAATTTATATTAAATTTAGTTAATTAATTTAATTTAAAGACGTTCCAGAGAGGAATTATATAGGAAAGAGCATGCGGAGTACAAGTGTACTATTCGCCTAGCTCCTTTCTGTGTTTGTGTGGCCTCTTGGCAAAAATATTGTAGTGAAGTTACTGCACAGAACCCCTTTACTCTGCAGTACAAACTGGCTACTGGGAAAGATATAAAACCCCTGGACATTGAGTATGTTCGCAAAGAAGATGGGTCCAAGACCACTTCTTTTGATGAAACTATCCAGGTTTCACTAGAGGCTTATTCCCTGAAGATCACTCCATCATGTGTAGAAAGTTGCTCGCAGCCCAATGGCCAGCTTTACTGCGAATCACCAGGGCTTACAGGACCACATCTACGGATGCCGTTCTGGTGTTAGCAGGGATCCCTCTGTTGTTTTTGACGGTCGGGAAAGAAGCGACCATTTTCAGAGTCCTGCAAGCTAAGGAGAAAGCAACATTCCTTGGAGTCCAGTATGACCCCGAGGCTTACGATAATGAAACCGCTAAGTGGGAATCCATCCTACCAGAAGACTAAGTGTGTCATGGTCCATGGAGTTACCATCAGGTTTAGGAATTGAAATATACACTGACGGTTCCAAGAGCGAGGATGGTGTGGGCTTAGCTTACACTGTCTACAATCAAGGAGCCAAACTGTATGATCACAAAAGGAAGGTTTCAGATAATGGCTCAGCCTTCCAAGCAGAGCTGCTTGCCATCAGAGAAACCCTAATATGGGCCCTCAATGAAGGCAGTTAGAATAGCGACATCCGGTTGTGCACGGACAGCCAGGAAGCTCTGCAAGCGGTTGAAGATGCGAACAACAGGCATCAAATAATAAATGAGATCAAGCGTCTCCTGGGCAATCAGAACATGCCCTGAGTCTCCTTCTCCTGGATCAAGGCACATGCAGGTCATGAAGGGAATGAGCGGGCAGAACAACTGGCCTGCTCAGCAGGTACTAACATTCAATCTGAGATAGCGGTAAAGACTTCTTAAACTACCCTGAAGTCTATTTTATATCAAAGAGTAATGGATGAGTGGCAGAGGCTCTGGGATACGACCGAGAATGGTCTTCAAAAAAGACTATCTCTGATGTCCTCAGACCACTATTTAACGCAGGTACTAACGGGAAACGAGAGTTTACCAAAATATCTGGAGCGTTTTAACATCGCTACCCACAGTGACTGTGGCTGTGGGGCTCCATATACAGATGTCGGGCACTATATCCTCAGGTGTCCGATTACGGAAGGGTTCGCTAACGAACTCAGGAGCTCACAGGCGATCAGTGAGGTAGCAGGCGGGGCAGTCACGGTGTCCATCAGGAGTGCCCGATTTAGGACGCACCTGAGGGACATGAGCTGGCTCTTCTGCCGGCTCCAAGATTTACTCCTTTGAGTCAGGAGCTGCTTTCGCTTTTCTACTTCTTTTCCCCTTCATTCCCAGGCTGCGCTCCGCACCCCCTTTGACGCCACCCATACTCCAAGTCCCTACTGGTCTCATCTGAGACAAACTTAATCTTCTACTTCCAGGCTTCTCATGCCAGCTCGTGTAGTGTCGGAAGACGGAATACGAGCTTTTCCTCATGGGGGGCGGGTCCTTCGGGACCCGCCCTCCGCCCCAATTATTGAGAGGTGTCACCTCTTCACTGTGGAGCATGCTTATAATGGTGTCAAAAACGAGTTCATTGGAGGGAAGAATGGCAGTGTGTGGTCTTCAGTGATGAAAGCCAATTCTGCTTAGGAGAGTCTGATGGTCGCGAAATCTGACGCATCCGAAGGTGACAAGGTTAGCGACTTCTTCCATCGTGCATTCACCAGCGACACACAGGGCCCACGGCGGGCATCATAGTGTGGGGAGCAATTAACTATCACGCTTACACATGTCTGGTGTTTGTACAGGGTACACTGAATAGCAATACGTACGTCAGCAACATCATACACCCTGACATCCTGCCATATTTGAGTGTAATCCCAAATGCGATATTCCAACAGGATAACGCTCCCCACACTCCGTTCTCTAAGCTATACCTGAGAAACTCTCAGGTTTTCCTCTGATTTCAAGGTCAACATTTCAGTACCTGTGTGAAGACAAGACCAAAGATTCAATCATGGCGTCTACTGCGTTCTTTCAGCAAAAGCGAAAGGTCAAGACCGGATCTGGAAAAAAAATGCGAGGAAGTGGAGGGGCAAGAGATTGGATTTCCACTGCAGTAGAGCATTTTCATTTTATTTAAGAGGTCTTTAATCACTGAAAAGAAGATGTTAATGAGCATATATAGTAAAGAATTATAGATCTTATTCTGGAAGATTTTAGCATCTGTTGCGTTGATTAACTGGTAGAGCGCTCTAGCATGTATCTAGAGAGTTGCGAGTTCGATTCCCACCACGTCAGCGATAATTTATTTCAGATGTTTTTAATAATTGTTAAGGAGCATGTTTATGTATGTATATATGTAGATTAAGTTACCTGAGAGAGATCAAAACGTTCAAAAGATAAGCCCAGAAAATACACTCTTTCTATGAAGCATAGTTGATACTGGACGTATCAGAGTAGATCGACATTAGTCAACGAAGGCTCTCGACTTCCTATCTGAGCTCTCAAGTGATCTAGAAAATTCAAGTGGTAAAGTCAGGAGAATTATTATAGTACAGAACGGAAGTGACAGTGGATTTGTAGAATGACCTAAGAACATTTTTGAATCAAAGAAGCACAAGATTATTATAACAAAATGAACGGTGACGTATTAAAAATGGTTTAAAGCAGGCTTATCCAACCTTTTGACTTCCCTGGACCACATTGAGTGAAGATGAATTGTTTTGGGCTGCAAATAAAATATATAATATAATTAATGTATATGAATAATAAAACTTCATTTATTTTCTTATGTTTTTATTATAAAATAAAAAATGGCAACATGAAACTAGTGGGATATCAAAAACTCGCTGAAAATCACATGATCATGTTGAAAGCTTATGTCTTAAATAGGTAAACTTTACGATTTTGTGGGCCGCAATACTAGCTGTGCAGGGCCGCCTGCGGCCAGCGGGTTGGACACGCCTGGTTTAAAGTCTGTTTTATAAAAGCTAGAAAGAAACAGTGGCATTATAATTGAGAATGTCAGTTAAGATAATGTAAACTGCGAAAAGTTTGCAATACTGCATGGAAGAGACATATCATTTTATGGCTGAAAGATAAAGAAATCTTTCATACTGAAAATAAACTGGAACTAGAAATGTTTGAAATGGTGAAATCTATAAAAGACGAACGCGAAAAGGTTTTATTGATGATCTTAGATAACAGTATGAACACAGGATATTGATCTTTTTACATATTACTATCAATTAATCCCAGAGAAATGGTATGGGGCAAAATATAGAAGGTGTGCAGCATTGAAGCTAGAGGACGAAGATTTTTTACAAAAGTTGCAATTTTAAATATTATAATTTTGGTTCAGTCAGTAGCGCGTCAGACTTGTTACCTGGTATTCCCAAGTTTTGAGTTCCCATTGTACCTACGTTAAGATTTTGTCTAACCTTAACGTAGGTTACTACGCGTTTACCAATGCGTTTGAAAATTACACCGTCCCTTAGTAATACATATATGGTATGGTACATTAGGACCATACCATATCTGTATTTAAAAGCATTAAATTTTAATGATTCACTTTTTCCACCCAATTCTCAGCCCCTCGGATCCGTGTGACGTGACCATTTAGCCATTGTATACACAATACTGCCTCTCATTGGTGAAATAACCCAAGTCACAAGAAATTATATGTTGTTTTGCGTTGCTTTTTATCTGAGCGGCACTTTTTTTTGCACGCAATGGGCTAAATGAACAGGTTCCCAAGGACCCCAGGGCTCAAGGTTGGGAGAAAGGGATTCACTGGACAGTCATTAGGCAGATCAAGCATGCAGAGTGTTCTTTAAAGTCCACGGGTATGGTTCTCCTGAACACAGGATGGTGGTTTTATTCATCATCCGACGGATGTGGTCATCCTAAGCTCATCGGTGTTCCTTTTCTCATAGAAGGCAGAACATGAGTTAGAGGATATAATTTCACGAGTCCGGTACGCTACCGAAGAAGACAATGTTTGGTAGTGCGCGTTGGGTTGAACGAGGTCGTATTTTTCAATATTTTGCAATTATACAATAAATAAGGAAATAATAAACTGATTTCTTTTATATAAATATAAAACTTTCATTTTCGTTTAAAGAATGATATGGAGCCAATTAATACCTTATAGCGATCGGTTAGTGTCTTTTACCTTTATGCCAATGCAATATTGTGAAATGACAAACCAAACAAATGTGTGTTAATCTAAAAAAAAGTGTATTAATCTAATCTTTTCTTTTTCGTTTAGGAAAGGCAACATACTTCTATGAAATGCATATTTTTTCCGGGTTTCATTGTGTTTAACCAGAATATTAAATCTATTACTCGGGAGTGAAAATCGGATTAAATCAGGTGATACTTCAAATGGTCATACCTTATTTATAACATAAACGAAGAACTGTTTGCAATATTAGTTAATGGTTTTCCATTCATCAAATTCAGTTCCTTTTACCAATAAAAATTCAAATCAATGGAAAGTGCAAAAATGCATATTTTAATAATTAGCACTATATCCAAAATCAAATTCAAATTTATCTCTTAGAGCAAAAGCGAAGTGTATGTTTGCTGACGGCGAATAAAGTGTAAACTATAGTTCTGTTTTTGTAAACGAGGTAAAAGGAAAATAATTTTTTCTCGATAAAAGTCACTCAATTTGTTTATAATATTCGGTACCTAGCTAAATACCATTATATTGTATTTGATTCAGAACATCAATCAGTTGGCAAATTTGATAGTCTCTTTTTCCTAACCTTCTCTGAGCTCCTGGAATCCTTGTAAACTATATGTAGATTATACATGAACCTTAGCTCATTGTGTATAATAAAATAATATAAATGATGCCTACAAATAATAATGCCTTTCAAAGTGTAGCAACACAAACCATAAATAAAAATATGCTTTTATATTTATATATATATATGTATAAAGTGCCTTTCAGTGATAAAACAACACAAACCAACACCTCACAAATTTAGTAATTTCTTAAAATATTACAAGTTATCCCGAAGGACCCCACAGAAAAAATATAAAACAGTTAGCCCATTTCCGAAATCAGAATAAAAAAATAAAACAGACCATTTCCGAGAGAAAGAGTGATGGAATATATCGAATGACGGAAACTATAGACTGAGTAGAAAAAAACCCCAACAACAATGAAAATATATTATATTCCAAACGGCACTTCAATCATACTTTCCCTCTAAGTTTCACTTAAATATTTTTATCGGAGGCTCGAAGAATAAACGCTTATCTGAATACAAATTTAAAATGAGGAAACAAGATGGGAATATGGTAGAGGGAACGAAAATGAACCCTTCTAAATGGATAATTTTAAAGGATAAAGATTTGTTCAATATCCTACCCTGCATCACTACCTGGCTGCAGTTTCTTACTATACAGTGACCTAAAAAGGAACAATGTCCAAAGACCCAAGACTGATGTCAATGAATCAAAGATATTTTCTGAAAATTTTCTTTTGTTGAAAGTTATTGTTGGGTTGTGTTTTACCTCTGAGAGGCACTTTTGTGCACTCAGTGCGATAACTAGACAGGTCACAAGAACCCCAATGGATTGGGTTGGGTTGTTTTACCTCTAAGCGGCACTTTTTTTGCACACCATTTGCTAAATGGCCAGGTCACAAGGACCCCGAAGGCTCAGAGAAGGTTGAGGGAGGGGACCCACTGGAACAGCTGTTGGGAGACAGATGGTAACCTCCCGTCAAGGCCATCCATCGTGTTCTTTAACGTGCACAGGGTATGGCTTTCCCACACACGGGGTCACGGCTTAACGTCCCATCCGACGGACGGCGGCCTTTCTAAACCCATGGGTGTCCCCTACTGATCATGGGCAGGGCGGGGAATTATTTGCGGAGATAAATCTCAACGCTGACCCAGCTGGGACTCGAATCTGGGAACTACAGATTACGAGCTTGGCGCGCTACCGATTGAGCCACCCCCGCCCCACCCCAATGGCTCAGAGATTGTTGTAACAAGACCTATTGGACAGCTGTTAGGAGACTGATGGAAGCCTCCTGTTAAGACCTTCCAGCGTGTTCTTTAACGCGCACAGGTTATAGCTCTCCTGCACACGGGACCATGGATTGACATCCAATCCGACGGGCAACGGTCTTTCCAAGCCCATCGGTGTTCCCTTTCTAACCGAGTGCAGGTGAGGGTTTAGCGGAGATAAATCTTAAAGCTGACACAGGTCGCACTCCAACCTGGGAATTACAAACAATGAGCCTGGAGCGTTTGGCGAAATTTCAGAACAAAATTAATAATGGGGATCCATTGAATAACTGTTTATGACAAAAGGAATATTATTCCCTTCAAAAATAGCTAACAGCTTCAAAGTATAGAAGACTTGTGTGCACATACAAATGCTGAAAAATTCTCCCTTATGGAGGTGGCTTTTCCAAACCCACAACATCCCCCTTGTCACGCAGGTTCAGGGTCAGATAGGTAGAAAGGTCACACGCTATGTAACGAATAAAGCGTCAGAGCGAATTGAAAAGCATGTTAAATTTTAATCAATTACTGGACCGCATCCAGAAACCAAATTTATCTTTATTCGAAACTCAGATCGTTTTAGAAGCTTTCAAGTTTGCTCCTTCTGTTCCCCTGAGACTGAATACGATTAACACGATCACTGTTCCGCAGGCAACGGAACTTAATCAGCAACTAGAGGCAATCGGTTCATAGGTAGAAGCTAGAAAAGCACACACCTTAGAACACACACACGCATCGAAGACCGTCGGAAGAAGACACTAATGCTTTTCCGATGATCTGTAACATTCTAATCTCTTGCTCAGCTTCCCTTCCACTGACATATGAACCGACAAGAAATTTTCTTAGAAACTATAATAAGTCGCCGAAGGATTTGTCTGATTAGTGCTACGTCATAAACGATCATATCTGTGACTGTGACCTCCACGTGAGAGGAACTGTCTCGCCGGCCGCCGTCGATGTTACGCACGTAAGGAAGTCGTTAATGTATGAGACATGTTCCGTCAGTCTCTGCGGAGCTGTCGTCGATGGAGGATGAAGCGCGTAATTATGCAAATGGCTGCGACTGGAAACATAAGACTATTCCTTGGGTCTCGGCGACCGTCCGCAGAGTCTCTCGTCAATTAGAGGCTGACATGTAAATCCAGACGAAGCCAGTCGCTAACTCTGCGATGCCCGGAAGAGAAGAGGAAGTTTGGAGTTGTTGGGAGAAGTAGAGGGTTCCTCCAAAGCTCCTGCGTTGCTTTTAATTGTGTCTGCGCCATTGGAAGCTCTGGATATTTTGGAGGGAGCAAAAAAAAGGGGTTCTTTCTTATCTTTAAAGCATCTATTCTCCTACTTCTGCGAATGAGAAGTAATGGGAATATAAACCTATGAGTGATCAGATGCTCTAAACGCAGACTTCTACTGCGAAAGTTTATTGGCTGGCATTGATGAAAGGGAATTCTTCTTCGCTAAGGATCGATGGAAATAAGAGGCATTTGAAGGATATCCCTCGCACAGTGAAATTTAATATTACGGTGAAGTGTCAATTCAGTGGTGATTCGAGAAGATCCATTCTCTTCCAGTTACCATTTAAATCATCACGTACCGAGTAGTTAGCGCACTTTGCTACTGGTCAAAGGGACCTGGGTTTGAGCCCCGGGTAAAACATACTTGTTTTTCTACTGAGGTCCCATCATCCTCACAGACCTTCTACTATGGCGTATTAAACTGACATACTCCTCTTAGATCTGTGTAGCAAGCAGCTGCTTGAGGTGGTACTATTCCAATCTGAAAAATACTAAGTAATATCGATTTGGTGTTTTTAGTAAATTTTAGTAAATTTAGAACGCAAACTCAATACAGATTAAACTTCAATCCGAACTCTTGTGTTACAAAATTCGTACATCCCCCTCCCAAATCTGTTACTACCTTGAGCGTACACACACCAGTTCTCGAGAACATGCATCACATGTGATTCAATATGACATAGCGAATGTATTTTGAGAGACTTCTTGTTGACGCTAACGGAAATGCAATCTTCGTTGGTTCTGAGCAATGTTCACTCGGTTCAAAAGGACATAAAGATATGAAACTAATATCGGGATGTACTCTGTTTGCAACGCAACTTCATTCGCTTAAACAGATTCTTGAAAAAAAAAATGTTTAATTCCCCCCTCCACGGGGGCAGCGTCGGTAGCGCGCCAGGCTCGTAATCTGCAGTTTCCAGGTTCGAGTCCCAGCTGGGTCAGCGCTGAGATTTATCTCCGCAAAATTCCCCGCCCTGCCCATGGTCAGTAGGGGACACCGATTGGCTTGGAATAGGCCTCCGTCCGTCGGATGGGACGTTAAGCCGTTTTCCCCGTGTGCGGGAGAGCCATACCCTGTGCACGTTAAAGAACACGCTGGATGACCTTGACGGGAGGCTACCATCTGTCTCCCAACAGCTGTTCCAGTGGGTCCCCTCTCCCAACCTTCTCTGAGCCTTGTGACCTGGCCATTTAGCCCATGGTGTGCAAAAAAGACCCGCTCAGAGGTAAAACAACCCAACCCAACCCCCCTCCCCCCCACACACAAAATATCCAGAAAATATCCACAAGATATGGCGAATGGATATTCATTAGTCATATTGAATATCTTGTGGATATGTAATGGATATTACTGTTGGGTTGATTTAAAACAAAAATATTATTGGATACAGAGTGTTGGGGCAATTTTTGTTTTTTGGCAGAAAGTCAATTATTAGTGGTAAGTCTGTAACTTACTGTTAATTAAACTGTTTTATTAGGTCATTTAATTTTTTTATACATTCTTTACATATTTTTTTGTGTTTCAGTTATTCTGAACTTTGGCTTCAGAATTTTTTAGCCAACGAGTAACAGTTTTCCATCTAACGGTTTCAAAGTTGCTTTTCGTTCTGAGACAATTACGCAATATATATGATATAATTCGTTTGGCGGTCAATGTAATTTAAATCGTATTTCGATGTCAGCAGTTGCTGATAATTCATATAGATAGACTGAATATCTGAAATTGTATGAATTTTCTTTTTAAGAAGGAGAGTGTACAGTCGCTCAAAAAAGTATCCGAACGTTATGGTTGATTACAGAATTCAAAAAAATATCTGGCAACGATTTTTTTATAAATTAGTGATCTGGCAACCTTCGTGTCACGTGTCACGAAGGTTGCCAGATCACTAATTTCTAAAAAAATCGTTGCCAGATATTTTTTCCTGAATTCTGTAATCAACCATAGCATTTGGATACTTTTTTGAGCGACTGTACTAAATGAAAAAAATTTTGAAGTGGAAACTGATTTAGTTTAATTTTTTAATAATTAGAAAGAATTTGAAGTGAAAAGTGATGTAGGTTAGAATAATTTTGAGAATGTATGAAGTTTGTAAAGAGAGAGAAGAGTTTTATGTTATCGTACTAAACGGAAAACAGTCTCGATCTCCTCAAAAGAACAACGGGGTCGAGATTTAGTTTCATTGATTAAATCTCTTATTCACTGAACCTTAAGCATTAAAGTGAAGCTGAAAAAATAATGCTTCAGGGAAGTTGCACTGCGAATTCTTGTTCGGTTCGATGGAAATCAGCCTTCCTCTACCATTCTAACGTTTAAAGTCAATTGTCTTATATACCATACTCGGCAGTAACTCATATTCTAGCGGTGGATAAAAAGCAAAATTAAAAATAAAATAGTATTATGAACTTTAACTCAAATCTAAAATAATAAGTTTTTGTAGCAGTGATTTGGATATCTAGCTGCAAAAAAATTAAACCAGTGCGATTAAATTACTTTGTAATATTGATCAGTATTTAAAATAACATTGATTCTATGGGAGAGGGGAGGAGGAGGGAGGCGAGGACGAGGGAGAGCTAATTCTTTGCAATTTACAAAAGTTGAAATAACTTTTGATTTAATTATGCTACAGAGCAACAGTACTGAGCAGACACTATGCAACAGTACTGAGCAGACACTATTTTCTGAATTGATTAGAATCGGGTTCGGACCTCTTACCTATCCGAGAACGTGGATCGAACCCATTTAAATTTATAATCTCATATCTTGTCTTGTAATCAAGCTACAGATTTGAAACTAATATTATTCGATTTCATTCTGGATGCACTACACTTTGAACATGTGAGTATTGGTCTCGACCTCGTTACTTAAGGTATTCTGGGTTCAAAACCTTTTGCATACCCCACATTGCTAATTCTCATTTAAGATTTCGAAACGTTTTCGGTTTTTTCATCAACATTACGTTCTAGTACTGGAACTCATTTCGTTAATTCAGCTGGAAACGGTGTCGGACCCATTTCCTAGCCTAGAAACTGGGTCGAACCCTCTTAATTTTGCATCCTTATAACTCTGCTTCTAATTGAGCCACACATCTCAAACTAATGTCTTTAGAATACATTCGGGAAGCACTATACGTTTAACGTATTGGAAGTAGTCTCGACCTCTTAGTTTTTGTTTTCTGGGTTTGAAACTTTAAGATTTTGTCGAATTATAACGTCCATTCTAATTGTGCTAGGATCTTGGCTTCAATTTTAATAGTTGAGGTTTACCTAGTTCTATAATCTGACTAAAGAATAATCGGTCTGAAACCGCTTTCTAGCCGACAAAGTGGGTCGAACTCCTCTTAACTTTGCGGCTTCATAGTTCTGCTTCTAACAGAGCTACAGAACTCAAACTAATACCATTGTGTTCCATTCGGCAAATACTATACGTTAAATGTATTGGAAGCGGTCTCGACCCAATATTTTAGGTTTTACAGGTTCGACATTTTTAGATTTTTTGTTACAATAACTTTTGTTCTAATCGAATCTATAGGTCACATAGAGTTTAAGTAACCTATAGTGAACGACATAATTTTGCTTGTTGAACAGATTTGGAATCAAGAATGACACATTACTATTAGAAAGTTTCAATTTTTCAGGAGCCAGGGGGAAATCATTGTGTAAATCGTGTAAATGTGCCGGATATTCTAGATCAACTTCGAAGAAATAACCCTTTATGTTGTTGTCTGGAATATTAAACAGATCAATATCATTTACCCATTTGAAATTACCAGTTGGAAGAGGTTGAGACATTGCCCAGCCATATAAATTGTTTGCATCAAAGTACATGATATAGTTTTGTGGTTTACTTCTCTCATATGGATCTACTAAAGGATTGTTGCCCTGTGCAAACCTCTTAGACACTAAAGATATTCTTCCTCGCAGAGCTCTTTCTATGAAAAAATACATATCACCTTTTATAAGTTCCAGCTCAATTTCTGTCATTTTTAAACAGGCAGCATACGATAAGCCAGGAGAGCTAAAATATGACAAGGATCGAATTGATAGTTATTCATACACGAATTTCTGTAGTTTTCAAATATATCTCCTAGCAGTAATACATCAGTGATCATGTATAGATCGTGATATTCCCCGAAGGTAGCAATAGAAAAGGCTTTCCACAAAATTTGAACTCTTTCGTATTGTTCATTGTTTTGGAAATTCTCTTTGGATGGAAGTGACGTTGGCAAAAACTGAGCACTCTCTTGCAAGTACTCATATGGAAAACATCCTTTGCTTTTCAAAAGTTCTTTCTGGGAGTCATTCAGATTATGTTGTCTACAGTATTGACTTAGGATGTAGAAATTTTCCCCATTTTACGACAGTGACTCCAGTGAAGAGCTGAGGAACATGAATGAATCAATAAATTTAATTTGACCGAATTTAATGCATATATATTTTTCTGTAGTTTGTGGAATACAAGAAATTTTCTTCTTAGCTTTAAATTTCCACAAATCTTTTACTACAAAGTGGCCATCAAATCCATTGAGGTTATGAAACAACACTGGTATTTCAAGTGAAAATTTGAATTGAAGATTACATTTGTTGTGAACAGCACCTCTGTATTTTCCAGTTAACCCTTTCAGGACCATAAGGTTTCTAAGAGTAAATATTAGTATGTAACTGTTTATTTTAGTTTGTTTAGACGTAAAATAAATAAAAATCATAAGAAAAATACATAACAATGTGTAGTTTTTTTGGAATTTTATGGGAAATATTTTCCCAATGGACTATAAAGGTAACACAAATTATAGTTAGGCTTATTATGCAATGTCTTTTATTTATTGGATTATTGGAACAAAATGTTAACTAAAATAATACAAAATTATGAAATAAAATTACTATTCAAAATGATGTGCTAATTATGATATTCGGCGAAGCAATTTCTTTTGGCAGTGAGGCAAAGATGGACATAGCACATAGTACATATATTATGCCTCCTGACAGTTCTGTTTTTGTTTTCTAAACGTTCCCGTTTACGTAATTGCGTTCGACATACGTTCTATTTTGACATTCTGTATAGAAAATGCAGATAAGGTTATAATTTAATACGACAATCACCAATTTTAAAATGGGAAAAATGTTTCCCTTAGTCGTAAAAGGGTTAAGCGATCGTGGTCCCTTACTCTATTAGTTCCTAAATTTTTCCCAAAAATATTACAATATTTTGCTCCAGTAAAAATTTGCCAATCAAAATCAGTCATCAATAACATTTCTTCAAATAATTGATCAAAGTTTCGGCTTCGCTCATTTCATTCAAAAATTGTTCTGTTACATTTTTCCCTCTGTACATTCTGGTTTTGATCAGTTTACCTTCCGGTCCAACTATAATACATGCAAATCGTGACGGTACTAAATACTTAGTTCGCACACTGCACGGGTTATTCTCAATTATTCTACATTTCGAAAAGTATTCGAAGTCTCCATAAATCACATATGGGTGGGTCTTCTTCAAAGTCGAAATTTTGAATTTCCCTTTACTTTATTTTAAAAGAGATCATCCTCTTTCATCCAGGAATTAAACGTGTTATCATAACCAAACCATTTAACGTAATACTCTTTTTTATTCTTTCTCATTCTAGTTTTCAGAATGGTTTCAACTTTATAAATGTCATCTTGCTTTTCGTATTTCACCATTTCTTGGGTGTAAAAACTACCAATGATTGGTTCTCCTTTCAGATTCTTGATCTTATAGGTTATGGGATCTGTATTCAGAACTTGAGCAATTTCAAAAATCTCTTCTGAAAAATTCGGCAGATAACCTTTTCTAATCGGTGTCTTGTAGTTGTCACGTGACACGAAGGTTGCCAGATCACTAATTTCTAAAAAAATCGTTGCCAGATATTTTTTTCTGAAATCTGTAATCAACCATAGCATTCGGATACTTTTTTGAGCGATTGTACTAATTGAAAAAAATTTTGAAGTGGAAACTGATTTAGTTTAATTTTTTAATAATTAGAAATAATTTAAAGTGAAAAGTGATGTAGGTTAGAATAATTTTGAGAATGTAAGAAGTTTGTAAAGAGAGAGAAGAGTTTTATGTTATCGTACTAAACGGAAAACAGTCTCAATCTCCTCAAAAGAACAACGGGGTCGAGATTTAGTTTCATTGAACTAAATCTCTTATTCACTGAACCTTAGCATTAAAGTGAAGCTGAAAAAATACTGATTCGGGAACAAACATATTTTTTTTAAAACATTCAAATACATTTAGATTTCTAAATGATTGTATTTAAAATATTTTTTTAGCCAACAACCAAAGGTTTTTCCTCTAGTGGTTGTAAAGTTGCTTTTCGTTCTGAGACAATTACGCAATATACGTGATATAATTCGTTTGGCGGTCTATTTAATTTAAATCGTATTTTGATGTCAGCAGTTGCTGATAATTCATATAGACGTGATTCGTATTTGCTGACATCGAAGTGGAATATCGGATACAGTTTCATAAAATCTTGGTAACTAACTTGTGTACCCAAGTCGATATCCATATTTTTTGCAGCTAAAAAGTTGTAAACTCGCACATAGTTTAAAGTGTTGGGTTCAAAGTTGCACTCGAATTCTTGTGCGGGAAACTGTTTGCTATTCACTCTGATCTGAATCCGTTCTAGTAGCATCATATTGTTCCAGGTTTGATTATTTAATCGGTTAGACTTTTGTAAGACAACATAAAGATGGACAGGTTTATTTTGAGTTGTAGTAACCCGCCAACTGACATGAGAGTCAATTCGAGTATCAGATTTGTACAGTTTGCACGATTCCCAGAAGATTTCATGTGGATTGCCGCTTGCAAACTGAGATTCTAGTTTTGCAAGTACTTGAATTGACGGATCCACTATTGGAATAAACCAAGATACGTGAGATATTTCAAATTTATACAACGTTGCCCCAACTCCCTGAATAATGTCTTTGTCGTCACTTTTTTCTAGTTTTGTGGTATGTTTTACACCGCGAAACATTTTATCCACGTCTCGGCAGAATCTAAACAGCCGATTCAGTGGTAAGCATAAACTTACATTTTGACTATTTCTTGTAATTTCATATCTGTCCGAGAATCCTTGATTGAATTCAGGATTTTTCTTCACGCTTGTGCAAAATCCTTTATCTTATTATTCGTGTCCAGTTTATCTTCCCCTCCGTTATTGACCATCGTAACTACATCATCGCCGCCGATATCAGACGGCGATGATGCTCTGACGTGTATATAACTATTGTGCAGATGTAGAAAAACGTTCACATGTTTGGTAAATATTTCGTATTTTTCGAAATTTTTAACATTCACATTGGTTTTTCGATATTCCAAGTACTCGTATTTTGTCTTTGAATTATCGTCTATTGGATCTTCGAACAAATTCCAGTAAGTTGCTTCAACGTTCATCCTATACTTACTTTATGTTTTTATGATTTTTAGGCCACTTCCGTAAATTAACCGATTAAGAATATTTCTGCTTTTAGGGGATATTTTCTCGTTTTTTCAAACGATAGGCGACGGATTTGTAGAAAATATTTTAATTCACTTTCTCAGTATCTTTCTCTTTATTTGGGTCTGATGTGTAACATATAAGTCACGTTTTCCTTGTTCAAGTCAATTACTTTATTGTTCTGATCGGTTACTTTCATTCTAACGTTGTAAATGTAATCAGTTTTATTCAACGGTAAATATATGGGGAAGAAAGGATGTGTGTCGATTAAACTGCCAGGCGGTGTTTTAGGCATGAAACTGTACAACACGTCGCTTTTCTGGTTATTGAGATAGGAAGATTCGACAATAGAACAGTGAATTAGAATGCGATCGACCCCTCTCGTTATGTTGGGTGCGAACTTTCCTTCGTTTTTCGCTGCATCGATAATTTTCGATTCGAACCCTAGTATTTCTCGAAACTTTCTTTCAGAAAAATCTATTTTATATCCTCTTGCCAAACGAATAACAAATCTTAATGTGGGGAGGTTGCTTTCTAGAATTATATGGCTAGGATCCCCAAAGACATTTTTTAAAACGTTTTTGAATCCGTCTACATCGTACATTCCATTCGGGAAAGTTATTTTATTCCATTTCCTTCCATTGAAGTTTTTCAGAGTGTTATTCTTATATTTATCACTGATGTTGTACCGGGAATACCACATATTGCTACCGATCGGTGCTATCTCGTATTCACCATTGAGTGTGATCGGCGTTTCATAATTAATTTCCAAATCTTCGGGATTGTACGCCATAATAGTAGAGGAATAGATAGTTATAAGTACCATCTTTATTAATGTAGTATAGGACTATATGGTACTCAAATGCTAGTTGTTACCAACAATTCATTCCGATCGTTAGAAGTTTGTTCAATACGTTGATACGATATATCGTATGGGCTTTTGATATTATTCCTTCGTTTAATGTAATAGATGCAATAGTGACCGCATTTTATAGAGTAATTTGCTTGAATTTGTGAAGAGTTATACACGATCGGCTTTGAAGATGAAAGTAAATAGTGTTTTATTTCTTCTGATAGCGATAAACCGAATGGATCAAAGTACTCGACGTAAGGTAACTTCGCATCATTGAAATAAGCTACCTAATGAGTTCCTGAATCATGGGAAACGTCAAAGTTCACTATACCATTTTCGTTCTTGAATATTTTTGTTGGCAGAGAATCGAGTGAGTATACACCACGGAATCCTTTTTCGTTTTTCATTACATTTCCGATATCTAAGTTACTTAATGTCTCTTTTTTTTAAATCCCTGAGCTTTTTGTTTTCCTGGAATGTACAAACCTTTTCCCTTTCTTTTATTTTTAGATAATCCAGCTGCGCTTTGCTTTCTGGGAATGTTTAACCTTTTCCCCAGAACTTTTTGTGCAAGTGTAGTACCAGCATATCATGCAGCTCCAACTGCAGCTGCTTTTCCCAATGCTAAGAATGTAGGTATTAAGAAAGGAAGAAATCCACCTAGTTCCGGTTTACTGAATCGAAGTCGAACTGACGTTTTAGATTTTTCAGTTTAATGATTTGTCTCTTTGTTAGTTTCAAAGTATCGTTACCTTTCTTTTGCGAATCAGTACTTAAAGTTATAGGATTCTTATTTACAAACACACTCTTCAGTTTTTGCTTTTGTCCAGGCGTTAAACTAGCTAGGTAACTCTGATACATTATACTTTATTTTTATTAGTATCACGCACTTATATTTTATATAAAAATTAAATATGTATTGTGTAAAGTGTAAAACGAAAACTTTACCAGATAACGGCGAATATATCACATTAAAGAATAAAAGAGTAATAATGAGAGGTAGATGCCGAACGTGTTTAAAAATTAAGTATAAATTTGTGAAACATAAAGGAATATTTGTAAAAGGTATATAGTAAGCTGGATTCAAGAAAAATTAATCCACCCGAAATGCACATTCCAGGTTACCAGTATTGTGGACCGTTTGCGAAACTGGAGAAAAGGCTAATGCGAGGAGATCCTGATATTAACCGTGTGGACAAAGAATGCAAAAAGCACGACATTTCTTACAGCAAATCTACAGAAACTAAAAAGAGACACGAAGCCGACCAAGAATTATTAAATGATTTGGATGAAATTCAAAATCCAACTTTAAGAGAACGAATTTCAAGAACGATAATCAAACCTATCATTAAAACAAAACAAACGTTTCGGTTTAGGATACAAGAAAAAAGATGCTTTCTTTCGCTTACTATGACCCATTAAAGGGATTTTCCGGTATAAAGGATCTAATGCGCAAAACTGGATTGAAGGTTAAAGAAGTAAAAAGATTGCTCCAACAACAAGATGTGTACACGTTACACAAACCCATCTATAAAAAATTCCAAACCAGACGTGTTTATGTCTCGAATGTAAGACGACCAGTGGCAGAATGATTTAATCAATATGCAAAAATTTAAATTTTACAATAACCACACGATTTACATTTTAACCGTGATTGACATTTTCAGCAAATTCGCCTGGGCAATACCAATTAAAAAGAAAACGGGTAGCGAGATTACCAAAGCATTTGTAGAAATTTTTAAACAATGTAAGCCATCCAAGTTTCAAACGGAAAGGGAACTGAGTTTATGAATAAAGAAACGCAAACATTGTTCAACCAACGAGGTGTCCATTGGTTTGCCACTGAAAATGAGACTAAAGATCAAACTGTGGAACGATTTGATAGGACTCTGAAGACAAAAATGTGGAAATATTTCACTGCCAATAACACTAGAAAATGGATCAATGTTCTACCAAAACTCGTTAAGAATTACAATACTTCTTATCACATATCATAAGAATGACCCCAAAAGAGGCAAGCTTGCAGAAAAACAGAGATATTGTGTATTTTAATCTGTTTGGTAAAAGAATTAAATCTATTACAGCACTAAAATTTAAAATTGGCGACCGAGTGAGAATCGCCAAGTACAAGACACCGTTTAGAAAAGGTTATCTGCCGAATTTTTCAGAAGAGATTTTTGAAATTGCTCAAGTTCTGAATACAGATCCCATAACCTATAAGATCAAGAATCTGAAAGGAGAACCAATCATTGGTAGTTTTTACACCCAAGAAATGGTGAAATACGAAAAGCAAGATGACATTTATAAAGTTGAAACCATTCTGAAAACTAGAATGAGAAAGAATAAAAAAGAGTATTACGTTAAAAGGTTTGGTTATGATAACACGTTTAATTCCTGGATGAAAGAGGATGATCTCTTTTAAAATAAAGTAAAGGGAAATTCAAAATTTCGACTTTGAAGAAGATAAGAATTTCTTAAAGAGAAACGTATTAGCATCACTGTGGCCATTTAGACTTTTAATCTGTGGTCCATCGGATTCACGGAAGACAAATCTTTTGTTGAACTTAATATTTAAACAACTCTACTATAATAATATCTTTTTATATGCCAAAGATTTAACCGAGCCGAAATATCAGTTTATGCAAGAAATATTCGAAGATTTGCACGAAATTCTGGAGAAAACTTTTGGCGAAAAAATTTCAATTGCAACTTTCTCTTCCAGTAAAGAAGATATCGTCCAGGTCAACGAACTGGATCCCGAAATGCAAAATGTAATTGTTTTCGACGATTTCATAACTGAAAGAGATCAAAAACTCATCGAAGAATTATTCGTCAGAGGAAGGAAAAAGAACATATCACTGATTTATCTAACACAGAGTTATTTTTCGACTCCAAAAGACATTCGACTACAGTGTAATTATTTTATATTCTTTAATATGCTGAACAAGAGAGATATGTTACAGATATAAATGGATCATGCAACAGAAATCAGGAAAGATATTTTTATGCAGTTTTATGCATATGCAATTTTAAAACCACACGATTTCTTATTATTCGATAAAAAAAAAACAAGCACATGCCTCTCAGGTACAGAAAATAATTTGGTAAATAAGATGAATTACTCGACAAAGTGTTATTTGGTAAATAAGATGAATTACTCGACACCGGTTCCGAAAGAGGACCAGCGGGAATTCCAGGTGTCGGTTTTAAATAGATACACGATGGGGACTACGACATGAGTAATAAAAAATTGAGAAATGTAGCCAATCCCGAAAAGGGTTCGGACTCTGTGACAAAACAGTATCTACAACAAGAATCTATAACACTGAATCGCACAGGAAATTATGACGCAAATACTAAAAGAATATGAAATATAGGAAGAAATAGAAAATGGAGATGCCGCTACCATTCAATACGTTAATAATACTTCTTTAATTTTTCGGAACAATAGCTACGATGCGCGAAACAAATAATCAACCGGATGCAGATTCTGGAGTAGATACAAAACGATATTTGGAAAAAAGAGCACTTTGCAATGACGATGACAATTACAATTAAACTTGCAATGACGATGACAATTACGATTAAGTAATAAACGCATTAAAAAACTTGCACAACCGACCGATTCATTTAATGCAACTACAAAACACTACATAGACAACTTGATCACTTTCAAAAGAGTCCAATGAACACGTTTACGTTCCGCGAAGCATTGCATTCGACGGGCATTTCAATGCAGAAAATAAACAAATCGTAGATATTGCCGATCCCGAGTCTGAATCTGCTGCTGTAACTAAGAGATATTTGGAAAAAAGTCGCATTAACTGGCGAAGATGTCTTTAATGCGAACAATAAGAGAATAGGAATCCTCGGAGAACCGAGGCACAACAAAAATGCGACAACAAAAAATTACGTCGACTCCATTTTATCAGAGTGATGCTGCCACAAATTTATACGTTGATAAAAAATACTCTAATTTCCATTACCTAAGGCGATAAAGAAGTGAAAGGAGTGTAGTCTCATCCAATTATACAGATAAACACAAAATTAAACCTACTAACGCCACCCATTTTCAAAGATAAATACCATTTATGCATTTCTAATGGATATATAAGCAATTTGCTGCACAACGAATCCCGCTTTTAGTATAAATTATAGTATCAAATTGGACAATCAGAAATTGATTGAAGTATTAAGACCACAACTTCAGCAGTTTTTTTCTGTTATTCCGGTAAACAAGAAATTTGACAGGGGTAGCAAGATTAGTGTTTCACTTGCTAGACACTATCCAGATCCAAAAGAAAGAAGAAAAGTTCCTGGAGGTCTTGCTTCAGACTTTCATCACTGGGTATATGTCGTTATTGTATATGAATAAAGATGAAAGATCTTAAGCAATTACACAGTATTATAGATGAAATCTTGAAATCGCGAGATACTACAAAATCGAAAATTGAAGACATTATTTTGGGAGAGGAACGAGTTAAGGAAACGCTCGAAGAATTTCACAAACCGTGTGATAGATAAGTTAAAACATTTTGAAACAGTCCGTGAGAAAACCATGAAAAACATACAAGAAGCCGTAAAAAGTTTAAAACCGAAAGAGCATACCGAGATGCACGAAACATCGTTCATGTATAATCCAGATTCCAACTTGCAAGATGAAATATTAAACCAATATATATTAAATCTTCCGAGTGAAATCTTACAGGGGAGCAATTTCACTTCTGAGCTGAAAGAAATGATTTAAGAAACAATCGGCCATCTTGAGAACCTAAGGAGCAAATAGGCTACTGGAACGGAACGTTCTGGTAGAACTACTGAGATATATCAGATTATCGAAAATCACATTGACGCACTTAAGAAAATATTTAAAAACCATTAAAATACTAACAGTAATATAAAGTCAACAATCGGTTTCGGGATTATACCAGAAGTTCGACGATATTTGTGAAAAATTATCAGTTTTGGTTGCCAGTAAACGAGCTGGAAATACCAGTACAGAAGTTGTAAACGAAATTATTGAAATTTTGGATATTTTGCTAAGAAACGATATCATTGACAAAAAAGAACATGAAGTATTATTCAACAATACTATTGTTTTTTAGAAACCATGAATATTTGCAATCCAGTTCTATCCATATAACTCTGCCATCCTCTCAGACCTTCTACTATGGCATATAAACTGACAGGCTCCTGTCAGACCTCTGTGGCAAGCAGCTGCTTGAGGAGGTATTTATTTTTACTATTATAGAAATAGCAATTATAGAAATAGCAAAATTAATAATAGACTTACCACTAATAATAGACTTTCTACCAAAAATAAAAAGATCCCCCAACACTTTATCCAACAATACTGTTGCTTTTTTTTCGAAATCATGATTTTTTTTTAAATCAACCCAACTATAATATCCATTAACTATCCACAAGATATCCAATACGACTAATGAATATCCATTCGCCATCTTAGATATCTTGTGGATATTTTCTGGATATTGTGTGGGGAAAAATTAAACATTTTTTTTTCAAAAATCCGTCTAGGTGAAAATATCACGCTTATAGTGACAATAACCCACAATTAGGCGAATCACGAATGAAGTTGCGTTGCGAACAAAGCTCCGTTCGTGACTTCACGGAGACGACTCCAAGACATGATATCCTGTTTCAGCATTTCCTATTTCCTGTACAGAAAGCAACAGACAAAAAAATCTTAGTGCTGACTTAGCAAGGGTTACGAGATTCCGAAATTTCAATTGGTAAAGTTTTAAATCCTTATTGCCTATAAATACGGTGGTTATTCTAGCATAATAAAGTCTGAACTCTAAGAATGATCACCAAAGAAAAATGCGTTAACTGCGGCAAATTTGTTTTTTTTATCTAACCTCGCACGTCATAGGAAAACTGCGTGTATTTCTCGTCTATTTAAGAAATGTGAATATTGCGACTCCAGCTTTGATAGAAATGACAATTATAGAAGACATCTTAATGATTATCATATAAAAATAGATAAGGCTTTTAGAAAAACTTTTGGTATATACAAAATAAAAAACATAAACGGGCGGCAAGATATAAAAAGTTTTCTGGTGACAAATAACAATAAGTGGAAACGTATTATCGGTAAAAAACTCAGCCAACCTCTAAAAATTAGAATCATACTGCACGTAGAATTTAAAAACGTCACGAATCCCGAAAGGCAGGAGGAAAGAGTTTCAGGATATGTTTCAACAAGTAACGAAATAATCACTTTGGCTGATAATTTAAGCTTATTTCTGAAATATTCGTATGAAAAATCGATAAAGATATGGAAAGTTTTGTAAAACAGGGCATATATTTCACTGGAACATTCAAATGTCACAATACAATGCAGTTGGAGCATTTTTCATAGATTCGCCAAATCATTTAAAATTTACCAAAGGAGTAGTCAATGTTCAAATCTCTGACAATAAATGCTTTCTGTGGTCAATATTATCTGCTTTACATCCAGCTAATGATAATCCTCACCGTGTGAAAAACTATAGACATTATGGAAATGATTTGGACACATCATCGCTGATTTATCCAGTAACCATCAATCCAAAATTCGAGGAATTAAACAAATTCTCTATCAACGTAATGGTTCTAAGAAAAATGGCATAGAAACGTTATATATTTCAAAGTATCGTGTTAAAAAACCTATAAAACTGTTACTTTTAAAGCAAGGTATCGATTCCCACTACTGTTGGATAAAATATTTCAGCAGAGTTACAGCACATCTTTCCAAACACCATGATAAATCTTTCCCTTGCCCATACTGTCTTCACGATTTCTATAGAAAAGATTTATTAATCACATCAATTATTGCAAATCGAACAAACTGCAAAATATTAAATTTTCCACACAAAATTCTATGAAATTCCTGGTAATCAAGAATAGTTTGAGACATCCGTACTCAACATATGCAGATTTTGAATGTTTCTAAAAATATTCCAGATGCGAAATTAACCCATGTAGGATACGAACTAAACATTTAGTACCATCGGGGTTTGCATATATCGTAGTTGGCCCAGATGGAAAACTAATAACAACCAGGAAGTACAGAGGCGAAAACGCAATAGAGCGTTTTTTAAATGAAATGATCGACGCCGAAAACATGATAGAAACTTTAAAGAAAAACAATATTGAGAAGACTTATTTTGATTGGCAGAGTTTTAATGATGCAAAGTGTTGCCATATTTGTGGGAAAACACTGACAACCGATAATGTGAGAGACCACGACTATTTAACGGGAAAATTCAGAGTTGCTGCTCACAACAAATGTAATCTGCAATACAAATTTTCAGAAAATATACCTGTATTGTTTCATAACCTCAAGGGTTTCGATGACCACTTCATAGTAAAAGAATTGTGGAAATTTTGTAAAACAAGGAAAATTTCGGTCATAACCCCAGACTACTGAAAAATACAAGTGCATAAAATTCGGCCAAATTAAATTTATTGATTGGTACATGTTTCTCAGCACTTCACTGGATTTCTGGCAAAAAATGCGAATAGTTTCCACATATTAAATCAATATTGTGTAGAAAATAATTTGAATGAATTCCAAAAACAACTTTTGAAGAAAAAAGGTAGTTTTACCTACGACTATTTGGAAAATAGTGCTCAGTTTTTGCAAATAGCGCTTCCATCGAAAAAAAATTTCCAAAATGACGAACAATACGAAAGAGCAAAAAAATCTGTGGGAACACTTTTCCATAAAAACTTTCGGTGAATATCACGATCTATACATGCTCACTGACGTAATATTTTTGGATTCGGAGATATTTTTGAAAATTTCAGGACTTCGTGCATGAATTATTACAAATTCGACCCTTGCTATTACTTCAGCTCTGCTGCTTTGTCATTCTCTGCCTGTTTAAAAATGACTGAGGTAGATCTAGAACTTTTAAAAAACGACATGTTTTTCTTTATAGAAAGTGCATTATGAGGAGGAATATCTCTAGTGTCTAAAAGGTTTGCGCGAGCCAATAATCCTTTAATAGAACAATACGACAGTAGCAAACCACAAAACTACATCATGTATTTCGATGCGAATAATTTATATGGGTGGGTAATGTCTCAACCTCTCCCAATCGGTAATTTCAAATGGGTAAGCGACATTGACGTCCTTAGTGTTCCAGACGACAATGAAAAAGGCTATTTTTGCGAAGTTGATTTAGAATATCCAACAAGTCTACACGATTTACACAATGATTTCCCTTTGGCTACCAAAAATTAAAACTCAGTGATCGTAACATCTCATTCCTAATACCAAATCTCTTTGATAAGCAAAATTATATAGTTCACTACCGGTTACTTAAACTCTTGTAGAACTGGGACTAAGAGTGAAAAACGTTCGCAGAATATTAGAATTTGATCAACAACCGTGGCTGAAACTTTACATAGATTTTAATACTACAAAACCAATAATTTTTGAGAAGGACTTTTTTAAACTGATGAATAATGCAATATATGGTAAAACGATAGAAAACAAAAGAAAAAGAATAAATTGGCGCATTGTTACTACTGAAAAGAAGTTAAAAGAATTAATGGCAAATCCATGATACATTTCTTGTGTTAAATTATCAGAAAATTTCGTATTTGTTCATATGGAAAAGAATAATATTACATTAGACAAACCTTATTATGCAGGTGTGACAATTTTAGAATTGAGCAAATTACACATGAATAACTTTTTCTATAATTTTCTGACACCAAAGTTGAATGCAGAATTAATATTTACAGACACTGATTCGTTTTGCGTCGATATTAAGACAAATAACCTCTACGAAAAATTAACCTCTGATTGCTTTGATTTCTCAAATTTACCCAAAGACCACCCATTATTCAGTACATTCCGGATCAAATCAGTGTAAAAAAAAGTTGCAAAAAATCATTCTGTACGGTAGCATGGTAGGTTTGAGTTCTAGCTGGATCAACTTTTATCTTCACAAAATCCCCCTCTCCAAGGTTGGATATTTAATGGATATTATGGTGGAGATAATTTCCAAAAAAAAATTAACTCTGTTGATCGACATGTAGTTGAATCACACAGAATATTAGTTAAGAGTGTAATTCTCTATAACTGAATCCTCTCCCTTGGAAAACTGAAGATTGAGATCCGTAATTGGGTGACGTCCTCTAGTAGAGAACGTTCAGATTGCAACATGGTACTGTTTCAATACATTTGCTTAAAATTGTCTTGACATTGTGAAAATTCAGATGTGGTAAGAGGATATTTTCACCTAGAGAAATTAAAAAAAAAAATTTCCCCCACACAATATCCAGAAAATATCCTCAAGATATCTAAGATGGCCAATGGATATTCATTAGTGGTACTGCATATCTTATGGATATTTAAAGGATATTATGGTTGAATTGATTTCAAAAAAGCATTTTTTTTAACCCTGTTGATCGACATGTAGTTGAACCAAACAGACTAGATAAGTGCATCATCATCATCATCATCATCATCATCATCATCATCATCATCATCATCATCATCATCATCATCATCATCATCATCATCATCATCATCATCATCATCATCAAGCAGCCATGGGCTACGGAGGTCCAAACAGACCGTGCAATTTAGTTCTCCAAGCAAGTCTATCCTGAGCTACATCTACTGCATCTGGCCACTGCACATCAATTCTAACAAGGTCCTGTTTGACATTGTCTGCCCACCGCATCCTAGGTCTCCCCTTCTTTCTGAGGCCTTTAGGCACACTGTTCATAACCCTATTCGCCAATCTATAATTATTCATACGGGCAACATGGCCAAACCAACGGAGTCTCTCTCTGCACAATATGCTGCTTAAAGGAGGTTGCAAACTCCTTTGCCTAACCTCATCATTAGTTACAAAGTTGAACCACCTAATGCCCAAGATACTGCGTAAGCATCTGGAATCAAAAGCATCCAGCTTCCTGCCATCCTGTTTACAAAGTGTCCAAGTTTCACCACCATAACTAACCTTAGAAAGAACCAAACTATTATACAGTCTAATTTTAGTCTTTAGGTGTATACGCCTCTAGTCCTGGCAGCAATCCCTATTCGTCTGTTAATCTCATGCCGCACATTACCATTATCTGTTACATAGCTCCCAAGATAATTAAACTGTGACACCTGCTCAAGACTGCAACCATTCAGATTAACTGAATCACAGCCTCCCTGACCAATTTTCATCACTTTAGTTTTCTATCTGTTTATAACCAAACCTACTCTACTACCAGTCTCATCAACAGCTCGAATGAAAGAGTTCATCTCATCAACATCATTTGCCAAAAGGGCTAAATCATCAGCATAATCTAAATCAGAAATTTTCGTATCTCCAGTCCATTTAAGGCCAAAATCTTTCCCTTGAAGTGAATTTCGCATAACATAATCAATAACCAAGCTAAAGAGAAAAGGAGACAAAATGAACCCTTGTCGAACACCAGAAGTAATGCTAAACCATTTGCTACAAGCCTTACCAACTCTCACACACGACTCAGTGTTATTATAGAGAGCTTTCATTATGTTAACTAACTTGTCTGGTATACCATATGATCTCACAATCAACCACAAATTATGACGATCAACAGAGTCGAAAGCCTTTTTGAAATCAACAAAGCTAGCAACCAAAGGTTTCTGAAACTCTAAACATTTCTCAAGAATCTGCCTAAGTGAAAATATCTGATCCACACATCCCCTACCACTTCTGAATCCACATTGCTCATCACGCAATTAACTGTCAATCAGATTCTTAATTCTATTAAGCACAATCATGGAAAGAACTTTACCTGGAACAGAGAGTAGGCTGATACCCCTATAGTTATCACAAGAACTGAGATCACCTTTTTTGAAAATAGGGATAACAATAGCTCTGGTAAAATCCTTAGGAACCATGCCTTTATCATAAAAGATATTCAGAATTTCAGTCATCCAAGTGGTAACCGAAGCATTTCCAGCTCTAAGCATTTCCGTAGTAATTTCATCTACCCCTGGGGATTTATGAAGTTTAAGTTTAGAAACAGCCAAAATAACTTCAGATTGTGTTATAGGGCCAACATTATAGCCACCAATGGATCTATCGTCATTGCAAACAATGGGAATAGAACTAACCGCATTGTTTAGAATATCACTGAAATGCTCAGCCCACCTAGCCATGACAGATTCCTCACCTTCTATAACCTTACCTTGTTTATCCTTCAATCCCTGTATACCTGTCCGTTTTCTACCACACAAAACATTAACTATCTGGTACAGCTCTCTGCTGTTGTGCTGTCTAACTGCTTCCTCGGCTTTGTCAGCCAAACCATCAAGCCAAAGTTTCTAATCAGCAGCTAACTGATCTTTTACACGTTTATTAAGTTCTTTGTAATGCTTTATATTATGACTAGTAGGGTATTGATTAAAGACATTCTTGCAGTTCTTTCTTTTCGAAATAAGCTCAAGTGCCTTATCACTCAGATAATTTTGCCTCTTCTGCTCCTTTTTTCCTAAAAGAGTACTGTTAGTGTCCAAAAAAGCCTGTTTAAAATGGCCCCATTCTTCCTCAACTTCAGTATTAAGCAAACGATGACTGTCATAATCACTAAGTAACCTATCATGGAATAATACCAAATAATCACCAAATAATAAAGAGACAGGATTTTCTTCGATCAAACCCTTCATTCCAGACCTCATTTAAAAGACAAATGATTATGCTACCTTAGCACAGTCATAATACTGCGGCTATTAACTTATAGCAGGGAGCAGGTAAGATTTTCTATCATTAACAAAAAACCATGTTTTTGATAAACAGGCCAGAAAACATTATTGCCTAGTTCCTTTTTATTACTTATACTACCCTTATTAATACAATTTTTTTTTCTTTAGCTGTAACTGGGTCTTTCAGAGCTTCAGTATTAAAGGTAAATTTTTTAACCCTAGCACAATACTTTTTAAGTTTAAGTTGCAAGACACTTTTAACAAGGTAATGGTCAGATCCAATTTCAGCTCCCCTATATGCCCTGGTATTTCTAACAGAACTAGCCCATTTGCTGCTAATTAATATATAATCAATCATATTCCTATGCAGCCCATCAGGTGAAACCCATGTGTATTTATGTATGTCGCGGTGTTTGTAATATGTGTTAGTTATTCTGAAAACATTGAGTTTACTTACCTGTAGGAGACGTTGCCCATTGCCATTGCAGCTACTAATACCAAAAGGGCCAATCACCCCTCCCCAAAGGTCAGAGTCAGTACCAACTTTGGCATTGAAGTCACCAAGAACAAGGGTAATATCTCCTTTCTTGACAGAATTCAAAATATCCTGAAGTTGTTCATAAAAGCTATCTTTCTCATCCTCATCGGCATCCTCAGTGGGGGCATAACAGCAGATAACATTCAGGTCTTTAACACTTGTCTGAAATTTTGCTGTAAGAAACCTTCCATTAATGCACTCATATCCTAGAAGAGCATCACTAGCGTGTCTGCTGAGAAGCAGACCCACGCCTTGGTGATGCTTATTGTCGTCCCTCCCTGAAAAGAGAAATTTAAGATTATTTTTAAGAATCTGATCTTTATCTGTCCATCTGGTCTCTTGCAAGCCGAGAATATCTAAATTATAATGGTGGAATTCTTGTGTGAGGACATCAAGAGAAAAAGCTCTGTGCAGTCCTAACATTCCAACTACCTATGGAGAGAAAATGGTTAGTGGGATATTTAAAGAAACTATATTTATTGAGAGAGGGAATGCCGACAATATGAAACAGTCCCCTAATCGCACACATGGGCAAAGACCCGTTCCCCCACCACTAAAGGCTGAAGCCATCTACACTGGAAGACTTCCTCCAATGTAGAATTTGACGATGTCAATAGAAGCAAAGAGTTCAGGTGCCTGCGACGACCTCTGCTCAGGATTATCCATCAGCTGATAAACATATCCTGTGAATCTATTCACTTGGGGCTGTCAACCCACAAACAAACAGAAAACACAGCGGAAGATTTTCCCTCCACAGAAGCCCACCAGTGCAGCAAAATCAGGATCCATAATCAAGCTCAGAGCCATATATCTGTCCAGTCCAGTAGGTTTATATGGTCAGCACCTGGACCCTGTGTGGTTGACCACTCCTCAGCAGGATAGAAAAAAAAGAAAAGTAGCCATAGTTGTCCAGATCAGTAGGCCACACTAATCTGGCAGCCCTCCATTTCCACAAGAGAATATCTCTTTTGAAAGGTACTAACGGTCTGCACCACGAGAAGGCGGGGTCCGACATTAGGTGCTAGGCCTGGCCGGTTCTATGCATCATCACAGGGGATTGGTGCACAGCTCTCCTTCCAGTGACTACCTAGCTACCATTATAGCTCTCTATAATTATCCGTCGGGGGGAGCGCATTTTAAAGAATACGTTGGACGTTTTGAAGTCGACAACCCCAAGTGTTGAAGATAATCCTGCAGACCTCATGCCTGAAGTAGATGACCCCCTCTGCAATGGACACTGACTGAAACAACAACCTATTACTACTACTACATCGATGCTGCTGCAAGGGACCCTCTTAACCAACAACAGGGGGTGGGGTTCTAATATCTATTCATCCTCACTACAACGTAAGAAATCCACACATTTACAGATAGCATTCCAAACTTTATCTTTCCATCATATTTTTCCCTGCGGCCCCCGAAAACCTCACTTTACCTGTTGATTTTGAACTGTCATATTTTTTAAACTAATTTCCCAAACTCTCTTGCTTTTCTCAATTTCTCCTATTTTACCAGATATTTACACCCCAACAGCCCAATAATTCAGTGAATTGTTGATAACTGCAACATTTTCCCAACAAAACCTCCTCGTGTTCTTTCTTTCACACAGAATCTCTCCCCCCAAAACCACGTCAACGCTCTTCTCCCCAAAAGTGTCCCATATATTAACATGGGATTCCCTATACTTTAACTTACTTTTTTTTGGCCATACCTTTGTGTTATCTAATATAAATAGGATTTTTCAAATCTCTCTTCAGTTACCATGGATTCAGTTTGAGGGACAAACTCTCATCCTTCCAAAAACTTTGCATTTCAGTACAAAATTTGCGTACTTTTGTTTTCTCCTGTTTTTGTCTTTAGAGATAATGAGCTTACGTCTTCACTATGCAGGTTGTGAAAAGATTTCCGTTTGACTATCGTTTTTTTTCCCGACACAGCTAAATAATTAAGGTTTCATTCGCCGAGATTCCTTTCATTTTTTTCTTCGTATAGTTTGACGCTCCCCATCCAATTACATTTTATTTTCTTCCCCGTTTGAATTCTTTGATTAGTATACGTTTCACGAAGCGCGATTGCTACTGCTAGCTATTAGTTACAATCCACGCATAAAGGCAAACGAAATTAGAAAGCTCAGCAGTGTTATTGTGAAACGTTAAAAACGGAGGCTTTAGAAATATTCTTACTGAATGAAAATACTCTAGTAGAGCTTTTAAATAAAATTAAGGATGCGCAAGTTCAAAGAGTCATATATTTAGTGTTCCTGTATCGGTTCAGGAACACTAAATATAGGACTCTTTTTAATTAACATAAAACTATTAAATAAAAAAACATTTCTGAAAGTTCTTCCCATGGAAGACTATGTCATATCCAGAATTAATAAAAAAGTTTTTAATTTGTATTTTGATTTAATTTTATTATAATTTCAATTTGTTTATTTTGGAGTCAAATAATAAAAGCTTCGTGCTCCAAAAATTCTTTGATTAACCAAATTAATTCGGTACCGAAAAGGTTAAGTCTACCACGACATTTTATCTCACATATTGTTCCCTGCCTTAACCCGAAACTTCTAGGGCGGGCTGATTCAGTGGGTAGCGCGCCTGGCTCGTAATCTGCAGTTCCCGGATTCGAGTCCCAGTTGCGCCAGCGTTGAACTTTATCTCTGCAAAACTCTCCGCCCTGTCTTCGGTCAGTAGGGGACACCGATTGGTTCGGAAAGGCCGCCGTCCATCGTATAGTACGTTAAGCCGTGTGCGGGAGAGCCATACTCTGTGCAGGCTAAAGAACACGCTGGATGTCCTTGACTGGAGTCTAGCATCTGTCACCCAACAGCAGCTCACTGGTTTTCCTCCTTTCAACCTTCTCTGAGTTTTTGGGATTCTTTCGGCCTGGCCATTTAGCCCATTCTGTGAAAAAAAAAAGTGCCGCTCAGAGGTAAAACAACCCAAACAGAAACTCCTTAGCTAAATAACTTCAGGAAATAACACTTTTTATCTTTATGAATTAATTACTAGCAGAATTTAGCTGCATTTCTCGGGTCTTAATAAAATGACACGTAACAGCAGCAATATTCCAGGCTATTCTGAACGTGTGCACTCGTTTACATCCAAGGTGAGGTCATTGTTTGCGGAAGTTTTCGATTCCCCATAATTCCGCGGGTTCTTCACCGATTGATGCCGTATTTGGTGTGGTGATCCCACTTGTGTCTTGATGCATAGGATTATAAAGATCGGGTTTCTAACAGTGTCGAGATTAAACCAGCCGCAAGTGTCCTAAATCTCTGGGTGCGATGGGATCGTCTACCTTATGAATGGTGAACTGAAAGCTACGAATGAAAACTGAAAGCTGACTGGGATGGCGCTTCACTCTTTGCCCCACATAGTCCCACAAGTTTTCTCTGGGATTCAAATCCAGGATTTAGCGGGCCAGTCGAGATGTTCGAAGGCTTCTGAATTCCTGTCGTGCCAATCCGACACACTTCGAGCTCTGTGCAAGCGACAACTGTCGTCTTGGAAGACTCGGGTATACTCCTGGTGTTCACTGTGGAGAGGTTATCGATGGGAAAAGTTATCAATTGGCAGGTGTTTCGCTTCCAACCTTTAGAGGAGCACCTAAATTTATGGGTTTCGAAATTCTTACAGTCCTCTGAGATACGATGAAGTGAAGCTGTAGACGAAATTCGGTGGCCTTTAGTACTCTTACTCTCTTACTGTTTAGTAGGAATTGTCCAACAAACAGACAGACAGATAAACTCTAAAATATATAATAGATTGGTTTGCCTACGATAAAAATGCAAACTTTTAAAAGTGATTTTGAAAATCCTTGGGCTTAAACTAATATGTTCTAATCGTTTTTTTTTTGTCTGCGAAACCGGGATTTATCTTCTAATTACTTAGTTATAAACCAAGACTAGACCCCCGTACACGCGGCTTCAGTATCTGATAAGGGTTTATGCTAAGAAGCTTCAGTGACTGAGAAACAATAATATAGGTAGCGTTAAGCATGTAAGTCACTAATCTATCTTAGGATGAACTTCCAGCCACAGTCACAACGATCTTGGTCTTGCATCTGTACGAAGAGCTGAATATGCACATAGAAATACCTGAATGCAGATCCGGATTTAGAAAAATATCGAGGGAGGGGAGGGCAAGAATCAAAATCGAGCTGGGAAAATGTAAATAATATGGAAGGGACTGGATTTTCAATGCACTGCAATAATTCTCAATGCATAATTTCCCCCTTCATTTTACAGTTCTTTAAAAAATTTCTTTAAAAATTCATGAAATATATTAGGTAATTTAGAGAAAACTGGAAACATTCCCTTGTTAAGTCAACAGAGAGTTAATTTCTCCAAAATTTATTCGAATATCTGCAATTTCTACAATATCCATTTTACAGAAAAATCGGCCTAGATAAATGAAAATGTCATTCAAATCTCTCTAAATTTCGATTTTTCAACAATATTCGTTGGGTATTTACAGAGCTATGTGAAAGCTTGATTATTTAACAGCAGCAAAGTCAGTTCTAAGAAACTTATGCAAAACGGACAATTAATGAAAGAATTATTTGCAGAAAATTCAAAAACGTATACTTATGTTATTAAATAGTTTGAAACAATATTTAAAAAAAAAGAAAGTGTTAATTAACTTCTGAGAGGAATTATTGTGATTACCCAAACAGGTTCTTATCCTGTCGGACTAAGTCAGATGTGATGACCTGGGTTTGGATCCTGTCCGACTGGGCCATATATCCCTAAAATGTTCAATGATGTGAAATATCCCAATAAGGTTACGATCCTGTCGGACTATGACATATGTGATGTCCTCCCTATTCGATCTATGCTAGACTGAGGCAGATGTGATGACCTCCCTATTCGGAATGAGATGGGACTGGGCTAAATGTCGTGGCTGCCGGAGGACGATGCGATTATTGCTTAATAATTACTTCACCCTCTATTCAGTGAAGAGACAGGTTCGTGGGTTTATAGGCTCGTGGCACTGCACGCCTTTGAAGAGCCTTGTGTTGAATGATGAATAGCAACAGTCCATTAATTAACTGCACGAGAGTTATATAGGGACGATACACTTTAATAACAATATATCTACGTGCTGGGAATGCGCTCTACTCCGTGGGCCTTTGCTGCTTTGCTGCTCCAAACATTAACAATGAGGTGGAGAATCGCACGCTTTGCGAATCCTCACTTTACAGACTTCAAAACTCGGCGAAAGGATAACCAACCTTTGCTTACACTGTGGTTCCTTCTGAACCCAGGAATAAAATAGATTCACAGAAGAATCTCGATTCCCCTTTGGAATCGCACCCTCACTTCAAGGGTTTCCTTTGAGTATGAGCGGCATCCTTTCGACGCTTGTTGACATGACCTCTCGCTCAACGCGCTCGCACCAAAACTAATACTTCAAATCTACCGCCTAGTCTCCTTGGTAATGAAACCAGCTCCTTCTGGAGCTGGTTTCATTACTTGCATGCAGCCGCTTTAGACCCGAAAAACAACCTCGTGAGTCATCCCAGCACAAACATTTCCAAGAACGCATACGAATATATACAATAATAGAATACAACAAAAATGCAGCAATAATAAATAAATATAAAATTCGGGGGACATGACAATTATTATGACTCACGTCGCTGTCGTTTAATATTCAGACTTCTATAACTCTTTAAATACTGAAGGATATAGTTCTAAGTCAAACTTTTAGGGATATTTGAATGAGATTTTAATTTATCTAGTCCTATTTTCCTGTAAAATGCTTTTATAGAAATTACACAACTTCGAATTTGACTCTCTATTGACTTAACATGGGAATGTTTCAAATTTTCTGCCCCACACATGTAAGTTGAATAACTTTTTGACTAGCATTCTGACTAGCATTCTGAAAGAGGGTCATGGCACCCTGTCCCCCTCGCTGCCAGATACGGTCCTGCCTAAATATATACAGCACCGAATCACCAACTGGATATATATTGTTACGACAGATGAAGGTGCTGCAGTGAGTTTATGAAAAACGTGACAAGAACGCTCGTGTATGCTTTTGCGAGAGATTTATTTTAACCAACGAATTGGAATACAGAATCGATCTAAAAAAATAGAAGAGATAGAGTTGTTGTTGGAATTGTGGAGATCTGAATGGAGGCATAAATAACCTTAGTCTGTGCACGATAGTCTAAAGAATAAATGTTTTTATTTGGGGTGTGCGCGGGCGGTCGATTAGTTTATTGGTGTGGATCGTGTTGTTAAGCTGGTAAAGATAAGGAAGAATTTGTCGTCTTGTGTGTGGTGATCAACGCCTGAAAAGAATTATTTCTGAGAAACCAGTATACGTAGTAGGGTCGGCCGAAAAAATTCAGAATTATTTTTCAAGTCGTAATACCGCGGAAAAGTTGCGAATTGGGGAGACTAAAAAGGGGTAAAAAAAAAAGAAATAAAATCGGTTTATATCTTCCGGTGGCGCATGTGCTCTAAAGTTTGCCGAAATTTGGAAAAATTCACATTTTTACGATAATTTTTAACATTTTTAAATTGACCGCTTCCCGAATGTAATAGCGCAAATTCTGATGTATTAGAACCACAGAAAATAATGTTTAAATATTATTTAAATCTATCACATCTTCTGGTCTCGCATTGCCTTCAAAATTAATGAAATTTTGAAAAAAATTTACAAATGAAGGTATATCACAGTTCAAGGGAAAAAAACACTAACAACTTACGTGTTCTTTATATTTGTTCTTTATTGAATACAAGTGAGTCTAGCTCATTCGAAAACGTTCCGTAGAGTAAAAAAGGAAGAGCATTACTCGCTAATTCAAGAACCTGGTTCAGTCTACATCGGCCATGTTACTCCAACTTCTGGAAGTTCTGAAGATATTGTCACTTCTATTATTTCTTATCTGTCTGGTAGTGGTATTTCTCTAGAAAAATTAGTTGTCATAGGATGTGATGGCACTGCTGTTAATACAGGTTGGAAAAACGGTCTGATTCGCCGAATCGAAATACATTTGGGAAAACCGTTACAATGGGCAGTTTGCCTTCTCCATTTCAATGAACTGCCATTCCGGCATCTGTTCAATACCTAGACGGTAAATCAACGGATCCGAATCTTTGAGAGGGCTAATCGGTGAAAAGCTAAGTGGCTGCGAAAAACGTCTAGTGATTGGCTTCAAGAGTATTGGCTGTCAGATCCACACAATAGACATAAGTATACTAAGTAAGGATCAGCAATATCTACTCGATATTTCCATGGCAATAAAGTCGGGAAATTGTAAAGAGGATTTGGCTGCACGAGATCAGGGTCCTTTGTCACACTCGAGGTGGTTGACAACAGCAAATCGAACTCTCAGATTGTACTAAAGTGAAGAAAGTCCCACACCTCAACTTCAAGAAATAGTTGTATTTATTTTGAAGTCATACATGCCAATGTGGTTTAGTATTAAAACAAGTAAGTACTTTACAGAGGGACCAAAACTTGTGTACCAATCAATACAATCTTCAAGGTACCTGCCTGAAGATTTACGTAATATTGTCGACTCTGTGATCGAACGAAATGGCTTTTTCGCTCATCCAGAACATTTAATGTTAGCCATGACACAAGATAATACAAAACACATAAGAGAGCTCGGACTTCGACGAATTCTAAAGGCGAGACAGTTAGATCAAAAGAGAACAACTATCAGAACATTCATGCCGCCAAAACTCAATTTCAAGGCTCAAGACTACTCGGAAATAATTAACTGGATGGATTGTGATTTATCTTTTCCCCCATTATTAAAGATATCAGTGACGATGAGATTAAATCACATATTCAAAGTGACTCAGTCCCTAATTGGGATATAACATTCAAGACATTCCCAGTTCACACACAGGCAGTTGAACGATGTGTGAAACTCGTGACAGAAGCCTCAGGAAAAGTTTGCGGAGCTGAGTCTAGGGATGGTTTTATCAGAACGACTCTTCTGTCAAGGTCAACCATGCCTAACTTCGCCCATAAATCAGATTTCAAAGTACCTTCAGCTAAGAATGAGTGAAAACGGAAATGTTCAATTGTTCAACATGAGTTTCTTGGACTTACGACTCTTCATACAAAAACTTAGTTTTTTCAATAACAAAATCTGTTTATAAATATTACTAATGGTCTAAATTAATTTGTTTTTGAACATTTAAACTTGTATTCAATAAAGAACAAATATAAAGAACATGTAAGTTGTTTCTGTTTTTTTTTCCTTGAACTGTGATCTACCTTTATTTTTAAATTGCTTTTCAAAATTTCATTAATTTTGAAGGCAATGCGCGACCGGAAGATGTTGATAGATTTAAATAATATTTAAACATTATTTTCTGTGGTTCTAGTACATAAGAATTTGCGCTATTACATTCGGGAAGAGGCTAATTTAAAAAAGTTAAATATTATCGTAAAAATGTGAATTTTACCAAATTTCGGCAAAATTTAGAGCACATGCGCGACCGGAAGATATAAACCGATTTTATTTCTTTTTTTACTCCTTTTTAGTCTCCCCAATTCGCAACTTTTCCGCGGTATTACGACTTGAAAACAAAATTTTGAATTTTTTCGGCCCACCCTAATACTTAACCACAGTTTTGGAGTACTTGAGGACTAAAACCTAAGAAGGAAATCATTTTGTGAATAGTTATTTAGTTATTTAGGAATTGGTAAAGTTATTCTCGAGATATATTGCAAGTATTTACCTAAGCTCACCAGACAAGATATTTAGGCTGAATGTCATTTATTCCTGGCTGAATGTCACCTAATAAACGCGTAACGCCTCCATGCGACCGAAGAACAGTCGAAATTCTTTCTGGCATGGATGCCACCAGTGTGCGGATGTAGTGCACATCAATATTCAATCACTCTTTCAGCAGCAAATGCCGCATTTCGGCCAGATTGGCCGGATGGTTGAGATGGCGCTTCACTCTTTGCCCCACATAGTCCCACAAGTTTTCTTTGGGATTCAAATCCAGGATTTAGCGGGCCAGTCGAGATGTTCGAAGGCTTCAGAATTCCTGCCGTGCCAATCCGACACACTTCGAGCCCTGTGCAAGCGACAACTGTCGTCTTGGAAGACTGGGGTATACTTCTGGTGTTCACTGTGGAGGCGCTGCACAAAAAGCAACATGTGGTCGTCCAGTAGCTCCATATGGCCCTTCTGGTTCAAGTATGACGTGACGTCACTGCAACCAAAGGACCCATTTCCTCATATGTGAAATACCCCCAGAGCATCACAGAGCCTCATCTAGTTTGAACAGAACCTTGCACACAGTCTGCATGGAAGGCTTCATGCAGCTTACGACGTACCCGTCGTCTCGCATCATTCGAATATAAGCAAAAACGTGACTCATCCGAACAGATCGCACACTTTTAAGAGTCGACAGTCCAGTCTTTGTGGCGCCGCACCCACTGTAGCTGTGAAGCCTTATGCAGAGCTGTTAACATGGGTCTCTTCCACAGTACCCTGTTCGAGATATCCATGGCATGCAGTTCCTTTCGGAGTGTTCGTACAGAAACAGCTTGTTGTAAGCCTGCATTTACTGACTGGAGCAATCCCTGTTTTGTTGCAAAGCGGTTTGCCCTAACAGTGTGTGACGCACTGCAGCAGTCGATATTTGTGAGCACAGTCTTTCTGCTGCAGTTCTGTCGACGATTAGCGGTGGACTGCAATGTACGCCACTGCTGGAAGACCCTTTGAACAGTACGTTTCGACACACCTGCAAAGGCAGCAACTTCTTGTACACTGTACTCTTTGGCTCAGCAAAACGCAATAACACCTTTTTGCCCCTCATTCACATCTTTGGCACGACCCATGTTTCACGGAGTAACTAACACACACGTGGCACACAACCACTTCTTGTCACTGTATGAACCCTGTAGCGAACGGCACAGCTATTTGTAGTACGTGTTTATTACTGGTGCGCCCTCTGTTGCTGTCGAACGGAAGTAACCCTCTTATGGCGGGAGATGACTAATTTTTTGTCAGATGAGCTAATATGATTCTAGTTAGATTGAATATTTTTTATTAACATGATTTTATTGTTCACTGAATGATTTTAGTCGTGTTTCTTGAATTGGATGTGAATAGAATTGAGATAATGGATTCTTCTGAAAGTTGATCATTGCATTATATAGTTTCGTGCCGGTTGACTTAGTTTGTTTATAAATAATTTCATCCATGCTTTTGTAATAAATTGCATTATATTGTAATTTTCATTGACCAATTTTTACTTGAACTCACGCTCAGTGCTCATCCATTTTAATTTGCAACAATATAATATATAGAGACCCAACACCCGGCTAACACGATTTCAGTTTAACATGAATTTAAATATAGGTCTAGTTTTCGATTAACACGAATAGTCCTCGATTTAAATAGATGTCTCCATAACTACACTACGATTGTTTTCATTATTCTATTTATCATACAAGAATATACCTTGAATATTCTGGTCTTGTATATTCCTCGTCTCACTCGTCTGACTTCTCCTTGTTTACAATAATAGTAGTTCCAAAAACATACTTAACATTTTCCTTTGCAAATTAGTGTTTAAACAGTTACAGTATATAGCATAATTTTCAACAATACAGAACATTTCAATTGAAGCTGACCGATGACAATGCGTATATAAATTCACCATGCTAGATTGACTTTTACTCGTCGCATATAGAGTAAAAACTATTCTAAGCATATAGTTAGGCATCTTCATCACTCGAAAATATTTATTAGAACAATCATTTGTAATCTTCATTACTTCATCTATACGTACCATGGAAAAACTACATTTAGCCATTTTCCTTTTGTTTCTCCTTTTATAAATGTTTATTTTCTATAAAAAAAAGAGAATTATATATATATTAAACCTTTTGCACTTGAAAAAGTATATGTGATCAGATGAATCAGGGTATGTGCTCTTTGGGTGCAGATGGGAAAACTACAATGAGGCCTACTGTATGACTCCACTGTACAAGTTGCTGGGAGGAGCTGTATTGTGGAAATATTTCCAAGGCACACATTGGGCCCACTAATACATCTGAAGGATCGCCCCCCCCCCTCGATAAGGGACCACCTTAACGTGGTGTGTGTATGTGGGGGGGGGGGGGGGGGCTTTCGGTACCTCTGTGAAGTAGGGGTGGCCCGCTTTTCTTTGGGCGTACTCGTCAAGAGCGTGACTTGGTGGAGGTGCAGTGAAGTGGAGAGTCTGTTGAAAGGGAGTGGTGACCCCGATTAGGCAGACTCATCCTAGCACCTGAGAAGGTTCGCCGCAATCCCAGAAGGGTACATCTGGTGCACCGGGAGGGATGCGGGTCGGCTTTATGGAGAGATAGAAGTTGAAGGCTCGCAACTGGGAGTGGGCTCCCCGGTCGACGGACCTATCGATGGAGAAGCCAAACTAAGAGTCTCCACCCCGGGTGCCGAGTCAACTTGGATCTATATATTCATTTTTGTGGCTAACCGGGGAACAGATTAAATTTATGTTTTGACCGATGGATGAACCTTCTTTCTATAGGATTGTTCGCCATAGGTAGCCGTGGATGAGCTGTGTTCTTGTGGCACTCTCTTTCCCCTGCGTAGTTAGTGGACATTAAGGCATTCTCCCCATAGTTGGTGTGCAACCATATGTTGCGGTACAACTGGGACTGGCCATTATTTAATGTATAATATATAATCTGAAGGATCGACGAAATGCCGCAGTATATTTAAATAAAGTGTCTGATGACGTTTCATTTCTTCCTTTATCGAGACCAATAGTGTTAAATGATACAAAACTGTCCGTCGTGTGAAATCTGTTTGTGAATAAACCACTCATATGAAGAACATCAATAATAATTCAGTCATCTTCCATGGTCATAGCAGTACCCTATTTAAAATTTATTGTATGTAGTGCAAAATGGCATGAGTACTCACACCACTGTTCTCGATCCTGAAGGAAATGCATTCTGCATTTCAGCAGGAATGGCTTTACATCTCACCAAACAGCTTCAAAACTCATTGAATTCAATCTGTTCTGAAGAAACATAAGGGTCCTACACAATCCTGAAGTAAGGTTTCGAATTATTTGGCCACGTGCAGTACACTGAAATAACATAAAGTATCAGTTTAAATTATTTTGAAATTAACGATTGAAAATGAAAAATCTATTTACAAATCAGCTATAAATACATTGAAATTACAGAAGTCAGATATTTAACACCTTGGGTATAGTTTATATCAATTATCTTACCAATTTTCCTTTTAAACTATGAATGCAAATATTGCACAAATATCAGATCTAACTAATATGCATCCAAACATCACATTAATCACTATAAATCAGAGAATCAAATAATTGCATATTTGTCCCACACTGGCTACCCAAATCTCGCCTCATCGATTTGGACTCTCTACATTCTAGCTCTTAATTCCTCACTTCCACTTCTTTCAAAGTCTCCAGAAAGTTCTCAAACATTTAAATCTGGAATGTGCATCACCGCCACACCACTATCCTAGATGTTTCGTTTCTTGAATTACAGTAGTGTCAGCAGTGGTGGTTACAAAGTTATTTCTTTATGCTCAATTCAAAACAGAATTTAGTTGTTTTTTATTTGCT